>JAVJGI010000014.1:15626450-15663947 GCA_035590275.1 Ibycter americanus | reverse complement strand
TCCTTGATTTAGTATAAACATCACCCAGCAACAACCAAAAACATCAGCACGTTATCAACATTGCTCTCACATCACAGTCAAGACACAGCACTGTACTAGCTACTAAGAAGAAAGTTAACTCCATCCCAGCTGAAACCACGACACCGTTCTACTTGGCCCAAAGAGGTGATGGAGCCACTCAACTCATACAAAGAGCTCTTAGGAAAAAGAAGAAAAGGGAGATAAAAATTTGGCCATGACTGAAAGTGAAGAGGCGAAGAAGAAAGGGAACTTCTAGGTAGGAACTGAAGAGGTAGAAGAAAATCTAGGCAGAAGCTGGGAGGAAAGATGCAAAAGTATTTAACTGCTGCAAAACTTGCAATTGAACTTGTCATTTTCAAATCTCCACACTCTCTTCTGTGCTAGAAGATTGTCAGCAATTTCACGCCAATGTGCCTCCACGGCAGACAGCCAAAATACTAGAAAAACACAGAATGCTGTTTCGATCTGCCAAAGTCAACCTTGCTGATACCTCATCTATGGTCAGCATTGTCCCGTGTGAATTTTTTTTTTCTTTTTTCCTTTTTTCTCTTACTTTTTTTTTTTTTTTTTAAAGGTAATTGCATTCAAAAAATGTGAAAGCATTGCAAAGGGAGCCATTCAAATGTAAAATCTGAGTTCAGTCCTCATGCAGGCATTCAGACAGAAGACAGTTGCAGGTTTCATAATCATAGTTCCCCCTCCAATATCCCTAACTGACTTAGTGCCTAGAATGAACTGTGCTGCCTGAATAGCAACTATTCGTAATTTATCACGTTTCCTCACGAAGTGGTGCACTGAATTCTTTACTGTAGAACTACCCAAAAATATATCTATAGTGGGGCTGTTGCTACAGTATCTTAAACATGCAGCACTACATGTACCTTTGCCCACACAAAAAATTACATATGACTAAAGCTGAGTGAAACAAGAGCACAGAAATGGGGTGAGGGAAGAGCACTTTTCATTCAACAACAGTGTATGATTTGTAGGTACAAGACTTCCTTCAGAAGTGAAATTTTAAAAATTTCAAAGGTCACAATGAGATTAATCTCTCACAAACAAACAATTCCCAGGTCATTACAAGAATGGAAATTAATATTAAACTCCCAACCTATTGAAACTTTTTGGTTTTACCCAGGCAGATACCAGAATATAACTGTTTTAAAGGGCGTACAGAGGAATTCCATGTCCTTCTGACAGCACTAGATGGGAGGGAAGACCATGATCTCACAGTCTGCTGTCTCCCTTCTGAGTATTTTATGAGCAGAAGTTAAAAACATTTTGCAGTGTCTCTGAAACAAGGATGACATAAAGCAGAAGTAATTTAGTGAATGAATCAACACACCTAGGATGTAAAAATGTTTAACCTAAATGGCTATAAAATTTTTAAGGACAATCAACACACAGTCAACCTTGGGTGGTTTACCCAGGTTGCTGAGGACTAGAAGAAATATTTAGGCTAGCTGGAGACAGGGAACTGCAAGGACTTACTACCTCTTATTTTCTTGTTAATGATGCTGTGTAAATATGTGCAAAATGTTCTCTCCGTATTTAGAAATTTGTGTTTGATTCCACACAAAATAAAATACAGACAAAAACCTATGCAAACTTGAACAAGCTCCACCTAGATCTAGAAGAGGCAACTGGGTACCATGCAGGGGCAAACACCAGGAGAGATCTGCAGAAAGTAAGCATGGGGCCAGCATGACCTCTGAAAGCCAGACCTGTGCTGGTGCTGGACCTGCACTGTCTGTGCAGAGCAGCTTGGTGCACTTAAACACCTCATTCACGCAAATGCTGATGTTTGTAACGCAAGGTGGATGTTTAACAGCTGAAGGTAGTAGCCAGGAATCAGGCAGAAGGCAAGGGTAAATAAGGAAAATGAAAATCTAATAAAACATGTAAAATTAGAGCAGTGGTTAAGTTATTGCCACCTATTAAAACAGAGGTGGAGCAATATGTGTCGTCCTGAGGTCCTGACATATACACTCCAGGACCAGAAGGAAGGTTTTGCCATGGACTGGCTGTGGTCTGGTGCTGTGGACTGAAAGCCCCCACATATGATTGCCCCAGCTGTGTCTCGGGCACGCAGCACCCCGTTCTGCCTCATCTCTGAGGGTTACAGTTCATCCCTCCGCAACCGCTCCGCCCAGGGAGCCAAAGCATCAGTACTGAGCACAATCAGGAGGTTTTTACTTCAGAATCCAAACACACATGGTGACACAGGCATGCCCTTAAAGGGCTTCCTCAACGATGCAGGAAAAACAGAATCCCCCAGAGCTATAACTGTTTATCAACAGCCTCTGCTGCCCATTCGGGTTTCCTTGCAAGAGACTATAAAGTACTCCAGGCACTGCCTGTGTGTATCACTTCTTGAATTGTCTTGGTTGAGCTCAGCAATAACAATTATTAGCAAATATTTACTACCAGGATCACTGATTTATTCACTAACTCAAAACATTCCATCAACTTTTCCGCTAAGGAATTTTAGATGGATACCAAATCCTGCTCAATCACACCATCTTGAACTCCAAAAAACCGATTAATTATTATAATTAATACAAATTACAGGTTAAGTGATAGCCATCTGTCTTCACTCCCATTTTTTGTAAGCATTTCAGGGATGTAAATATCAGGCAGGGAAAACAACTGTTTAAGCTAAAGGCCATGCTGACACAAGGACAAATGGGTATAAATTGGCTATGTATAAATTTAGGCTGGAGATTGGGAAAAAAAAGTTAGGCATTACAACACCGGGATCTGAATGAGAATTTTTATTGAAGCAATGCAGGACTGAAAAAACCAACTTTTAAGGCCAAGCCAGATAAATTTAAGAAATGTACAAAGCAATATGGAACTAGTTAGAGCATGGAAAAAGAAGTAGTCCCTTCAAAGAGTCTCTTCTGAAGCCATGTACATGACAGTGCAGCTACAGCCGGATCTCCATATGGCCCAGGAGCAGGGAGACATCAAGCTTCAGATAACATCGAAGGTTTCTCAAATCAGACACCATTACTTGCTTCACTTTACCTGGCCTAGATAAGATCACACAGAATACACCTCCACAATATTTTGTTTGAAGTTCAAAATATGTAAGTTTTGCTTGAAGCAACAGAACATATTTTAAATACCTAGAAGGCAATGTTTGTGCAGGTGAGAGTATTTGTAAGGTAGGTAAATCAAAACTAACTACTGCAGCTTTTGATGTTGAAATACTTCTCTTCAGTTGTTACCACTCTGGGGTTTCACTTTTTATCAGATTATTTATATTATATAGAGAGGCTAATATTATGTTGCACAATCCTTCTCATAACTTTATGGTACCTACAGAGATCTAAGAAGAAATTCAGTACACAAGGCACCAAGAGAAGGAAATCTTTCATGGGCCAGTGACAGATGAAAATATATACCCAATTCTGGAAAGCAAAAATTCCATTACATGGTTTAATTTAGGCAATGACTAGTGAAACAATATAAGTTTTAAATATATTTGTGAAACCATTTCTTACACTTTTCACAGCCTTTGTACATATTACAAATTCGTAATAAAGATTATGTGGTTTATGGAGCATATATATTAAATTACCTCCAGTTCCAACCTCCCCTGCAATCTTTTCAGTCCCCATCTTTTTTTCTCTGTTTGTATAATATATCTGTAATCTCCTATTTGCATTACAATTTACTATTCAGCATAAGTAAAAGGATTGGACTTTCAACTTAAAAATGTTTAAATTAATTGCTTCAAAAGAATTAGAATAACAGTTTTTTAACTGCTAGAAGCTTATTGAAAATAAACAAAAATATTTTTTTAATTAAAAGATACATGAAGTAGCAGTTTGTCCTAGGGGATACACTACCAGTTGAGAAACTGAAGGATCATTTAGCTTAAGAACAGCTAGAAGAGATCAGCTTTATCTGAATAAAACCTACCTTTTATTTTTGGGTGGCTACAAGTTCATTTTTGTCTAGCTTGCACATGTTCAGGAGAATTTCAAATTACTGATTCCAATCTCCGATACCTGCAAAACAGAATACTATTCAACTGGTGAAAAAGAGGGAAATATGATGGCCTAAACATTAACAGCATTTTCCAAAGCTGTGAAACATACCCCAAAACAGTGAACAAAGCAGAAGTGCAGAAGCTCAGAGGCTATCTTCATTAGTTATTAACTCAGAAATGTTGAGGACAAGAATATGGCTTTGTGAATCTATAATATAAGCAGTCAGCCTCAAAGTCTGGGCCAGTTATACTTCACAGATTTGCTAAGAAATTTCATCAGCTTTACTAAAAAAAATTTAAATTATAATTGTGGGGGTTTTCTAACCTAATATTCATCCAATTGGAAATTCTAGCTACATTTGAAACCTCTGTGCTGAGTAAGGCTGAGCCATACACCTCCTCTCTCACTCTCTGAAGCTGACCTTGTGTCCCAGCTCCCCAGGGGATCCGGACAGCTGCCGTGCACTTCTGAGTCAGATGCCTTTTCTGATGCAGTCCTGTGCATGATCTTCTGTTAGTTAGCTCCAGACAGCTCACTGCTCAACGTGAAAGAGTGCTGAATTGCTCCACTGAAGTACAAAGGCTCCCAGTGCAGTCAGCAGAGACAAGTAAATGATCCACTCTTGACCATTATCGAGAGACCTTCGGGAGTGTCTGTGCCTCTCTGTTGACTATGCAGGGAGTCTGGGACCATACCTAAGTGCTTTGCATCACACCAGCAGGCTGTGAACTTGCATGTAGGATATTGTAATGCCTGACTTAAAAACTTTATTACAATGGAACCAGAGACACAACAGTTTTGAATCAGGACTTCTGGATTGTGACCTTTGAGTCCATTGGAAGACTACTGAGACCCAACCATCAGAAGCACATGGCCTGTGAGAAAATGTTGAGAGACACGGGTTTGTTTAGTCTGATAAAGAGGTGGTCTTCAGCAAATGTGCACATGGGAATTATGTATGCTCAAGAGGCATACTCTTCTTGGTCATGATACGTGTTATACATATACAAGGAGCAACAGCCACGTTTTTGTGGCTTAAGAGGTTCATCTTCTACTTTAAGGAAAACTTTTTCACTGGTGAGTGATACAGCACTGAAACATGTTATCCAGAATGGTGATGGATCTTCGTTACAGGCTCTACTGACCTGGTCTGGTGTTGGTGACAGTCACACTGAGTGGGAGGAGAGACAAGTTGACCACTGAAGTCCCTTCCAATCAAGATCAGAGGGGTTTGGTGTTTCCATCTGCACCTCTGAACTCAGCTTGTAAAAGCAACCCTTGGTTCATGCTAACAGCCATCAGCAAAATGTAGGGACTCCAGTGGTATGAAGTAAGTTTCCAAAAACTGGGAAGACCCTGTATCTTATGAATTCTATCATCATATGTTCAAAGTTCTTCCCATTCCCTGGTTGAAACAAGTAGAGCCGACAAGATGTGTAGAGGAGCTGAAGACTAGTGCTGTGTGTGGTTGCAGTAACCATAATGCTAAGGACAACCCACACGACAGTGTTCTTAAGAGTTATTTCATGGGAAGCAGAGGGCATTGGAGCTTGTTAAATGTTTAACCTGTAAAGGACATGGGGCTGGATGTAATATACAAACCAATATTTCTTACCAGTGCTGATTTTCTTACAGTAATAGTTTTCATGTTGCTCTGAACTAATTACGGAATTACAGTTGATATTCAAAAGCAGGAGTAAGTGGATTTTCTTTTTGGAAAAACCAAAGGAGGAATTGGTAACAGGACAGCAGTGCTGTAAGAGAGTAAGAACATCCACTGGGATGACAGTATCAAGCAAAAGATTCTTCTTTCTATCAACTGTGTAGGCTTAAAATATACACAAATGTGAAAAAGAAAGTTAAAATCAGCTTTGAACCAGCATTTCCATTTGGGTGAAAGATGGAAGGATTTTGAAACATTCAAAAATTGAAATATATTAGAACTGTGGAGAGGAGAAAAGGTAATTTTTGGGGGTTTTTGTCAGACTGATGATGGGAGGAAAAGTGATTAAAATCACTTAGAAGGCATTAAAATCACTAATTGGAGTCCAGATTTCTTTTTCTTCCCTCAAATGCACAGTTTTTGCGAGAACGAAGAACTCAGAGAACTTGAAATGCTGCCTACAATCTCTCCAGTTAATAGCCATAGATAAGAAGCTGTTGTGGAGAGCTCTATTTTTAAAGTCAGCTCCAACACAGTGATGCTCAAACCAATAGAGATGTGAGAGTCACTGTTGATTTAGGCTTAAATCTGGAGCTTTAATCTAATCACATTAGTTCTGTTATGACCATGCTAATGTACATTCCTGCATTTAGTCTGGCTCCCATCCTTCCCCGATTCTCTGTTCAGTGTGACATCACTTCTGGGATCAATGCAAGTACGCTGAGCTCAAAACTTCTGGGCTGTGTGGCACAGATATGCCCAGCATTTGCAAGAAATAGAATCAACACTATCATCCTTACTAGTGGATATTGTTTTGCAAATGTATGAACAAAGGTACACTAGCAGAAAACATTCAGTCCAAACCCTTTTTGTTCACAGAAGAAAAGCATGCCCCAACTCAGATCTGAGGGGCTAATTCTGGAATAGACTTATGTTACGATGAAAGAATCTGTTATTGTTAAAGGTATTTATTGATGACAGAAAGTTTCTGATATGCATATCTTTTCACTGCTTAGTACAGCAAGTCAGTTAATGTAATTATAAGTGATGCAAACATAAAAATAAAAACTGATTCAGATGTTGCAATACTGAAATGTTCAAGATTAATTTGATTTAGTGCTAACATCAAATTAAGAGAAAATCAAGTCAGTCCTAAAAAGTTGTAATTGCATTACATATTTTAGGATGTTTTGAGGTCACAACAAAGAGCACTTGGCTACTGCTGCCAGTAGTTGTTACATAAGCAAAATGACTTTTCATTAATTTTCCAAAGTTGTTTTCAGAAAAACATACACTAGATCACTGTAATGTCCTAAAAAGACATGAAGCTCACAAATATAGCATTATATTTTGCTACTGGGTAAAAGAAAGTGGTTAAGAATATATAAGCAGGGAATAACTTCTTGTTATGAATTGCATGTGTAAGAAGTGATGATGGTTCAAATTCCACACTTAAGTAATGGCAAGCCTGGGCCAAGCATCTGGGAGTGGCTTACAGGGAATAAAGAGCTATTAAATATGAAAGAGGAGGGTAATTAATAGACCTTTTTGGCAAGCAGCAGTGTATTTCTTTGTCTTCCAAACTTAAAATGTCATGATTTGATATTTAGATTTGAGACCACTAGAGGCTTCTCAAAGTTTCTGAAAATGTAGCAAAAAATACAGGCTAAGAGCTAACTGCACACACCACCAATATGAATTAAGATTATTTTGGACTGTGAGAGAGTGCCACCTCATCCATTATCTCAGTATTTACATTGAAATAAAGTTTGAGCCAGAAAACAAGATCAGTCTTGTGAAGATGCAGTAACAGACACTGATTATTTACATCCAGAAATTGATTATTTACATCAGCCCCTAAGTTTTCATTGAAATTTGAAACCTTTGTAAAGTCTGGGCACTTTTGTAAAATCTGACACGGAAATTCCACTGCCCATCTTTAACACCTCCTGGTGAAGGTTCTCACAAGTGGTTTCTGCATCTTCAGTTCTCTTTCCTAGACTGTGTCCATCAACATTAATGACCCCTTTATGGGCACGTTTTGCACTGGCAAGAGGTATGTATGACCTGGGAGTGTCAAGGAAGGCATCGCCTGCTGTGCTGTCAGTGGTAGGAAAGCCAAAGTGATCTTCAAAAAACCTAAACGTGACCCTATTGAAGTCCTGTACAAAACTTTACCTCACTCATAATGTATCATGAAAAGGTGACTCTCTTCCCAGAAGACTGTATCACATGCAGCAGCATGTCTTTGGGCAGCCTGACTGAACACATTCCCTAACACCCAGACACTAACATAACATTGCCTAAGGGATGAACAGGAACCTCCAGGGCTTTGCCTTGATGAGCGTAAAGGGAGGGGAGACACCGGGTCCTTGTAGGTTAGACCAGGAGGGAGTTTCCATGGAAGTCACGGAAAGACCCGAGCATTTAAAATTTGACTACAAGGTACGCTATAGCAGATAATTCTGCAGCAAGTGGCAGAGTTACAACTAAATGGACTTTGACTTTGTAATAAAAAACTGTATGTGGTACACAGGTGTTGAACAAGGAAAAGTAAAATCAGAACGTCAACATCTGCTGTTCTGGAAAAGTGGTAGATTCTTAACAAATGCAAATTGTTTCATTCTTTCATGCATTTATCTGACTATATTTACTACAGTGAGGATCTATCCAGTGGAGTCTGGTGTAGAAGAAGTTACGAATGAGCCAGAAATAAATTCCCAGGGGAGAGTCTCCTTTAATAGCAACACAATGCAAATTCAGCCAAAAACCCAGCCAGGGCCCAGATGAGCATTTCAGTAACAAGTACTAGAAACAAGGCAGGGTTGCATATAGCAGCACGCTAGGGACTAGTTTAAGATCTGTGACTGAGAGAAAGAAGTCACCACCATACCGTGGATGGTTTTTATTACATGCTTCTCGTTATTCATCAGAAGGCACTTAATAAAACAGATCAGCAAATAAAACAACAGAGTTTAAAGTCATAGTATAAAACCAAATAAGCAGTAAAAAGTTAATGCTGGAAGATAAATTTTTTCAGTCCTGGCATTGCAAATGCGACAGATGGAGCCCTGCACATTTCAGGCAGAAGTATTTCAGAGGAAGTCTGAAGCCACATGCTGTCTGAAGGCTCTTCTGTCATTCTCATGGATGAAGCCAGGAGCAGTTATGCATCTTGGCTTAACAAATATTTGTCAAAAAGCTGCTGTGAACATAGCAAGCCAAATTCTGCTTTTAGCCATGCTCCCTAAGACCCCACTGGCTATAGCAAACAAGCTTGGTGTGTTAATGGGAACAAATTTTAGTCAAAGGGATAGCAATTTCTTCCAAAAAGCAGAATGAAAATCAAGCTGCAGTTGCATTTCTGTTATTCTTTCTACCCCAACTACGTAGGGGCAAAACTGTAGCTGAAATCTTATCCATATCAACGGATTAAGAATAACTTTAGTCTAAGTTGATGTAACCATGTACGGCTAATGACTGCATCTCAAAATATCATTGGAGGAAAATAAAAGCAGAGGCAAAATTGATTGAATGATGTGGCGCTGTTCTCATTACATTACCTTAGTTCTGAGCCAAAACAGAGGATGTTTTGGGCAAGTCAAATAATCTTCTCAAGGTCCTTTCCGGTTCTCCTTATTTCTGCCTCCATGAAGTGAGATTATGCAATCTCCATGAAGTAAAGCACCTCGTGATCTTCAGATGAAAAGTAATTTGGAGAGTGGGTTATTATTTTAGAGTAATAAATGCCATATTTTACTGCGAGGCAAGGATGATTTGACTGCTATTGACAGAAATGTATAGCAGCAAGAAAAAGACTACAAGATGATTTAGGAAGGCAAAGACTCATGCCCTCCAATTTAAAAAATCCAGATTTGTCAAATACAATAATGCTAACAGATTATGGTCCATATGCTTTAACAGCAAAGGGTAAGAGTTCCTCTTGTTGACAGTGATAGGCCTATAGTTGAGTTAATGCAGGGATATATCTGATTTAATGAAGTGCAACAAAAGATAAGGAAAGCCTAAGACATATTCCAGTAAGAAAGAAACAGAATAATTTTTTTTTGCGTGGCTACATTGTCATACAAACAGGCAAGTCTCCTAGAGTAAAATCATCAGTTTAGCTGTAACAATTAATATGACATGTATTAGTGATTACCCAGCTTCCTGTTACCCTTGAAATTAAAAGGGAGATGAAGTGCTGTAGACAGAATATGTTAATTTCAGACAGAGGTCTGCTGAATCTAGGGACAGGCTTTAATGTAATTTACAGCACCTTCCAGGCCATTTACCAAAAAAATTATACTAATAGATTCTGACTCTGTGACCGAATAGAACCATAAGTATTTGTATTACTGTATAGCCCTCTGTGCATCTGTCCTGCTTTTGGCTGGGATAGAGTTAGTTTTCTTCTCAGTAGCTGGTGCAGTGCCGTGTTTTGGATTTAGTATAATAATAACGTTAACACACTGTTGTTTTTAATTGTTGCTAAATAATGTTTACACTAAGTCAAGGACTATTCAGTTTATTAGGACCTGCTAGCAAGAGGGCTGGAGGGGCATGGGAAATTGGGAGGGGACACAGCCAGGACAGCTGACCCGAACTAACCAAAGGGTTAGCCCCAGTTGCCAGCTGGGGCTAAACCACAACAGCATCTAAAAATTATTTGTGCTGTACTTCTAAGATATTTCATTAGTTTAACAAAAGAATGTCGATGAAGAGCAGGTTTTCCAGTTCACTGAAAATTTCAGTCTTTCAGAATCTGGTTTCAGTCCAATTGAGACAACATTTTGTTCCAAATTCTTTCCAGAAAGCAATCATCTAAAATGGGGGCACACTGCACTAGGTGGTACTAGTTGCTGGGAAAGGCGGAAGGAGTACTGTCATCCCTGAATCCTTTTGAGTCCATCGCCCATTCTCAATATAAAGAAGTTCCTCCTGCTTTGTCAAAAGGCCTGTCCTGGAGTCCCAGGTCTTGGAGGTGGTTCACAGGACCAGCAGCTCCCAAGCCATGTGTCTGGAAAGAGCTCACCCCCATGGCTCCGCTCACTGCTGGATGAAGAGATGGGCCTTAGACACCTGTTTCCATGGCACAAAGCACGGCAAGGCTCTGCCTCCACAGCTGAAGGATGGGAAGCCTATAAAACCATGGAGTCAACTCAGATCCTTGCAGGAGAAATATGGGTCTTCAACCGTCATGTTAGGGATAGGAAAAACTGAGGCAAATGCCTGAAGAGCACTTCCATAGACTTGGTTAACCTGGTTTGCAATGAGAAAGTCTGCAAAGATCGCTTCAGGCACAATGCGATATTCTCACGTATCAACACTCTGAGAAATTCTGCCTTGTTGAAACAAGGAAATCTTCCTTCATGTAAAAATGGCATAATTTAGAGAAAATCACAATTTTATATTTCTGGTCACAAATTCCAGGAAAAGATACCAAATGAGAAAAAGAATTTTATGTTATTAGGTAATTTACTGACACATATTGCTGGTCCAAGGCGGAGAGGATTCATACACTTTAACATGAGGACATTACTGGGAGTGACAGGAGTTAATGTAGGTGCCTTCAAGGAGTAAACAGAGATCCATGGATTCAGCTAATCTTTAACTACAAACAAGTCCTGGCCCCACTGAACACTTGTTCTACCTGTGAACACTTTGAGCACATCAGCCCAGAAAGAAGCGTACAGCCAGGCTCCATCCCCACACAGCACAGATACCATGGCCACAATCTATTTTGCCAGATTTTAAGGGCTTGCTCCAGTTGCCCATGTCTAGGTGTCTTGTGACATTAGGATAATGATACCCTACCTGGCCTTCAGCTGCTGATCTTGAAGGATATGGTCATCTGTGTACACTGTAAATACCCCTGGGCACCTCAAAGCCACAAGGTATATGTAAATATCCACATCACAGATTTCTCAAGTTGATAAAATGAATGCTGTAAAGAGACAGGTCAGCAGTGAGCCATCAGAGCAGCTTTGATTGATGTACCCACAGCTATAAAAGTTTTATGTCTGAGTCATCTCACTGAGCTGAGGAGTCTGACAAATATAGCACTGACTAGAGGTGCATACAAAAAAAATAGTAGAGAGTAAGGCTAGTAGGACATCTTTGTCACCACAAATTTAAAGCCAGTTTCATTAAATGTTCTTTTGTTTTCACTCATTTATTTAACCATATAGTCAGTTAATATCTAGCACATGTACAGGCTATAGCCATCATTTGCTCTTGAAAGCATTCAGGGTGAGAGATGTGGGGACAAGTCCATCTTCTCAGTGACATAATTCTAAAACCCTCCTGTGAAATTATTTTTCCCTTGTCAGCAAAGAGCAGCAAACTAATAGCTATGTTAAAGCAGTAGCTGCATGTTTCTGACAAAATTAAATAGCCAGCCCTCAAACTGACAGAGTAGGTTAGTGATGTACTACAGAAGGTGTTTGTCAATAAGACCAAACAGCAGCAGAGGCAGCTTTCAGAAACTGAGTCCTTAGTGTTACAATGGGAACAGGAAAACATGAAAACACAATACCTTTCCCCTTATAGTCCTCAAAGGTTTTTTTTCTCTGGGGAAAAAAAAAATTAAAACCTCCTATGAATGTATCTTTGTTAAATATGACCTTAGCTAAAAAATTCCCCAAAGGCTACAGCTGCTTTCTTGCTCCAGCAGTAATAATGGCAGCACCTGCCCCAGGCCCTCCACCCTGACAAAGCACCCAGGCTGCGTACGTGGAGTTGCTGTGCCTTTGCTCCAGCTGTCATTGCTATGTTCCCTGAAAGCTCAATGGGCAGTGGGGATCATTCCAGCATCACTCAGACCCTGCCGTCCTGACGATACCCGCACCAGGTGGCCCTTCCCAAGGGACCTTCTTCAGTGGCAACACAGCTGGCAGACATAATGTCACCAGCTGCTCCGAGCAGCTACGCTGGATGTCCGACGTCCTCTGTGGAGTCTCATGTGTCACCCCATCAGGCGTGTCAACCTCAGGTTCTGTCCCAGGTTTCACGCCCAGCTCAGTGTGTCGCTCAGAGCTCATCACGGTCTGGGGCTGGATTCCGGGCGCCTGTTTGCAGCCCCCCTGTGCTCTGCCTCAGGCAAAGCCAGCAAGAGAGACTGAAGTGCCCGTGCTGGTGTCGGACAGCCCTGCGGAGAGGGGACATGTGGAGCCAGTGGAGAAACAAGGACATGGGGAAATCCTTTGTGGAGGGAATTATTACTAAAAGCAAGGGGGGGTGAAAGAAAGAGATAGCAGGACAAAAATCAGTCCTTTCCTTATTCCAGTGTTTTCCTTGTTTTCATCCTACCCTGATTACCTCTGTTCCCCCTCCCTGCCTCTGATTACCTCTATCTGTCCACAGGGCATAACTAACAGGTGAGATAACCCAGTGCAGCATGTGTCAGCAACACGGTGGCACTTACTGTTCATTTCGTACCTAGCTTCAGCAGCACCACTTTGGCATTCAGGCACTAGTCTAACTCTGCCTGGAGGCCTGAGAAAAAGCTGCAGGTTGATCTGGCAGGCAATATTAGCTCATCAGCATCCCGCTTAAGCTGGATCTGAATGCTAGAGGAATAGTCATGATCGTAGACGAGCTTCCCAGCAGCATGCTCTTTCCGTGCTTTCTGCCTTCTTAGCAGATTTTATAGACGTGCCAGTGGCCTGGGGTTCATTCATGGAAAAGGGACTCCAGGACCACGGCTGGAGTTACTAAACCAAATTATTTTCCATAACAAGATGCTATTCATTTCAGGCAAAGGCAGATGTAATTTGTAAAGTTTGGATCTACTCAGTAAGGGATAAAACCAAGACCCTGGGACTGTCAATGAACTTAGAAGGAAAACCGCTTTGAATGAACTGATCGGGATCTAAGGAAAAATCTGAGTAGTTTGAAAGCAGACAACAGACTGACATCTCACTATAATTTTAGTGATTTAATTGAAATATTGGCCAATATTCTTATACAGTGATTATATTTGTAGCTGTGGTCATCTCAAATGTGATCACCCAGCATCAGTTTCGTCCATCTCCAAAGATAAAGCTTTCCCAGATTCTTGTGTCTCCTGCACCTTTACTTCCAGAGGCTTATATGCTTCTGCATTTGTAAGTGCTTCCTATCCAAGCCCAGTTTGTGATGACCCTGGACAAGCTCTGATGCTCTGCCTCCTGGTTATACAATGCAATGTGAAAGTCAGAAAGTGGGGTGCAGCAGAAATAGCATGGACGTTCTCATCTGGGAAAAAGTGTAATGCCCAGTGAAGTCAAAAGACTTACACAAAAAATCCTAGAGCCCCAGGCACCCATCTTTTAAATATCAGAAAAATAATTTTTAAATATTTTTAAAAGCTATGTAGAAAATCCCCCATATTGTGGAAACTTGGGAGAATCCAGCTTTCTGCAAGCCAGGCACTGTGGGATGGCTGCCAGGGGTGCCCAGACACGAACCCATTTTTGCTGCAGATTTTTCATGGACACACATACATATACATGGGTGAATTCAGGAAAGAAAGAGTGTAGAGGGGATGCAATTCAACACTTCATAATTCAATTAATTATGTAATTAGCAGGTGACCAACCCTGAAACCTCCTACACTAAAGTACTCCTACACATTGCATCTGCTGAATGCACACATATCACAGAAAGCAGAACCAAGAGCAAATAAATGTATCATGCATAGAGAAAGTGTCCTCCTATATGGGAGTCAAAGTTGTCACCAGAGGGATCGCAGTGGGGCAAAAAATTATTTTTATTTTTATTTTTATTTTACTTTTACTTTTGTATTTATTTTTGGTTTAGTTTAATTGAACATAGGAAAGAAGCTGACATGAGATTTTAACCTGTGAACTGTAAACAGAAAGTCAGTGGGGAAGATTTATAGAGAAAGATCAATAGCAATGTACACAATAATGAAGTGACTTAGTACAGCAATTAAAGCTCATCAAGTTGAATAATTGCTGGTAACTGATTTTATTAACAACAGAAAGATCTGAAAACTCCGTAGTAAAAATCTCTAGGCAAAGCAAAGTATTCCTTAACTTCCTGAGAATTTCAGGAGGAATGCAAGAACACAGTCCCAGTTTTCTTATTCAGGCTGATCTCACTGCAATAATACCTTAAGTCAAAATATTCAGCTGGAAACCCAATGGCTTTAGAAATACAGATGAGATACTTTTCAATGACAGCTACTAATCACCCACAGGTATGTCGCTATAACATATGAAATGCAGTCCTGTCCTAATTAAAGGTCATTTCACGGTTAATATTATATTCTAAGCCTTCCATGCAATAGCAAGGCCAAAGAGAAACAGATTATGAACCCTTTGTGCATGCGGGAAAGTCTTATGAGAGACTCTGTTTATGTTTTATGCATAGTTTTTATATCATTAACTCTCTAATCATTTTACAAACAAACTTTCCTAACACAATTCATTCTCACAAAGCAGAAGTATTTAATAATACAGGCTATTTCTATCCTGGTCCCACACCTGAGATACTAACCTTTAATTATGTCATTTCCTATATTGAAATAGTTTAAGTAGTGTGACTGTGGGTACACTCAACCTTGAAATGCAGATTCTGCCCAGAACTTGAGCACAAACACAACTATTGTGGCACTGGTACAGTGTGACACCTATAAAGTATATAAAGCAGGAATACTGCAGAATATGCTCTAAATGCATGTGTTTGAAATCCCAATAGTATGTAAAAGAATATGGAGAAAACTGGCCTAGTTACTCCTAACACTATTTGTACTTGCAAGAGATACCATAAAAATGTACTGCCTCAAATCACGGTGAGGTCCATATGAAAAGGGCTACCGAGCCTGGCGCTGTGCCTTTGAGACGGGCTGGCAGGACAGGAATATAAGGGCAGAACAACTACCAAGTTGCCCTACCCCCAGTACATCCTCCCACTTCCAGCAGACTCCAGCTTGGGGACTTCCAGAGCCAGAGGTTCCTCTGCTCCTTTGTGCTTCAGAGCAGGGGGTGGGGGGGCTACATTCATTCCCGAGAATGTTTTCACCCAAATCCCAATCACTTCTCATTATTTTTATCCCATTTATATTTTTTATATCTACACCAATTGTGTTTTTTCCAAACCAAGAAATCCTTGTCAATTCAATCTCTCTTTATAGCCATGCTATTTTAAAGCCCTGATCATACTTGTCATCCTTCTCTGATTAGCTTACACTGGCATATGTGGAAGCAAATTATGCTTTTGATAGCCTTGTGGTCAGCACACTTTGCTAAGGATGCCCACAACTGAAAAATCGGCTCCTCCCACACCTCATAGACTCCATGTGGCTCTTCCCAGGCAGAGATTTGCAGACACCGGTGTAAGAACAATGGGAACAAAAAAACCTCCTTAATTTCATTCTTGCTAAGTCCTTCCCTCCTAAAAAGACATGTCTAAGATCCATGATCATGTCGAGTCCTTGACCTGTCCTTTGCCCAAGATGTCCAGCTACGGAAAATTTTACTCCTAATGGTCAGAATTGTCAAAACTATAAACTTGAGAAAGAAACTTATAGGATCAGCAGCATGAGCAAAAGGCACTGCTGTGAGCTCTGCCTAGTGCCAGTTTTGGCAACCAGTGTGCCGTCCTGCTGGCAGGATGCAGTCTGTGTAAGCAGAGGTCAGTACTAATTTGTTCAATTCCAAAGGCTCGGTGCTATTTCCTTCCTTGTCAAAGTGCACATTTTTGTGCTTGACCAGTCTATTCATAGCTTATGTTATGTAAACAGTGGGCAAATCCTGAAGTCCTCTCTTTGTGCAATTGCCTGGATCCATTGTCCCATCCATGTGCTGTGTCTCTGGAAAAAGAGACATGCTGGGAAAGCATGGCAGCATCCAATTCCTGAGGGCACATAAAATGGCCACAACGATTACTGGTTTAAATAAATATAGCAACAGTGGTGGCGATGCAATCTATTCCTACAGTGAATATAATTTAACATCCATGTTCAGACGCTTCCTGTTATCCATCAATTACTGGATCAGCAAGAAATAGCATACCCAGACAGAGCCACCTGGGTAATTGCGCTGCAGATAGCAGTTATGGCTATTTAAAGAGTAGACGAGTCAGATGGTTAAAAACTCAGAGGAAAGCAAATAATTTCTGTTTGAAAATCTCAGATTTTCATCTTTTACAGTAAGGACTAAATTAGTAAAAATTTTACAAAGTCGTTTCTGCTTCATAGGTGGTATTTCTGCAGCACATACCTGGCAGCTACATGACAACAGGACGCAGAAAGATCAGCTGAACCTGTTTTGTCAGTGCCAATGTCAGGCCCTTATCGACAGACCTTTTAACAAAGCACAACACCGAGTCACTGATAGTGATGGTGTTCACAACACAAAGCAATGATGTTCCCATCATTTCCCTTTTGCGGCTGTCCCTCAAGTGATCTCTGATATTAAGTTTTGTCCTGTCATTGTACGGAATTTTTTAAGCACTTTAAACATCTTAAGTATTCTTTCTGATTCCTATTGTATGAGAAGAATAAATATGTATTTCCACCAGAGCCTGAGACTAGTTCTTTGCTAGCCTTACACAGAAGATAGTGCAATTCTGTATTTATTTATTTAGCAACATCCACTAGCTGACATGCTTAGCTGAATAAAGTTCCCAGTGGGCATCAAGCTAGTAAGACCTGTATTGAGCAGCTATGTTCTTCTCATTCAATATAAAGGGAAGGAGAAAAAAAAAAGAAAAAAAAGGGAGAAATCTGAGAGAGAAAAAAACAATATAAATCCTTGAAAGTGAAACTAAGAGACAAGTAGCAATCTCCTTTTCAATAAAATGACTGTCATTGCAACTAGAAGAGGAAGGTGTGAAGGGTTCTTGCTGCACAGGCTGCACAAGAGAAATACCTAGAGAAACTGGTATCATATCTGGACATCAAATATCCTGCTGTCTCCTAGGCAATCTTTAAGTGTGCCAACAATGCTGTTATTGCCAAAGAAGTCAAATAATTGCTACAAGACCCTGCTTTGTAGAACATGTCCTCTTCTGCCAAGCCCCACGTGACTGCAGCTCTGATTTGGTGAATTCAATTTTGGCTTAATTTGTAGCAAACTACAGTTTCAAATGAAGTTCTGTACTTACTGTACTTATAACAGTGCAGCAGGGAGTCCTCACTCTGGGGCAAAAACATTGCCGAGAGAAAAAGAGAGGAAATAGAAATGTAAGACCAAAATTCAAATCATAAGCAACAAAGGCACATTCCTGGCCCCCATCACATTCCTTGTCCTATGTCTGCTGTTCATTACAGAAAATTAGTTATGAAAAATTCTTACAAAATTTCTTATGTGTGTTTTAAAATAGGAATTGTTAGGCATCTTAAAGAAATCACTGCCAGACCTCCTCACATTAAAGTAATAACAATACTTTGCATTGGTTATAATTTATATTTTACCCAGAACTGTCATTCTCTCTAGCATGATAATTTTCCACAAGTTACTCACTTTGCTATTTCCTTTTCTGACGTTTCCTTCTGTATTTTTACTTGAGTTTTAAAAACTGTGTAGTCTGTCAATTTGGGGCTGTACACAGCAGCAAAACCCTTAGTTAGTCTTCCATAGTTATGGCCAGGTAACATCTTCTGTGTTTTTAGATCGTATTTTCATACTAGCAGTGTTAATATGTTTTGCTATAGCTGTGTTTTTCCTTCACAGATATGAAATGAATGCTCAGAATTTCCTATTGCGTGGTAGGTCTGAGGAATCCATTAATCCCACTTAAAAGCCGTATCACAAAGAACATGCACAGAGCACAACACAGCCAAAGGGACCTAAGACCCTGACAGCAGCACTGGGTTCGGTACTAAGGAGGTATATTACAGCTTTACTTACCAAAACTCCAGCAGCTGCATCAGTGTTCAAGATAGTGCCCTGCATTGTTTAAGCACAGAGCACTTTTGCACTATTTTATGCTTTTAAATAGTGGGGGTGGGGTGGGGGTGGGGGTGCGGGGGTGGAGAAAAAAAAAAGAGTAGATCTTGCTTGACATCCTTGAAGCTGCTCACTTTGAAGCACACACTGCGATTGCTTGTCCTGGCCGGGAGCTCTCCCTTGCTGCTCTGCCAACTCTCTACATCTCATGCATCAGTCCCTTCACACACAACCCATCTGGCAATAGCTGGTGTAAGCATCTGACAACAGCCACCACTTTGCTGATACGAAACTGAGTCAAATACAAGTCTTTCTTTATAAAAAAACAAGCACTCCTTCTGCTTCCCAAACAGCTGCTGAATGATTGGGATGGCTTGGGACACTCCATGGTGCATGCTGCTACGTGCAGAGGTCAGTCTCAGGAACACCCAAACTCAATTATGGAGGTGTTGACCCACACAATAACCACAGCAGCCCAGCATAGTCTCTCCATATAGTTCCTTATCTGAGCAGATCCAAAGCTTTCTTGTAATTGTCCCTAAGCACCGAATGGTTGAAGCCACACAGCTGCAGATACTAACACTCTCTGTGGCTGAGCGTACTGATTTTTCGTACATTAGCTTGGGTTTCAGTTACGTTTTTGGTTTTGCTGGTTTAACACAGCTTCAGCTGAATGGAAGTACTTTAGCTTGGCCCTATTCTCAAATAAGAAAACATCCTCCAGAGCCCGACAAGGTAAGACAGACTAGAAGGCCATCACTAGATGGATGCAAAAGAGCTACTTGGGAATTCCTGCCCCTGGGGAATTGCAGCTACCCTAGCTTTCCTTCATCATGAACTTTGCTTCTTCAGCACTGAGTTCTGCTACTGTTCGTAAAGGACAGGAAAGAGACCAGGAGTGTTTCTAGCATGAAACCCAGGATGGCTTCATGCAATCAGTCCAAGAGGGAGCCTGGAGACTCTCAGCTTGCTCACGAAGAGGGAGACATTTTTAGGAGCTTGAACGGGGAAATAAATGAAATAGAAGAGAACAGAAGATAGGAAAGACAGGACTTTGTCTGGGATAGGTTACGAGCGAGAGAGATTGTCTTCGAGAATCCAAGCAGCACCCCTCTTACCGGCCAAGGTTTGGAGGAACGGTGTGTCAAGCCCACAGGGATACCCCATTGCACACGTTGGATATGCCACATAGCGTGTAGCTGAAAAGGGTTAATGATACAAACACAAACCAGCAAATGTAAAACTTCAAAGCAGGGCTACAAGTGCCAGGAGGAAGGAATCCCAAAACCCTTTAACTGTTCTGTTTGAATATATTTCAGCTACTTTTATAATTGTAAATTAAACAATGCCAGGGAAGGTGCCAGGCCCTGGCACTTGATAATTTACATTACTGAACTGTATTACAGCACATAGCACATTTTGGTCCAGGCTGATTAGCCCTGTCCCAGAGAATTCATAGGCACAATCTGGGTGTTAGAACAGGCCAAGGGCCATTCTCTACAGGCAAGTTAGATACCCTCGTGGTGTAGGGAAGTATGAAAGGTTAATAGTACAGGTCCAGGCTATTCCACACCACTTGACTCTAGTGTCAAAGAGCAACACCAGGCAAACTGCATTTGTCAGTGTCAACATGTCCTCATTTTTGTTCCTTTTTTCAGGTCTCTGCCTTATCTTCAGCCTACAGGTGAGCTCATGTGGTTTGTAAAGTCTGTTCAGTGTTTGGCTTTCCAAAAATAAAAGATTTAAAATCTTTATTATCTCACACTTCTTGTTTCTCGTACCCACGAGGGATTTGTTATTTGAATTATTTCTTTCCTAATTATGTTCTTTGTATGTAAACAAAGTGCTCTTGGTTTCCATGGTATAATAAAATATGACAATCCTTCCCCTAAAAATAATGCGTATTAATCAAATTGTGTTCTTAAAAGGCAGATAGAGGCATGAGTTAAAGCTCTGCCTAGGGCAACCCTGGTTAAAACCTGAATATTTATATTTGTGTTTTTCCAGTAATGATTCTACTTTTTGGAGGAGTAAAGAAGGCAGAACTGCCCATTGTTATCCCGAAGATAGCCCCAGAGCTCTTCACCTGCTGGGGTGGTGGTGGTGGTGCAGGAAGAGACAGGTGGAGCAGATAGGAGAGTAAGACTGTGGTAACAAATGGGTCAGTAGAAAAACTTTGTTCCAGTATGGAGTCCAGGATTTCACCTTCAGTGTTGTGTTGGTTTATTAGAGCCTCCCAGGTGTGCACCAATAGCATCAAACACTTATGCTCTGATATTTCAGAATCCCAGGTGCCATCAATACAAGAATGGATCTGCCTGTGCAAATGATGTAGATAGAGCACATTAGAAACTGTCTTGTTTGAAGTACAAATTTTAGGTGATTTGCTATGAACTTTTACTGATCCTCCTCTTTCTGCTTCCCTAACATCCCTTTTCGCATTGAACGTTTAAAATGAGAAATAACTACTATCATAACTACTTGCATGACTCATTTTTGCTAGATCTTGATGTGTTTTCACCATGTAAAGACATTTTAAGGTGAAGGCAATTGTATTACCCATTTTAAATCCTCCTCTCCCTTGCTCAGATGGACAGAGAAAAAAGTTTCCCCATAGGTGAAAATCTGTCCCAGAGTGAAATTCTGGCCCAAGCAGTGCCAATGACAAAACCTCGTCACATTCAATCAGACACATGGTTCTATTCTGCACTTGAAATACATGTTAAATGGAAATCTAATTATAACTTTTTGCACTGCTACAATGCACTATTTATTTGCTCTGAACTATTGACCTTCCCCTGCCACATCTCTAGCATCAAGGTGCTGTTTGTTCGATTTAATTGCCTATGGGCAAGTGAGTCTGATGTGTTCCTCTTTGCCTTGATGCAAGTGCCAATAATTGAGAGTAGCTGATTACAACACAAGGCACGCTGCTGTGGGAGCTGGAAAAGTCAGGCCAATATGTGCAATCCTGGGGGATGATGAGCATCTTTAAGTTTTTAAGGAATCAATACAAGCTGAAAAGCTGAAAGGCATGGCTACGGTCAGAAAGTAAGCAGGTGCATACAATGACCACACTCTTGGAGGGGGACAAGGAGATATCCTTCATGTCTAGCTGGACATATCCTTCATGTCCTTCCCTAAAGACATGTCTTTTCCCCATAATACCCTTATTAAGGAGTGAAGAGGTAGCGTTTTTCTCAGATGAATGCAGACATCAGCATACTCCTCAATTTCTCAATTTTATCAGGTTACAAGTAATTACCATGCATCGCATCACCTGGAGTGCCATTATGCAAATTTGCATATGGCTTGAATGCTCTGCTTAGACAAATATTTATCATCCTTTAAAGCTTCTCTTGGAAAAGACTATCATACCTTCTGTTCTCCCTTATCATTTCACATGTACCATGATTTAAACAGAAGCCGCAGCTGAAGGGAAGGTCTGTGGAGAAAAGATCTGGTGCCTGCAGAGACATTCCTTTCAGAATTGTGCAAAAATAAGACAAAGGGAAAAATCATAAATAAATACCTTATAAAAATAAACATATAGTTTAATGGTCCACCTTGTTCAGAATGAATTTAAAGTCTCTTTCCCAGCTTCCACTCCGTGTACTCTAGGGCTGCTCCTGAGCCCAAACAAGAGAGTGGGGTAATGACTGCAGGAATGTTATTACAGAGCAAGACTTTCCCGTCAAGATTGCTGGAACATTTGCTACCATCCCAAAAAAGCTAGGTGTTATCCTTGCCTCTACCTATTCGTAAACTCTCGGTGAATGCTGATAATCAGAATAAAATATGTAGTGGAAAGTCTGTAAGAATAACAAGCAAGACAGATATGATTTTAATCAGGTTTCCTTTGGAGATACTAGGGATTATCTGCCTATGAAGTGAATGAGGACTAGCAATGATGTCTCTGCCCAAAAACTAAGCAGCCAGTACACAGTTGCCATCTTTAAGTTTCTGGAGCACAATTCATTTAGAGATCCAGGCAACCCACACACTGGCATGCACTTGGTTGTGGTGGAAAGAGAAGGAGCAAAGAGAGAAGGTTCTTTTTTATTAAAACTTTGCCTTTAGGCAAGTATCAAACTTCACATGAAATCCAGGCATGGCTTGGAATTGTAGTTATTTATTACCTCCTGATCTTGGCTTCTTCTGACTAGCCAAGCTGAGGAGGAGGCTGTGGAGGGAGCGAGCAGAGGCAGCAGACAGCTGCTTGGTGTGCCCTGTCCGTGCATGGTGCTTGTGGGGTCTGGGGGGGGGTCAGCAAAGCTCTCCATACCGCAGTGATGAGCTGCTACATCTGGAACTGGAGTCTTGTAAACATTTCTGTTGATTAGGCAGAGAAGTACCAAATGTTGGTGGATGTAATAAACATTCACCCAACTAGAAGTCATTTCACCCATCCAGAATAACCAAATTGCCGTGGGCCTTGTCTCTGCTCTTTTTGCTGGTGTTGGTACTTCTCATGGGGTCTCAGAAGTCAGCACAGCACCATCACATCAGTTGAGCACCACACCTCCTCTTGGCATTGGAGGATCCCACCGACAGTTTGGACCTGAAATCCCCATTCTGTTTACCTGCACAGCCTGAATGTAAACCAGAATAGCAGATTTTTCCCTACCCCAGTTCATGCTTCCTCTGTCCTACAGAGCACTGTAAAAGATACATGGTGCGTTCCCAAAGACACAACATAACGCAGCTTCTGATTAATGCAGGACCAGCACCCAAGAAGCAGAGGAAGAAAAAGCAGCCTTTTCTCAATTATAACAAAAACTAGCTTAATTTTATGTAAGTCAGGCTGATCTGGTACAAAAATAGGTAGATAAGGCAGGGAAGGATATTCAATATCACAAGAAGGGAACTTAAAATCACTTCTTGATTCTATTAGTTGAAGCAAGATGTAGCAACACGTATACATTCAGATGGCAATTTGAGATGCCTTGAAAGAGTCTTTGGTCAAAAGGGGGGTGTTGGGGAAACCTTTGCTAAATAGAAATTAGTAAAATAACGATTTGTTCATTTTCTTACCTGTTTTTCCTTAATTGTCTTCTTTGTCATGTGAAATTTACAACCCAACTTGAACCAGATCACAATAGTACGTTGTTAATGGCTCACATAAATCAGGTAAATTAGCTATTTTTACCATTTTTCTTCTTGAAAGCTTTAAGATCAATTTGTGTTGTCTGCCCAGTTGGAAGAAAAATGTGTGTGCCTTTGTGTGTTGATAATATGGGAGATGCAGGAATGTTGTATTAACCCAGCTGTTTCTTAACATAACGATTTTCCTAAAACTGTCAGGTTCACCTGCTCTAGAGCTACCTGACTCTGCTTTCTCTACATACTGGGATATGCTCAGAGCTATGCAGTGAGTATAAAAGAACTTTAAAACATTGTCGTTCTCTTAAGCCTCTAAGAAAACACTGCACAAGACTTTCAAACATGACAGTGTTACGGCTTCCTGGATTTTTGAGGTGCCTTGTTTCAGGATCCTTAAAAAGCCCCTGGTTTTCAGAAGGAAGATGCCAACCTTGCTATCACCTTGGACACTGGTTCCTTTGCGATTAGTTGCTAGGTGATTTGACCATGACCGTACAAAGTAAATCCATATTCTGTTTCAGACTAGTGAATGTCCATGATCAAACCAGGAACTGAACCCTGATTAGGGAGGGAATGACAAGTAACTATTATAACCATTGATCAGCCTTTCTTTTTACACTGGAATTAAACTGTTCCATCTTTGTTAAACCAAATCCTGCTCTGCTCTTTATACTTCATGCACTTTATGTACATCATGTACTTCAGCTGGCTTCAAAGTCTATTTGGTAAGCAATGCTCTGAGGAACAGTCTGTCCATCTCTACTGCTTTCATCACCAGCGGTGGAGGGCATGTCATGATTTTGGGGTAAGTACTGTCAACTTCCTCAAGTCTGTAACATGCATGGTGCCTGTGCCCAGGTTTCTCCCTTGGAAGAAGCTACCTTGTCCAGCCCAGAAGTAACTAACATATATATGTAGTGTGGACCATCAGGGTGTTGCACTTGTGGGGACAGCCTGGGTATTCCTGCATTCAATAAACCCTGCCATATCGATTTTCCCACTTATTGATTCAAAGAATGTAGTATTTTTGCTTCACTAAACACTCCTCATGTTATCCCAATAACATCAAAAGAACTTGAGCAACAAGGAGGAAATCTTTGCAATGTATTAAATCCAGCCAGCAGAATCTTCTGCTTTCCCAGTAAAGACAGTAGTGGTGCTTTGTGATACAGGTGAAGAGCAAATGCTGTCCACAGGGTTGGTGTCCATTATGAGCAAGTAGGACTTCAGTCTTCCCTGCAGCCAAAGAGAAAGAGCTCACGTTGTCAAGTCTCATTGACCCGCTGACCCATTGATAGGCTAGACCTCCCCACTATAAACTGCATGAATCATAGACAAACAACTAGAGTGAATAGCTAGGGTTGTTAACCTATGAATTTACTGCAAGAGGTTTAAATACAACATATATAGAAAAAAAGACAGCCTCTGCAGGCCACTGAGGTCGATATACATATAGCATTCTTTCTTCAGTAGCATGAAAGCAATCATTCCCCAAAGATGAGAACTGGAAGGCAAACTTACTGTGCTGTCACATGGCATGCCACCCAGCACAGACAAAGGTACCATACATTTCCTGTGTTGGTATCAGTTTGTTGTGTTAGCACTCTTAGAAGGTTGGCTGATATTACAGATGCTACTTCTCTTGACAGAGAGAAACACAGTTATAAAACACCAACCGTCTCCATCATGTATTGTTGTTAAGGAGAACAGTATTTGGGGGCAATAGTAAGTCTGGAATTATATCAAAATTTCATTTGACTCCAGACAGTAAAGATTCTTTTCTGCAATTCTCTTGTTTTTCATGAAAATGTGGATTTTCATGTCAAAATGATGAGAATAAAGAACATAATCTTTGTCATATAATCAATTTCATGGGATAAAACTTCATTGTGAATTCATCCTTTTGTTCATTCTATTGTGACCATGTTCATACTTTTACATTTCAGCATGCTGGTGATCATTTCTGTTGGGACTGCATTACATATCATAAACTTAATAACTAAATTTCCATAAACCTAAATTCCTTGTTTCATTCAACCTTTTAACTTCATTTCTGCTGAATAATTTTAACTCTTGGTCATACAAGCAAAATTGGATGTAAAGCCCATAGCACGTTTATGAGACCATGCAGAACATATTCAAAGCTCTTCCTTCCCTGTCTCCTTCCTCCCTTCCACACAATTCATTCAGGAAGAGAAAACAATGCTCCATCTCAGAAGTTGTTGGAAGGACAGAAACTTGAAAGGGAAAATATGTATGTACATGCAACTGTGGGATAAAATCTGCTTTAGACTCACCATCAAGCTGCAGTCTAGGACTATCCCACTTTGCCAGATCTCTCCCCATCTCTCTGGACTCTGGAGAAGAGTTCACCTTCAAGCTCTCCCTAATAGTCAACGAAGAGACACCATCTCCAAAGGTCTAATATCTAAACATAAGAGACTAATACCAGTGTTTATTTCCATCCGTTGACTGTCAATGGCACCCTAAACACCTGTTAAATTGTTGAGGTGATGATCAGTTAGAAAAAGGTAGCTTCCTTAACAATGAAAAGTGGCCATTTATCATCAATGTTAATATTTAATATGAATGCATGTAAAAATAATACAATTAATGCCTTCAGAAGACAAGAAAGATTCTTGTCAATCTCTGACTATCAAAATGGTCTCCAGCCTCACTCATGGGCAAAACAGTGGAGTGGGACGGTGCTGCCGACAGCTCTGTCTTTGTATAATGCCAACATGTAGAAACATGTTCTGAGGGACAACACACAGGCCCATGACCAATCCTGGAGGCTCTCAGATGCAGAGTTGTTTGGGGATCACAGGTCTGCAACATGGGATCCTGCTGGCCTGCTTTGAAAACAACATCAGATAGCGCGGATATTTCTTGCCAAGCATTTCTGTTTGGTTTGCCAGTTATTCGTACGCTTACTGGAAGGTGCACACCATTACACATGTCCTCGTATCCTCTATATTCCCACCTACCTTTCCTGTATCGCAAGCTGCCCAAAGCTGGTCTTCGATATGTCTCAGCCAGGCCCCTTTCCCTCTCCTCTTTGACCTCGGACATCCTCCAAGCTGGTACGGGGCAGCTGTCTGGCATTTGCCCTTGATGTAAGAAAACTGAAAATGGGACACAGGAGACTGGCTAATGCAAACAGCAGGAAAGAGATTGTGGGGTTTTTAATTCAGTTTGAACCTTGTAAGAAATTCAGGTTTCTGCTTTCTTTGATAAATCAACAGGAATTTCCAGAGAACAGTGATAAGTTGTTCCAGGGGTTCTTCATAGGAAGGGCACTTAAGCCTTGCACCAGACAAGGCACCTCTAATCTGCAACCACAGGAAAATATTTCTCATCCTATAAAACCCTGGAAAAAAATTTAGCACTGGGGATGGCTCAGAGAAATAAGATTTTCATTGTGTGAGAAATGGCAGCATTCTGAAATGAGTTTCTGCTCTGAATTAGATTGTTTATGAAGAATGTTAAAATCTATGGAAAGAAGAATGCCTTTGCTAAATATAGGAAATGCCAGCTAAAAATGTTGGCATTTTCAATGCAAGTGAAAGTATTCCATTTGCTGAAAGAAAATCAATTTGAACCTGACAAATGGATGGTGAGCTCCTGTGACTTACTCATTTTTGAAATGTTGGCTCCAATTTTCCCCTTTCTGTTTTCATCATCAGATTTGTTTATTGAATAATGGAAATTAAGATTTGGCCAGAGAAATTATTTACCTATGTTACAAAATCATGTTTGCTGAAAGGAATTTTCCTGTGTCAACAGCTTCAAGAAGCCTCGACCAAAGCATGTGACACATGCTTGGTGTGTACCTGCATGTCTCCACGCAGATGCACCCCATTCTTTCCTGGAGAACTCACATGAAATCTCTGATTCTTAGAAAAAACGGGTTTATCTTCCATTGTGTCAGGCTCCTAGCAGGGTCTCTCCACCTCACTGAAGCAGATTTACTACTTGTATTAAGCTTTGCTACTCTGCAGCATGTATGCACTTGCAAAGTTAATTCTGGCTACTGAGATACTACTGGAGCACCAGTTTAAGCATGGGAAATATAGCTAGAATTGGAAATGCTTCTGAAACAACACTGAACTCCTGAAGCGTGCCTACTGGTTTTGTAAATTACATCTGCCTGGGAGATGTAACGGTATATGCTTTGAGATTTGTTTTATTTAACTTGTTGTTTATATAAGGCTAAGACCATAAGCAAAATAAAATCCAAGTAACTGTAAAGTTCAACTGTGAAATAAAAAGCAAAGGAGACACGTTTCTTTCTTTTAGTCTCCAGGTGGAAAGTTACTGCAATCAAGATAATTATTTTCCTAGCTTCTTGATCGCTCTTTGGAAAAAGCTAGCAAGCACAGACTTCCCAAGATACAAGCTCTCTTCTGCCCCCAGAAAAAAATAAAAATAAAAGAAAGAAACTCCCTTTCCTCTAAACCCAAAAGCTATAGGAAGCACCTTGGATTCAGATTTGTCCTCAGCTTTTTCAAAGAAGATTTTGTCAAATTAAATTCCCTTCATGCCCCTCAATAGTTAGCTTTCTCCTGTTTGCACAAGCTACCCACTCGCCATTAGCATGATGTGAGTATTTTTCAGATGTCAGCCTTTACTCTGAGTCACGGTGCTGCTAAAGCATCTTGGCTACGGCATTGGATGCAGAACACAGAGTGATTTGATTAGGTTCCATTTTAAAAATCTGATATGGGCAACAGTTTTTACATTATCTCATAATGTGAAAACAAAATGAAAGCCTGAAATTAATAGGCTATGGAGAATTGCATCAGCTGCATGAGAGATAGGCTAGCACTGCAGTGTGCTATATTTAACCTTCAGACTCTGGAAGCATTAAGAGCATGCTGACCACATAGAGCAGGGCTAATGGTTATTATCAGGCTGGTGTTTATCAACAGAGCTCACAGTGTTTAGGCACAATAGTTTATAATACATCAAAGGCTTAAGTTGAGTGAATGGATTAGCAAACCAGGAAGTAGGTGAGAATAGCCTGGAGAGCTATGGCAAGACAGCAAAAATGCTTAGTGCATGCCTGGTTTTCCTCCACCGGACTGACTGGCTGTGCTCCCAAGTAGTGTCAGCTCCAAGATATAGTGTGTCTCAAACGCACATCCTAGGGGTGACAGAGGAACACGTTGCTTTTTTCAAACATGGTGTCTGAGCAAAATGTGGTAGAGGTTTGTCAAGAGCCGTGAGGAGGCAGAACACTGTAGAGGAGATTATATGGATTACTGTCAATGCCGTCTGAAGCACATAACGTGCTGCTCGCCACTGAACAGACACCATGTTGTGAAGCCGAAAGAAAGAAAAAACAACAGCCATCTCAGACCCACAGAAGTCATTTAGTGCTGTGATGCACATATGATGGGCCTTGGAGGGGTGATTGCAGCATGAAAAGTACCATTAACAAAACAAAACTAGCATAAATTGTATTAAAAATAGACTTTCTTAGGTCACATCAGCAAGAGAGAGCATGCCAAAGGTCACCGGTGAAGCATCTTTCTATACAAGTTAACTGCAGAAATTCATAGATGTAGCTTTGGAACAAATTACAAGATGGATCCCATGAAATATGGCCCTTGTCAATGCTGGGGACCTAAGGATGATTAATAAAGACTATTCATTCCTGCTTTATACTTCTTAAATTTTCAGACCAAAGCCATTTTCCTAGGGAACATACTGCTAAACATATTGATTAATTCCAGTTTTCTCACTCAACCTCCTGACATGATAAACAAGGTTCATTGGTTTGAAAAATCTTTTCATGAAAAACAAAACACTTAGCTTATAAATTCCTCAGGAGCTGGAGCCTCACATTTGGCAATTGACCTCGCAGAATCTTAAAACCCCAGAATCACACAGGCTGGAAAGGAAGCCTAGAAGTCATCTGGTGCAACCCTTCCATGCAAACCAGGGCTAACTGCAATGCAGATTACGTTGCTTGGGGTCTTGGCTAGCCAGTGTCCGAGTATCTCCAGGGATGGAGATTCACAACCTCTCTGGGCAACCTGTGCCAGTGCTTTACTACTATTGCTCTGAAGATTTTCTTTTCTCCTTAATGCAACTAGTATCTGTTGCTCATTGTCTTTCATAGAACACCTCTGAAGAGTCTGGTTACTGTGCATCCTCTGATCAGGTATTTGTAGACACTAAATAAGATCCCCCTGAAGCTTCTCTTCCCCACGCTAATGGGTCTCAGCTTTCACACCCTCTCCCCACATGTAAGATGCTCCAGCCCCTTCATCATCTTCATGGCCTCTTCCTGGACTTGCTCCAGTATCTTGTACTGGACAGCCCAGCACTGGACCCAGCACTCCAGATGTGTCTCACCAGGGCTAATCAGAGGGGAAAGATCGCCTTTCGTGGCCTGCTGGCAATGCTTTTGCTGATACAGCTCAGCACATGGAAGCTGCCAGGGCACACTGCTGATTCCTGTTCTGTTTGTGATCCCTCAGGTCCTTCTCTGCAGAGTTGTTTCCCAGCTGGTCACCCCCTGTCTTGGTGCCTGGGATTGCTCCTCTCCAGGGGCAGGACTTGACATTTGCCTTGGCTGAGCTTCATGAGACCTCTGTCAGACCATTTCTCCAGCCTCTCCATGTCCCTCTGAATGGCAGATCTGCCCTGCAGCTGGTTGACTGTTCCCACCAGTCAGGCAAACCATGTATTTGTGCTCATTCCCAGAAAAAAACCCTCTCTGAGAGCAGATCCTGAGAAAAAAATAAGCAAAAAAAAACCCCCCAAAACCAAACCCAAACCCAAACCCACCACACATCTCCCACACTTCTGCATCACCTGAAAAGACATTCCTGGAAGAAAAGTCTCTATATAAAAGGGATACATCTAGAAATTACCACATGTGCACAACACTTCAAATCCGATACCATCACCTGAAGGTCTCTCAAGACCTTCAGTTGTTATCACTGGCAAAGAGTGGGAACATGTTCTGAAACAGCACTAAGTGCTGAGCACCGGCTTTGCCTTTGTCATTCCTTGGTGTCCCGAGCATCAGCTGGGACAGGGAGCAGCCTGCACCCATGTGTGCACCCTGTGTCCTGACCTTGCTGCCTACTGGTGTTTCTCAGTAGGTCTGTGCTGATCCGTTTGCGGGCTGTGATGTAAGTGAGAGCTACTGAGCGGTATTTCTATACCTCCAGGGTGGCTGTGCTTTGTGAATACCGATTTCTCTCTCACTGCATTTCTCTTTTCTTTTCCTAAGGTACATCTGAGCAAATTCACTTTCCTGACAAATTGCTATCAGCCACTCAGCATTAAAAGTGGTAGCTTTTAGGTGACAATCAGCATATTTTTCCAAATGAATTGAACAATCAAGATAATATAAAAAGAAAGTCATTTTTACTTACAGTACATTTGCAAGCGAAGTGGGGGGTAGACATTAGAAATATTGAAGACCATGAAGGTTAACAATACCTGATTTTGCACTACTGGCAGAATATTTGTACTGAGGGGGGGAAATGAACATTTTTCAGCATAACCGTACTGCGATTGTGATTCAATAAAACCAGGAAAGTCATGGAACAGGGAGATAATGCTGGTTTAATCTATGACTAGCAGAGACTGATTTCCATTGAGAGCAAAAGCAGGAAAAAAGCTAATGTAATTACTTTTCTTTGGAACAATACAGTCTAAATGAAATAGCATATCTTTATTTTCCATAGTATTTTTGTGTACAACAGTTAATAACGTTGGAAAGCAAAATATTTGCATGGTAGGAATATGCAGATTTTATTTTATGATACAGAGGAAACCCTGCATAACAGAGAAATCTCTTTCCTGCATACTGTACTTCTGAAGCTAAGGTCTGACCACCTGCAAAACATGATTTTCTTGTCCCTTGCAGTTTAAATACTAACCTGTGTAAGGTCTGTTACAATTCTGAGGCTCTTAATGGTGTTCCCATTTCCTACAGAAGACACAGATTTATGGGGAGAACAGATATTGTAAGAAGCAACGGCCTTAAATCAATTATTTTAACATACTGTAAATTAATTGTCATCATTTTTGTATAGTTTAGAGGTCACAAGAGAGATCTGATGAGTTAGTATGATGTGCTGCATAGCACAGGCCACAGCTCACAACCTAAAGCTGACTTACAGACCACAGTGAGTTACATACTGAGATAAAAAGTGCCCTGAATTTTCACTGCTGGTGCTCAATGTCTATTCATAGAGGCAGACTTTGCAGGATTGCTTAGAAAAAAAAAGATCTCACAAAATATAAGAATTTGGGAATTTATTGAGATTAGGTGCTCCATGGCAATAATGTGAGAGCAGCCGAGAAGTGCTGAAGCTGCTGGGGCCATCTGGCTGTCTCACCACCATCTTTCAGGCCTTCCAAAATTTTCAGGTATTTTCTCAGCTAAATGGGGCATCCCCTTGAGCCCTGCCAGCAGCTGGCACTGGGACTGGCAATGGCACTAGAAATCGTCAGACCCATTTAGGGATAGCCTCCAGATGTACCAAAATTTCAAGCTCCCCGGCAGCCCTCAAAGTGAACCAGGAATCCTAGCCATGGTTTCAACAATACATGAAGCCAAAGTGAAGTCAATTGGATTTTGGAGTCTGTAATTTTCCATGTTTATATTTTTGAGCAAACAAGATTAATGCACATGGGAATGTGAACAGGCTAATACAAATCATTTACATTTGAAAACATCTTTTCAGCAGAAAAAATTCAAAGCACAGGTATTTTATCTTGGTGAGATCTTCATGAAAACAAACAGCGTAAGTCACCTGTAAGACTGCTGGCCTTGCAAGAAAATATTAACTGACTTTTCTAGCAGAGAACAGTTTTCTGATACTGAGTTTCATGCAATCTGTTGGCACAGAAGAATGCTTCACTTTACAAATTTAAGCATCTACAGTCACATGCTTTTTTCTTCCAGCACAGCAAGAACAATGCTGTACTGCACATCAAAGGCTCGTTTGCATGCACTGTCTCATTATTTTACACCTGCTGAGCCCTCCAACATTTTGCTTACTGTATCGAAGTTGAAAAGGCTTTTACTAGGTCTGTAAAAAGGAATATCCTCAGGCACGCACCTTTTTGAGATAAAGGGAGACGTGTACCACATGATCTGCCTTGGATAAAGGTAGATGAAGGTCTTAGTTAATTTTTCAAAGTGTTGATAGCACGAAACTTTTGTTTATAGCACTACATGACATAGATTGAATAATGAAATACATGCTTTGTCTGTCTTCCTTATTGGTAATGATTCTAAATGTCAAAACGATGTTTTGGTCAAAAAAAAAAGTATTAATACAGGATTTCACTGGCAATTAACCTTCAAACGATGTACCTACATGAGTCGATCTTGTAAGACAGGGTGAATCAGAAAAGCTGAAACAACTGTTCTGTAGCAGACTGTTACTTCAGTAATTCCTCCCAAGTTGTACCACGTAATGGGTTCAGTCCGGTAATGGCTCCTTCTGGATCAACACTTAGAGATAAATAATGCAACGGGTGGATTTATATGTGATTATTGAGCAGGCTCAGGACTGATGAAGCTGATGCTTTGAGGGCTGGGTAAGAGGAAGACTGCAACTAACAATGTGGGAAGCACCTGACCAAATAAAATATGGGACCTGACAAGGGTCCCTGGCTTTGACTTGGGACTGCACAGGACAATAATCACAAGGTTGGGATGTTTCCTGAAAGGGCGGGTGGGTGGCACGAAGGGCAAGAGGTGGCAGAGCCACCCAGAGACGACAGGTTCTGAGTCACAGGGGCCAGTGGCTGGGCCAGAGGCAGGGCTGCCGGGCTTGCACGGCAGAAAAAGGCGCTGGAGAGGGGAGCGGTGGACTACCTGCCCTGGAAAACACTCATGCAGCAGACACCCTCCCGCGGACAATACTGTATTTCTAGGAACAATGTCCTCAGGAATGTGGTCCTTGATGAAAAGTAACCGAGTTGTGTTCCCTCTCCCTTTAATTTTTCCTTGCTGTCTGTATGTTTCCTCTGACTGGTCTCCTCCCTTGAGAAGCAAGTTCGCTTTCCTCACAAAGGCTTTTTAAAACACAGATGGCATCTCTATACAAAATAGAGGTCACAGACACACTTCTCCAAGGCTTTTAACCCCTTGGAGCAAAGGGGAGCGGTGTTTACCTCCTACACAAAGCTTTTCCTAGATTGATGATTTCAATATATTGGAGCCTTAACTGAAATGCAGTAAGGCTTATTGCACGTTTAAAGGTAAAAGCCAATATTGAATTATAGAAGAAATAACAATTACCCACTCAAAAATGATGGCTCCCAATGTATTTAGATTATTGTGTGTTTTTATTTGCCAAAGTTTGAATTTTAGCAATGGTATTTGACAGTTTACACATTTTGTTGTATGGTGAAACTTCTTCATTGTTCTATTTTTCCCTTAATATAGGCAAATTCTAAAAGAATGATGCCAACATCAGACATGAATACTGATTATCTATGAGATAATTAAACAATTGAGTAAAACGTAAACATTTTAAGAAGAAAAAAATCATCTCGCTATACTCCAAAGTTAGTACAAAGGAAATCAGAACAATTCACAGCTTCTCAGTTTAATCTAACACCAAGCAGCCCGCAGGACTACAGACTCTCTGCGTTATCTTTCCATCTGTATGATTTGTGATTCCATAATGACAGAAAAAAACCTGGGCTCAACTATTGTCAGAGTAATCTACAGGCTAAGATGATGGATGCAGATGATGGATGCAACACAGGCTGCCGTAAGTGGTAGCACACAGAGGGTATGACCTCCCCATACAGATGGGAAATGTCTGGTGGCTCACCATTGGCACACCTTGCTGCTCCACCACTTTTCTTAGAGGTTTACCTTTTTTAGCAGTGTTCTGCCACACTCCTGCTACATATGATGGTCGACAGTCCAAGCTACCAGTTGTTTGGAGACCTCTGCTGAGTGATCACTGGGAACACAGGTCAGCTATGAAATACATATTTAGGCCAGCATATCACTCTCAGACACCACATGCACGCTTGGCTAATCTGCACAGCACATGGGACAGCCCCACCCACTAGTGAGAAGTCTCTGTGGCTGTGCAAGATGAATTCCTGCTCCTGATGACTCCTGGGCAGCCTCTTTACCACGCCAGAGGCAAACATCACTAAGCTATCCTTGGGCTGAAGTGTGGCTTTACACACGCTGGGTCTGTACATGCTCTGTTCGTTTGCTCAGTTTCACATTGTGCAGGTCAGGCTTAAAGGTCATCCATGCAATATTTATTAAGAGCTGAGGAAGGCTTCACTGTGGCTTGCTTGCTGTGGATCTGATGCCCTGATGCACTGGACAGTGTTAAATCTTGATCTTCTCCAGGAAGGAGCCCTGGAGCTCTCCTAACACTGCCCTGGGACACAGGAAAGCAGTGTGCATAGTTCAGGCTTAAAAAGAGGTTCAGCGCCACATTTACCTGATAGCATAAGGATGAATGGGAATCCAGATAGCTCCTGTGGTGTGTTGACTTTGGCTGGATGCCAGGTGCCCACCAAGCTGCTCTATCACTCCCCTCCTCAGCAGAACAGCAGGGGAGAAAATAAGATGGAAAAATAACTTGGGGGTCAAGATAAAGACAGTTTAATGAAACAATAGCAAAAGTTACACATGCGGAAGCAAAGGAAAACAAAAGATGTTTTTCTCTACTTCCCATCAGCAGGTGGTGTTTGGCCTCTTCCCGGGAAGCAGGGCTTCAGTACGTGTAGTGGTTGCTCCAGAAGACAAAAGTTGTAAATATCAGACGCCTCTCCTTCTTTCTTCTTTCACTTAGCTTTTATATCTGCGCAGATGTCATATGATATGGAATATCCCATTGATCACTTTGGGTCAGCTGTCCTGGCTATGTCCCCTCCCAAGATGTTGCCCACCCCCAGCCCGCTGGGGACAGGTGGAGAAGGTTGGAGACACAGTGGATGCCATGTGAACACTGCTCAGCGGTAGCCAAAACCCCAGTGTGTTATCACCCCCTTTCTAGCTAACAATGTAAAGCACAGCACTGTGAGGGCTACTGTGGGGCTCAGACAGACCCAATACAGCTCCCCATGTACTGTCCTTGTGATTTGCTTCCAGGGTGGTCCCTGCTTTTTGGGCCAAGCAGCATGGGGTGGCTTGTGTCCACACTGCCATCAAAGACAGACTGACTGCACCATCCTGCAGTGCATCTGAGAGATGCTCAATGCATATCACACTCAATGCTGTGCTGCATGCCTGTGACACTGTGAAAAGCATGTCACCACATGCTTTATCTGATCAGGGTAGTTTCTCACATGGACAGTCCTTTTTACATGTCAAGCAGCACAGCTTGGGGCTATGCTTGAACCTTTCGGTATGAGGCCACCTGTGTGTGTCCCAAGGTGGCCATGAAAGTCCAAGACATCACGAGCCCCTCCCCAGCTGTAACTGCGGGCACATTTCATCCCTTTTGAGGCCCTTGGAGTTAAGGACAGTTTGCCATGTAAAATGCTTTTGGAGGTCACACTGTGCTACGAAACAGTGAGAGGACTAACTCCGTGGCAACCTGCTGTGTTTGTTACCCCTATAACATAACACATGGGTGAAATGCCAACAGAGCATGAAGGCATGTTGAAAGGAAAGGCTTCCTGGAACAGTCATAGAATCATAGAATGGTTGGGGATGAAAGGGATCTTAAAGATCATCTAGTTCCAACCCCCCTGCCATGGGCAGGGACACCTGCCACTAGACCAGGTTGCTCAAAGCCCCATCCAGCCTGGCCTTGAGCACTGCCAGGGATGGGGCAGCCACAGCTTCTCTGTCCACTGACTCACCACCCTCACAGTAAAGAATTTCTTCCTCATATCTAATCTAAATCTACCCTCTCTCAGTTTAAAACCATTACCACTTTTCCTATTATTACATGCCCTTGTAAAAAGTCCCTCTCCAGCTTTCTTGTAGGTCCCCTTTAGGTACTGGCAGGCTGCTGTAAGGTCTCCCCGCGGCCTTCTCTTCTCCAGGCTGAACAACCCCAACTCCCTCAGCCTGGCTTCACAGGAGAGGTGCTCCAGCCCTCTGATCATCTTTGTGGCCCTTCTCTGGACTCATTCCAACAGGTCCATGTCTTTCTTATGTTGGGAGCCCCAGAGCTGAACGCAGTACTCCATCCAGGTGGGGTCTCATGAGAGCAGAGTAGAGGAGGAGAATCACCTCTTTCCAACATGCTGGCCAGGCTTCTTTTGATGCAGCCCAGTCTTCAAGGACCACTCTGAGCCAAGGCACAAGGATGTGGTGCAGTCCCATCCACCCTGCCAGGTGGAAAAGTCTCTGGACCCATCCAGCTACCAAAATATCCACAGCTTTTACCTACCTATTTCTTCCACACTCAGAGAAATTTTTGGGGTAATACAGCATGCAGGCCATGGTCAATCAGGAAAACAAGGTCTTAAGTGAACGGAGGAGCAGTCCAAGCCAACCGTGTAAACGTAGCCAATGGTTGCAACACTGGTAAAAATTTTGCATTGAATGAAATAAACTTTGAAATTCTATAATGTCTTTCTGAACATGAAGTATGACACAGGGCTGGTGATGATCCACATACGATTGTTTCAGGCATGGTCTGAGGGCTTTCTGGTTTCTGTCTTGCTGCTCAGACCAGCTCTCACATGAAGTATCCTGACTCATGCCCCAGCCCATGGCTAACTAAACACAAATCATTTATTATAAAACAGTATATATGGGTGTGCTGGTTTAAAAGTAAACTGGCAGGAGAAATGAACCCAACTCAAAAGAGTTTAGAAGTCAGAACTACAATTT
>JAVJGI010000014.1:15585808-15621288 GCA_035590275.1 Ibycter americanus | reverse complement strand
CCCTCTTTTCCAGCTCAGGGGGCTGAGTACCCATAGGTAAGCTAGTCTTGATATTAAAGACTGAGGCAAAGAAAGCATTAAGTACCTCATCCTTTTCCTCATGGAAACACATTGGAAACATATTTTGGACATACAAAGAGGCAGCTGATGACCAGCTCCTCCAGCAGACTTGACAAGCATGTCAAGGTCAGTGTTTCACAGCATAGTGCATTGAGCATATTGTAGACCTTATTCCTTGTGCAGTCTTAGCTGCAGTCTTTTCCTCAGCATCTTGGTGTGCTTCTTATTTCTCTCATTTTTCATTGCTGTTTTGTTTTCTTGATCCTTGGTTAAGCTTCCAGCCCTCTTTCTACCCTGCTGTGTAGACCACTGCCTATCTTGATGCCCTGATCTCAGCCTATAACCTTAGATAATAAAGGAAAAGGCGGAACTGAGAAATTATTTATACTCACTTAGTGCAAGTGGAAGAGGAAAAGCTAAGATGAGATTCACAAGTGAGTATTCATAGGAAGACCAGGACTAGTTATCAGCTTGGGAGCAGAGGTCACCCTGGTCATGGTAACAACAAGGAGGTCACTGAAGAAGAGGAAGCACCAAGAAGTGCTGCCAGGAAGCTCCTCTGTCTGCAGCCAAAACACACACAGGTGGGTGAGTGGGGATGCCTGGAGTGGACCATGTGTGGCACGAGGAGCTGGTGGTTCTAGTCTCCCAGGTCCTCACCAGCATGGAAGGCAGAACCAAGCAGGGGGATCCAGCCAGACAGTGAGACTAGTGCATGCAATCTGCAGAGCAGACTCCCTCTTTCCAAGAGATCATGCAGCTATATGCATATATCTCCCTGCAGCTGAGGCACAGACCAGACCAGCAGTGTGTTTGTTCAGAGCACAGGAAATATAACTTATCAGTATTGCGATTTGGAAGGCTTTCAAAACTGTTCTCTGAGCTGGAGGCAGATGCTGCAAACCACAGAGTTTAATAAAGCAGTCCTGACCTAAGGTTTGCAGCGCTAAACTGCACACTTGAGGCCAGATTAGTAAAAACAGATAGGCAAAATATAAAGCTGCATAGACTAATTGGGCGCCCTGTTGGTGGACATTTCCAGTAATCAGGGGAGTTTTGAATGACATATGTTTATCTTTTCTCCCTCCTTGGGATACTGTTTCATTATACACAGTAATGAGACACCTGGCCCAGTGATTGCTGGGCTGAAAAGCCTTACAAGGATTTTCACCTGCTGTGTGCAAGCTTTTCTGTTGGTAAAGCCTAGATGCTCTACCCTGACCACTCCCTGGGGCCTGGCAGAGGACCGGCTGTCTGGAAATCACTGTGATTGGAGTTATTAGCATTTGGGATGCAGCTCTGCCTTGGCTGAGAAAGGCAGCTGGAGGTCACTTTTTAGCCTCAGTGGGGAAAGGTAAAGTGGAAAAAGGAAGAAATGAAGTGGAAATAACTTCAGACACATCACAGGCAGGAGAGAGAGAGAGAGCAGCAGTGAGTGACGGGGTTCACAGGACTTCAGCTATTGCCCTTGTTCAGAGGTGAGAATTCTGCCTGGTGCCGCCTGAACTGGTTTCAGCTGGGACAGAGTTAATTTTCTTCTTAGTAGCTGGTGCAGTGCTGTGTTTTGGATTTGGTGTGAGCACAATGTTGATAGCACACTGATGGCTTTGGTTGTCGCTGGGTAGTGTCTATACTAAGTCAAAGACCTTTCAGCTTCTCAGTCCCTGCCAGTGAGAGGGCTGGAAGGGCACAAGAAATGGGGAGGGGACACGGCCAGGACAGCTGACCAGAACTGGCCAAAGCGATATTCCATACCATATGAGGTCATGCTGCGTATATATAAGCTGGGGGAAGAAGAAGGAGGGGAGGATGTTTGGCATTATGATGTTTGTCTTCCCAAGTAACCATTACGTGTGATAGACCCCTGCTTTCCTGGCGATGGCTGAGCACCTGCCTGCCGATGGGAAGTGGTGGTTGAATTCCTTGTTTTGCTTTGCTTGCATGTGCGGCTTTTGCTTTACCAGTTAAACTGTCTTTATCTCAATCCATGAGTTCTCCCACTTTTACCTGTCTGATCCTCTCCCCCATCCCACTGGCGGGGGGAGGGAGCGAGCGGCTGCGTGGGGTTTCGTTGCCGGCTGGGGTTAAACCACAGCAGAGCCCTACAGCCATTTGGGTGGGCAGCCACAGCACTGAACCAAACCCCCCCAGTAATCTACATGTGAACAGCAAAGCTCTTCCTCCAAGAAGGCTGTGTGCACTGAAGCCTTGTTGTGGAGGTTTTTGATTTCTTAGTGATGCCGAGACCTTTCTGTTCATAGCCCCTGTTCAAGCAAGGGACCCGGTGATGGACATTTACAGAACTGAGTGGCCATTTCCAATACTTTAAAGGGCACTTCTCTCTTCCAGTGGCACAACCTCCATCCCACCACACATCTGATGGTTTTGTATGGCAAGAAGTACAAGACACGTCCATTTATGCTCCTGTTCATTCTACCTTTACATACACATTCATTGCACCTGGTAGACACAAGGTACTGCCACCTGCCCTGGGATGTGTGTCAAAGCTGGAGCAGGGCAGGTCTGTATTGGTTCCCATCCCCGAACACCAGTGAGATTGCTGGTGTAAGGCTCCAGAGGGGAGCTGGCTCTGGCCACAAAGGCTAAACAAAGCTCAACACTAACTGAGTTACTGGAGACAGGCACTGAGTAATCATGTTCCTACCTGTATAAACTGGAATCAAATGTGAGTTATTCAGTCAGTGGAAATAAATGGATTTTTCCAGCTGGTATGGCTGGCATGTACTGTGTATATCACATTTATATATCTTTCTTCCACCAACCAGCTCCCCTTTCAATAATCAAGCTCTATAGCTATAACAATTCTACTGACTGGAAAGAAATGTGTGTTCACAACATGCACCAAGAGATAAATCCTGATACAGCATTGGGAACACATTCCGTGCATTACATGTGCCAGAGGAGTAGGATTTATTCGGGTCATTTATGCTCCACTGGAGTGGAAAAAGGAAAAAAAAAATAGGCCTTGCTATAATGAATTGGACTCTCTGAGTCCTGCAGAGAATAATCCCTATGCATCGGCTAACAGGGATTGCCATCCATCGAGGCAGCAAGGGGTGGCTTTGTAGGACAGGTCTGCTCTGGACCCACAGCCACGTGTATATATTACCTCCTTCAGGCTTCAGCTGGTGCCTACCCAGAGCTGCTCCCTGCGCTGCCAGTCCCTGCAGCAGCCCCTCATACAATCACGGCCAGGACCACTCCCACGCTTCACAGGACCACCTCCCACAGCCCTGTCCCACATGAAAGCCCTTCTTTCAGCTCTCTGCCCTTTCTGGACAGGCCACTCTGAGAGAGTTCAATGTTGCACAAGTTATTGTTCATCCTGCTAAACTGCCCGGTGCCTGCAGAGTGGCCGTTGTCCCATTCAGCTGTGCAGCCACAGAGCCACAGGCTCTTGTGGTCTAAACAGAGCAATGAGGAGAGAAAAGGGCAGAGGACGGGAGCACAGCAGGCCCGAGCTACAGCCGAGAAGAGAGCTGCCTTCAGATCCATCACCATCCCCTCCTGCGAAGGAAAAGAGACTAAATTACAAACTTCTGAGAGCTTCTGCCTCCTCCTCCATCTATCCCTAAGCCGTGAGCTCTCAGACCAGAAAACACCCCTTCTTTGGTGTTAAGAAAACAGCTAGCACATTGCAGCTAGTGCTAAAACTACAGGGCAACTGGGTACACACCTGCAGGCACCTTGTTGGTATTTCACAGCTGCTCTAAATAAAAAGCCTGTCTGTATATACCCTTATGCACCAGCATGTTTTGCTTCTTCATCACGCTTAAAATTTATTGGTACTGGGAAGGGAAGGCTGAGGGAGAAGAACAAGGCAGGAAAAAAAGGCCAAAGTTGTGTATTTGTGCTTCATCACCAAACAGAATAAACCTGTCAGGACATCATGGGCTGCCTGTCCCCACACCAGGAGAAGGGGCAGCAAGTTTGCCTCCTCTCTGATGGGAATAGCATCAATGGTGTTTTAACTCTTACTAGCTTGCACTTTCCCCAGGAGACACTGAATGAGGACAAAACAGCAAAAAACTATCACGGAACGCAAAAATGCAGGTGGGGTGTTGTGTTCATGGGAAATTCAAACAGCTCTGTAGTGTTTGAAAGTGAAAATTTGTTGCAGCACTACAAAACTAGCTGGCTGCAACAAGGCTTTCCCACACAAGTCTCCAAAAGCTCATCTACTGCCCATGCTGTTTCTTCATCCTCTTCAGGTCAGTCTGCCTTGCTTCTTGCGGGTTCCTGGTTTCTCCTCCAGCCAGCCTCTCCTTATCCAGGCCCCCTTCTTCTCTCAGCTTCTCCTGGGGCCTCTCCTACATCCCTGGGTCCCTGGGCTCTTCTTCATCCAGTCTCCTCTCTCTCTTCACCCAGTGCTCTCTTCCACCAGTGCTCCTCTTCTTCTGGGCTCCTCAGTGCTATTTAGCTCCTTAGCCCGAACAAGCCACAGCTGTACATTATCCACCTCAGCCAAGCCATCACCCCAGAAGCAAGACCACAACTGTATATTATCAATGTTGATTAATCCTCTACAAAAATTGAATGCATTTTTCTGGATTACTATCAGTGTAGTTACGTGTGTACAAATCCAAAAGGACATGCTCTTTAGTCTTCCATTGTGAAGGTATTCTAGCTAGGAAACACCACACTAGAGTGTAGATGTTTCCAGTTTTTGAGTAAAAACCTGCAGGTTTCCAGGATGACGCATGTCAAAAAACTTCGGGCTACACAGGAAGCCATCAGTTTTATATTTGCCACTCCAACTGCCTACCCTACAGCTGTATCAAAACAGGTAGGAAGAAACAAGAACTATTACACTGTGATTAAACCAGTCCACTCCTGGGAAGGGACAGTGCCTTTGAAAGAGTGAGGGAAATGGTTGCAGAGCTCCTGCGTGTCTGTGACACTAAGCTTCCTGGTCTTTCCAGGTTACAGCATTTCATACACATGTACTTTGCACTGACTTCCCATACTGCCGTAACAAAAGAAGTGCTGAGGAAGGATGGCTGGATATATCACACCCCACTAGGCACAGAGAATTTTAAAAGTCCTCAACTGATAAGCCAGCCCAGACCTAGTCTGGCTTGTTCTCCCATCATCCCATCATCTTCAGTGCTCTGGCCAACAGAAATGAACAAGATACGTGGGTATGCAGAAGTGAATGGGAGGGGGAACTGTAAAAAATTTCATTTTTACTGTCATTTTTTCTAGAGAATGGAAGTGAGAAACCTATCTGAAAATGACATACTTTGAGAAGACGTAGCACAATATTCAGGCCACATGATGGAGAAGGATAGTAGATGGCAGAGGATCAGCAAAGGAAGGGTGAAATACATAGTAGCACAGGACTTGGGGCGACCTTCTGGGTCACTGACTCTAGTTGGCAACAGTCCCTGGGGTCTACATCACGTAATCCCAGTCCTTATGTGACCACACTCCATCTTGAAACGCTGAAGGATGCTCCCATTGGAGAGAAAAGATGTCCCAGAGACCCCTTGCTCTTGCGTCAGAAACCCAACAGTTATTCTGTCCGATCTTACCCACAGCCACGTAGGTTGCTGTTTGTTCATACAGACCTTCTCTGCTCTTGTTTAACCTTCCCTCCTACTGCCCCTAAGAAATATCAGTCCTAAGATTGTTTTCTGAAAAAATCCTACTGTGGCATGCTCTATTACTGCAAGTTTCATTTTATGCTGTTTTGTCCTTACCTCCATGTGTTCGGTCTTTTTCTCATTCAAAAGTGGGTTTATGTTTTTAATTTGCAGGTTACTGATGCATGTGTAGTTGATGGGGTATGGATGCTTAGGCCATGCTTTCCCTTCTTCTTGAAGGGGAGAGCTGTGGGTTTTTACTTTCTGGGAAGATATTTGAAAGCAAAATGTTGTAGAGGGAAGTGAGACGAACACAGCGTGATACACAGCTTTGGGGAGGGAAATGCAGTTGTGTCTTTCACACGGAGGCATACATTGAACTGCGGCTCAGGTTCAAATATGTATAACAGATACATGTTTACATGTACGTGCACTCTATAACTAACAGTTTTAGAGACACAATTAGGTAAACTGTTTAGAAACACAAGGGATTTGGAATCCCTTTTCTTTCTAAAGAGAATTGGAACTCGGCCTTAACATGGAATCTGCAAAACCACACAAAAGGCAAACTGATTCACATTTTTGTGGTTGTGTGTTTATCCCTAAGACAGTAAACATATTACCCAAAACAACATACAATGAAAATAATTAACACAGATATTCTGAGTATTTGTGAATGTCCTGATACTTCTGCCTTGCTGAAATCAATAGGAAAGGCAGAGCATGAACCTGGAGCTGCGGTACAGCAGGAGCTGCAGTACAGTCGGTAGAATCCAGGTGCAATGCTGGAGCAGATGGCCCAAACTAAAAAGAGTTGTCAGCATCTTTAGACAGATAGATCTGACTAAGCAGTCCCTGATGTTTTTCTCACAATCCCCTTCCATACCATGGTAAGACTTATAAATAAGCCACTGATGAAGTAACTGCTCTGTTCTTTATTCAGTCCCAGGCACAGTGGCTTTTATAGCAATCCAGACCTCTTCCCCAAGGCATTATGATGAATACAAAGAACCACGAACATGCACAGGTTGGGAGGAGATCTCTGAAGTTTTCGATGGATAACTTGTGTCCAGGCCTATATCCCACCAGGCAGTTCCAGGTCTGCTCTTAGCATGGCTGTCTCCACAGGCTGGGGTAACTTAGAAGCATCAATGTCATTAAGCAGAGCCCAAAAACGAGTGATAAGGCTACCATTGCTCATGCTTTGAGATCCTCCCAACAGAAAAGCAAGGCTTTCGCAGGTGAATTTTGTAATAGGATCAATAGTGAGCCACTGTAATTTCTTTTCTGCCATATTCCTATGCATAGATTACCTAGAAAAACTATCACAGAAACAGAAGACTAACAGTGTTAATCAGGATAGCATATTAAATATTCTTGATGCTTGGGGGGTGGTGGTGTGTCAAATGTAATTGTCCTGAGCAGAATATATTTCCATAACAATGAAATCTCAAAATCAGTCTCCTGTTCATTTCAGCAAAGGAAAAATTTGCATACCTCCAGATATTTTGGGTCAGTGGGGATACCATTATAACCTTCCGAATCTGCAAGAGCCGTTTCAAGCTGTATTGTTTTATGATGACACTGTCACTGCAATGTGACAAAATGGCATGGTTCTTAGTTTAGACCAGTAGATGGGGATTAATCAAGCTGTTACTCTCGCTGTTGTATACCACCAGTGGAGGCTTTTAACTAACCAACTGAGAGACTTATGAGTGTGGAAATTGGTTTTTTTGCATATTCATTAAGAAGGAGAACTGTTCTCCCTTAGCAGAGCAGTCTGCACAAGAGCAGAGGACTAAAACTTCCAGTGGAGTCAGGCGAACAACCTGGTTACAACTAAGCCACATGTCTGGCAGTGGGAATGAGGGGTTTGAGTGCCCTGGGAATCTGGACTACTCTGTAAATAAGAGGGGATTTTCCTTGCAAACAAAATCCCTGCAGAGTTCAAAGGGGCAGCAGGAAGCACTACATTTTCTCCTGAAGCCATAGAAATTTAGGTAAAAATAGAACTATCTGCTGTGCAGTCCCCTCAGCTGGAACATGAGATACCATTACCTGGAGACAACAAATCTGAAGGAGGCACAAACCCTTCTATTATCTTCATCAATCTCCAGGTTAACGCTCAGGGAAGAAACTTTAAGCTGCTGCTGGGAATTTGTGATTGGGTTTGGAGGCAGAAGAAGGGGAGTCTGGGTCTCTAAAGGAGACAGCCTGGTACACACAAAGATGGACATCTGAACCAATAGCCTGAGATAGTTATCTCCATAGTCAGCCAAGGAGCAGGCATCACCAAAGCACAGGTCAAATCATCAAGAAGTACATCTGACACATCAGATGAGCTGTGCCCCAAATCTCTCTGTGCCTCTCCACCACCCCTTGCCCCCAAATGCTGCCTCCTAGCACTGGCCGGGAGCCCCACTTTGTAAAGATCTAAGATTTGGTGAGATAAACGCCACTTTGCATTTAAATCCAAAAATGAGCCTTGAGATCCTCAGACAGATGGAATTCTTGTGGTCTTTTTGCAGCCTCCTCCAAGACACTGCAAAGCCATGTGCTACACGTGCCCATAGGACACAGTGTTCCTGGGGTGAAGTGCAGACAGAAATAGAGGTCCTGGACCAAACTCTGCACAGTATGTAGACAATCATTGAATTCAGAGATAATTGATGATGAAGACAAGTTTACTGCATTTGGTATGTTTATATTTTTATAAGTCATGGCTCAGAATGGGCCTTGAGAATCTATTCTTCAGTGTCAAATCCCCTAGGAGTATAATTTCCAGAAATGTTTAATGACTATTTAATAACAGCTGCATAAAATATCTCTGATCATATTTTAATATTCTCCATGACAGAATTGTTCAGTGCTGAAGTATTTTATGGTTATAAAAAATATATCACTCCTTTTTCAGAGAGCTGCCCTTAAACCCTGGCCATGCAGCGTGACCCTCTCCTGCTGGCTGGAAGGGCAGCCCGGGTACGAGCTACATGAAACAGAGGGAGGGAGGAGATGCCCCATATGTTCATAGAGCTCTCCATGGCAAAACCTCTGACTGGCTTTTTAGAAAGGCTGGAAAATCTTATCATGTAAACATTTGCAAGCAGGCAGGTGAAGACAAAATACGGGTAATGAGTTTCCTTGCTTGAGGGCACCAGCTGATCACCTCTGGAGTGCAAGGCGAGAATTTACCTCCCCAACAGCTGCCTGAAGAGCCCAGAGCAGATGCTGATACCTGTTACTGGAACGCTTGGTTTTTCCTTGAAACATAAGTTGCTGCCCAAAGGTGAGACACAAGCTCTGCAGGAGGTTTCCACACCCCAGCTGCACCTACTTCTCCCTCTGAGCAGCCAAGGCTGAGCAGGCACAGAGGGTGCCACCAACACCACCTGTCTGGTTTATCTGAGCCTGCCAGGGGTACATGGGGCCCCGTTGTGTCTGCCAGGGTTGCTGCTGTCCTCCCGGCTCAGCCTGGCTGCCTTTTGCTTTGCTTTTGGTCGGGGAGCCAGAGCCTGCTAGCACCTTGTGGTGAAGTGCTCCCCCCCGGCTTAAGCCATAACCACCAGCAGGGTTGTGGTGGCTGCACACAACTTACTCTGGACTTTGGGGGATGGATGGCAACACAGTAGCCAAGGGCTGTATGAAATGGTGACCCAGACATCTTCCTGGTATGCAAATATGTCATAGTGGACAGTCCAGAGCCCACTGAGCTCCCCTGCACAGCAGTGGGCTGCACGTCAGGGTCTCCCCTTGAGCAGGGACACCTCTCGAGGTTGCTCCTGGAGGCTGAGAGATTCCTTGCCACAACAGATTCTGAGTGATTAATAGCATGCTAAACTTTGAAATCTTAGCTAAGCAATATAAAGGGCTGATTGTGCATATATAATCTGTTAGACATAAACTGTTGACTGAGTCTGGGACTAGGACTGGATCCAGCCACACCTAGAGTCCCCTCTGAGGAGTTTAGAGCACCAGGGGGACCTTTCTGAACGATTCAGCGGGACGGTCTCCCTGACAGTTCCATCTGACCCTGCCCCCCACGCAGTAAATAATTGTGTACCTTGCCATTGAATCTTGTCAAACCACTGTTGTATTTACCACTGAACTGTGTTAACTCACGGTTCTATAGCAACAGGGCATACTGTTGCTTCTCTCTTGTGAGTGAAGCGCGTGACTCCATCCGCGACACACCTACACCTGGGAGTTAACTTGCCTTGCGAGATGTGCGCAAAGTTCACATGAACCGAGCTGCTTGCTCATGAAGATGTGATAATATGGTAATGTCTTCAGGGCCAGATCAGCCTAATTTAGATGCTGTTATTCTTCTGTAGCTGGATATCACCTGGAGCCAGCTGACGACAGCTCCCTGCTCCCAGGCTTGGAAAGGTCTGTGTTCCGCTACTGACCATATACCCCATTTTGTGCAGTGGCTCTTGGGGTCCACACTTGCTCATAGGGACATCTGTAACAATCCTAAATAGTCTCTGGTCCTACACAGGACTACCTGCAGGTCAAGCATGCGAGGATGTTTGCAGCTTCAGGTGGATGAAGGAAATTCATTAAAGCAATTCCCTTGGAGTGAAATGTGTAGGTGTGTGTTTGTATGTGCATGTGTGTATGAAATAAACCAGAAAGGAACAGAAAATTTACTTGAGTTTTCAGACCATTAAAAACCAGTTTCTAGTAATCAGATTATCAGCCCAGTTTACTCAGATTCTCAGCTTCTGTAATTTATTGCTAGTTTTAACAGCTGCCACTCTTCTTAAAATCAAGTTCCCGTGAGCTGGGGAAGCAAAATACATTCATAAAGCACTTCGCATTCCTAAAGGGGACTGAAGTAATCCTAGACCTTGTTACATTTCCATTTTTAACTGAATTAGTGAGCCTGTTAATATGTGCAGCTATTAGACTTTTCCTTGCAAATAGAGATGGTTCCAGAAGAAATCTTTTTTTAACATATCTGTCCTCATCTCTATCAGGAAACCATTTTATCTACACTAATTACATGTGCATTTAAATTCCATTTTGAACAGGTTTCACCAGTCTGAGACGCTTGAAGCGCAGCTACCTCTGAGGACAAAGCACCCATAAAAACTATTCCGTTCATTGCAGAGTATTGATAGGGAAAAAAATTCTGTTGAGGGTCTTGAGGGTTTATGCCTGTTCTTGCAAGAATTTTTATAGGATATTTGTGTGTATTTGGAATTGACATTTTCTAAGGCTGTCTATAAAAAACATTCCATGGCAACCTGTAGGTTTCAGTTTATCTGTTCTGGCTGCTTTCTAAAAGGGAACAGTTTCTCTTTATAATTCTAGCATTTACAGTAAATTTGAGCTTATATACAAAAACATCGTGAAGTTCATTGATTAGGTATTGATCATTTTATTTTTACCAAAGGAAAATGCAGAATGTCCTGTATGTAAAAGTACTTCTTTGCACACTGTGTTTTTAGTACAAGTTGTATATCCGTTCCAGAGAATTTACCTGTACCATTCTTTTGAGTGAGGAGAGTGATCGATGCAACTGATGCAACTCATGTAATCTAGACTTCTTCCTTGCTGTGTTGCATGAAGCAACAGGGCATAGAATCCTCTCGTTTCTGCATGTGGAGATGCTTGGTCAGCCAGCTGTACAAGAAAGCTATTGTTTTATAGATTCTTATAGTACCTTGATCTATCATCCTTTCCTAATAGCTGTCTGACGGCTTACACTTAATGAGCCTTACAAGGCAATACCGAAATGGGTACAGCTGCTGTGTCATCCTTTGAACAGCATCCGGACCACTATGAACAAGTGTTGCAGTTTAAACCCAGTAGGCAGCCAAGCCCCAAGCAGCCACTCTCTCATTCCTCCCCAGTGGGAGGGAGGAGAGAATTGGCAGGGTAGAAGTGAGAACACTTATGAGCTGAGATAAAGACAGTTTAATGGGTAAAGCAAAACCTGCGCACACAAGCAAAGCAAAACAAGGAATTCATTCACCACTTCCCACGGGCAGGCAGGTGCTCGGCCATCCTCAGGACAGCAGGGCTCCATCATGCATTTACAGTTACTTGGGAAGACAAACACAGTAACTCCAAACACCCCCCTTCCTTCCTCTTCCCCCAGCTTTTATTGCTGTGCACAACACATGGTATGGGATATTCTTTTGGTCAGTTGGAGTCAGCTCTCATGGCTGTGTCCCCTCCCAATTTCTTGTGCACCCCCAGCCTACTTGCTGGGGCAGCATGAGAAGCAGAAAAGTCCTTGACTCTGTGCAAGCACTGCTCAGCAATAGTTAAAACCCGCATGTGTTATCGACACTGTTTTCATTATAAATCCAAAACATAGCACCATACAAGCTACTATGAAGAAAATTAACTATATCCCAGTCCAAACCAGTACAACAAGAAAATTCAAACACAGCTGCAAAGAAGGATCATCACTGCCTGAATGGATGCAAGCTGGCTCTGCTTCTGTAACTGAAGAACGAAGCCTGTCTAAACTGACCTGGTTATTGTGAGAGATAAGATTAGATAAGACCAAGAGTATGAGCACACCACTTGCTTATTGATATTCCCTTTCCTTCAACATGGTGTTTCAAATGCAAAAGAAACATATTTATTAGTTTGGAAAATTTTTTAAGTAGAATTATGTGGTCTCAAAAGTGAAAATACAAAGCCCTGCAAGACCCCTAGAGCAACAAGGACTTACAGCCTACAGATGCCGAAAAGGGAGCAGTCCCGTAAGCCTCAGGAAGCCAGAGTGGTACTTTATTCTTGCTGTTTATGTAGAGAAAGCTGTTATGTGCCTTTTTGGTGGCAGACTTAAAAATTCAAAGGGTCTGTACAGGTATGGAGAGAAAAGGATCTCTGAAGCAAATTTGAGGCAGGTCAGGCTGTATGACCAAACATTTGAGTCATGATTAGTCAGAGACCAGAAAGGGAAGGAGATGAAACAGTCTTTAGCACTTTGATATATCCACCACCAGATACACAAATGTAATCTTTATTCTCCACTCAAAAACACACCTCCAGTGATTATTTTTTTTTTTTAATTGTATAAATTTACTATCTTGGAACCTTCACAAATTCCCAGGGGAGAGATCATAGAATCATAAAAGGGTTTGGGTTGGAAGGGACATTTAAAGATTATTTAGTCCAACCCCCCTGCCATGGGCAGGGACACCTTCCACTAGACCAGGTTGCTCAAAGCCCCATCCAGCCTGGTCTTGAACACTTCCAATGATAGGGCATCCACAGCTTCTCTGGGCAACCTGTTCCAGTATACTTCTGCCCTCTTAATGAAACCTTTTTTCCTTATGTCCAACCTAAACCTACCCTCTTTCAGCTTAAAGCTATTTTCTCTTGTTAGACCCTGGTAAAAAGTCTCTTTCCATCTTTCTTAAAAGCCCCCTTTATATATTGAAAGGTCACAATAAGGTGTCCCCAGAGCCGGTGGGTCTGTATCCATGCTGCGGAGAAATGGGGCATGATGCTGTCTTTGCAGACAGAGGCATTAGAGTCTTGTCTAGGGAAGCAAAACGAATGGGCGGGGGGGGGGTTCACATTCTAAGCAAGACAGGCACTCTGGCTTCTGTGCTGACCCTAGTCCTGGGATCCCTAGGTCATCTTTTCTCCCACCCCAGACACTGGTGCTGTGCTGAAGGAGACTGCCTGACCTCTTATGTAGATACACCGTGGGACTGTCTCAGGCAACACACCCCTTAATGACTGGCTACAAACCCAGATCAAAGCATCTGCATCCATCCAGAACATGCCCAGCATCAGCTACATGAGGCACACAAACATGTGGGGAGATGATTGTTCTGTTGTTGCCTCCTTGAGGCACTGGGAAGTCCACAGTGATTCCCTTCAAGATACCTTGTTAGGACAGAAAGCGCATTTTGAACAGATATTTGTGAGCCAGCCCTCCTTTTGTCTGTTTGCAGACACATGGCTGTTTTGAAAGGAGTCTGGAAAGGATTTATTTATTCATGGGGTCTCAGAGAGGACTCGTAGGCATCTCCTGCATTGAGCCACTGAGGACTTGTCCTGTCACATCGTCTGAATCAAAACACAGCTCCTAAACCTGCATGACTTCCATAACCTTAGCGGAGCCTTGTTGGCTTTGATGGAACAAGTGGATATGACATCAGATGCCAAGGACTTGCTTGTCATCTCCATTGTAGCTTCACTTTGGGATGCTTGCTGGGCTACAGAAATCTGTCACAGACTAATCTGCTTGGGATGTCAAGGAAGCCAGAGCTGAAGCCCTGATGTATGAATCTTCTGTGCTGATAACTCTCCGCTGAGCTTTGATGAATGCATAAAGAGTTGGCAGATGAGTGGAGTTTTTGATTAACTGTGCTAGTCTATGCACACTCAAGCTTCAGTGAGATTGTATATTGTCAGCCTGCTGTCTCCTGTGTGCTGAATTCTCATTTAATCTTTTGTATTTAACTGGAAATTCTGATTTCTCTTTCACTATGGAGTTTAAAATGAAGTTCAAATCAGACATAATTTACAGCATTATAAAGACTGTGTAATATTTTCTGTCTCTGTAAGTAGCTTTGAGATGGAATTACCTTTAATGTTGGTAACTTCTTGTATTCACATTTGCATTAATGCATTTTCTCTAACAAGATAAAAATATTTCTCCATGGAGCACATCTGTTTGGAGTTGTGCTCATGAATAATTTTGTCCCAGGTATCAAGTTCCTCCATTTCTGAAAAAAAGAAGTTAACTTCTGCTTTTTAAAGGGCAACTTGAATGTAATTGAATCATCCAGACACGGCTGAAGACTTAATGATTGCTAGGAAGATCAGAATTTAGATCACAACACGCAAAGATGAATAGATGCATCCTGAGCAAGGCAAACAAATATACAGCAAATTATGTATTCCCAAACCTATAAGCGGAGAGAAACAGTGCATCCTGCTCTTGTAATAACGCTGTTGACTAAAGCAGTGCCTAGCCAGCCACCCAGATAGGGAACCATCGTCGTACTCACAAACAAATGTAACAGGTTATACAGTTTCTGTTCTGCTTTGCTTGCGTGCTAAAAGCAAAGCGAGGCTGTAGCACATGAGGACAGACATGTGATACAGAAATAGCCAACACTGCAAGGTGCAAATATGGCTCCAAGGCGTCTTGCTGGGGTTTAAGTTTTCATTTCATCGTTTGCAGCTTTGTTATCCTAAATATTGGATCTGTTCTTACAGTCCTTACTTTTCATCAAGTTTCCATCCAGTCAGTGTGTCAGGCTATCTGCTGGTGAATACCAGCCTGTGTTAACTACAGTGTTTTACTGATTCATATTAGCTACAGTACCCTTCAATACATTGCACAGAAACCTTTCAGAACCAACATCAGATCTCATTTTTGTAGCATAACTGTGTTGACTATCGGAGTTAATCCAATTTACAACCATGCAGATGGTACCCTGTCTCTGACCCATGAGCTTGTACCTCTTTATACTTGACCTCAGCTTGTCCCTACGATTGCAGTAAAGCATTTGACTGATGAAGAACTATATAGCCTCATCTGCTGTGTTCGTATGTACAGTCTCCCTAGCTACTACACATTTTCTCCAATAAAATCACTATGGCGCATTAACCCAGCAGTATGTGTTATTTAATAATTATTGTATATTACATTACTTAATAACTGTAATATATAGTCTCACTGCTCTGTCTTGAGACCTCTCTGTCTGTTGGTGTTAGGCATAACCTATTTGTAGGAATGCCATCTCTTTCAATTATTGTTTGTGTACAGGAATCCTCTAACCTATTATTTCAGTTCAGTTAAACAGAGCATAAAATCTAACTCAATACAACTTAAAACATCACAATAGAGCAATTTGTTAAGGGAAGTCATCTTTGTGGTATGATACTCCTGGAAAGGAAGGGACAAGAAAGGAATAGCATGCACTGGGTTTTACCGTCCGTGTTTTGCATTCCTCAGTGCACGTTTCAGAGAAGGCTCTCAGCCTTTTTTCACTCCTTTTCATTATGATGGGTAATGGTAGCACACATTGCCTCTGCCCTCTACTGCTTCTAAGCCATGTAGGACTCCAGTCAAAATTTATGATCTGGGTGTGCTACTGGGGGTTTGCTGCTGGTGTGGTTATGCAGCCTGATATACTGACAGTGTTTAAATGTGAGTGTTTACAGCCTCTGTACATCCCACCAGCTGTTCTTTCTGCAGAAACCCCCAAGAGGTCTTTAGGGAGGTCACAACTGAAGGGTTTTGAAAACAGAATTTCCACTGGCCTTTGTAGGGATGGTGCCATTTACAACTGTTTCTGGCAGAATGCCCCTCCGTGCCCAACAGAACCAGGAGAAACCCATGAAGTGTGGCTAAAATCTTTCTTTTATTGCAGTGGGGATCACCCAATTTTTCAGTTAGACATGAGGAATTAAAGAAAATACATTCCAAAGCCAGTTCATTTCATCTATGTTGGGATTAAAAAGGTATTAAAAGGTCTGTCTCCTACTACCAAAGCTTGATATGCATGATCCATTTGCTTTTAACAGTCAGCCTGTCTCTACTGAAAGGTGCCTGAACCATTAAATGGTGCAGAAAAGACAGTGAAAAAAGGACAAAGAGGAAAAATCCCACACACTTCAAGGTAACAAAGGCTTTCATTTGCTGCTTTTGAACACCACCTAACATTTCCAGCACACCAGAATTCAGTGATTTTTACGGTGTATTTCAAAGTGACTGAGTGTATTTCAGGGTGCACCCTTCAATGCTTGGGGACCCTGAACTCTGGTAACAGCTTTCTTGGCTGGTGATCATCCTTTCCTACCTTGCCCTTTTTATGTTGTACCATCTACTTGAAACTTTATCACTTTTTAAAGAGTTTTAAATAATTTGAGTATGTGTCTACTTAAAGTTTCTCTCCAAATTCTGTGATTTTATACTCTAAATATCTATTTTGAAAAGAAAAAAACATTTGAAGACTGCATTTTCTACAGTTCCCAGTACTTTGGTTACTTTGCTCAACAGTTTTAAGAGATTGGTTTTCATAAACACTTTCTTAGAGTAGCAGTCCCCTCAAAAACATCTCAGTTGAATTAGTAAATGACATTGAATACCATGGATGCATGCATTTTATATAATTCATATACATATATATTTTCATATATATATTTATACATATAAATTCTTTTATATAGATTTATATAAATTATTTATATGAATTCTTGCTCTGAAAGTAAGGTGTCAAGACATCATAGCTGGCCATTTAGACTTTATCTAAAGCACTTTGAAATAAGGAGGCATCTCTTTTCAGATTGAGAAAAAGGCCTTTTACTGAAGACTTCGTGGAGGAAAATATTGATACGTTCAGGGGGTGGTACATTCCACCTGCCTTACATACTAATGTAAGCATAACATGAAAGGACTGCTTCACCTTCGCTTAAAAAAAAAAATAAAAAATAAAATAAAAGGCTGTAAAACAAAGGTGAGTGAAACCCAGTCACAGAGAGTGTTTTGTGATAGCTGGTGCCAAGGCAAGCTGCCCTGCCACCGCTCCCAGGAGGACAGGGCAGCCGGGGCAAGGCTCTCAGGGCTGACAGCTACACTGGAGTTTTAGGTCACTTTTTGACAGCTGACAGAGACTTACTAGCCCAAGTGAAAGCCATATCTGGTCCAAGTTTGGACTGGCTAACTTGGCTGGAAAACACTCAGATACAGGGGAGAGTAATTTTGCGTCAAAAAAAATGCCCTGGAAATACTCCCGAGTAAAAGCCTGTGTCAACATTGCAGTAAAACCATGGGAGATCTGAGGTTTGCTAAGTATCAAATCCTCACAAAATCCTTAAAAGCACAAGACAGGATTTCTCATAAGGTTCATAATTCCAAAGGATTAGTGAGCCTGAGGCACTTCTCAAGCCCCGTTCATAATTATCAAAATATCACATCCCATATTCTAAATTCTGAAGGGAAATGTTAGTGTCTGTGGTTTCAGAATTGTTTTCTGTACGTTGTACTGTGGGACACAGCCATTTTACTGACTGCATTTGAAATTTTTAATACCCTTCTTATTTGTCTGAAAATATATATTTTTTATATTTCTGTTCCAGTACCCAGAACAAACCCAAAATATTGTAGTAATCTGTATGAACAAAATAGTATGAAAAACCAGAGCCTAACAAATAGAATCATAGAATCATCTAGGTTAGAAAAAACCTTTAAGATCATCTAGTCCAACCATTAACATAGCACTGCCAAGTCCACCACTAAACCATGTCCCTAACTGCTACATCTACATGTCTTTTAAACACCTCCAGGGATGGTGACTCAACTACTTCCCTGTTCCAATGCTTGACAACCCTTTCAGCGAAGAAATTTTTCCTAATACCCAACCTAAACCTCCCCTGGCACAGCCTGAGGACATTTCCTCTTGTCCTGTTGCCTGTTACTTGAAAAAAAGAGACCCACCTCACTGCAATCTCCTCTCAGTCAGTCATAGAGAGCAATAAGGTCTCCCTTGAGCCTTCTTTTCTCGAGACTGAACAACCCCAGCTCCCTCAGTCTCTCCTTATAAGACTTGTTACATACATAAATACAGTGAATACAACCTATATCCTATCATAGGCCTGTTTCACTGTACTGTATTACTCATGCTAGTATAGTCTGGGAAAAATGTTTCAAGCACCACATGCTTTAGAGTCATAAACAGGTAGATAATTAATTCACAAGGGATCTAAAATTGTAGTGATGTTTTGGAGGAAAGGCTATGATACGTACATTCAGTGTCCACTCTGAAAACCAAATTCTCTAATGACAGAAATGGGTCCCTGAAATCCACAAAAAATGTACTCACGTATCTTGGGTTAAATCAGAACTCTGTTTACAAAGCAAATAAATTCTCTCGACATATAATTTTAGTGTTAACTGCCTGAAGACGCTTTATTTTGTGATTGGATAATATGTAAAAGAAACTGAATTAGACTCATCCTAGATGTTTCATTTAATTTATTTTGGTATCCTTTTAGATGTGAAGAATTATGTTTAGATTTCAAAACAGAAAATTCCTTTGAACTGAGGAATAAGATCTTCTGTATTGCAGCTATCTTAGAGGGACACTCTACAGTGTTAAAAACATCTTTTTTTTAATCTTTTATTTAGGACTGGTTTCAATGTACTTTCTTTCTCCGGAGCATTTTGGTTCTAATGAATCATCATTTTCCAATGGAAAAAAGAATCAGCACTAATTTCTTAATCAGCTCCATGAAAAAAAAAAACCTAGCCAATAAGTTCCGCTGTTCACCACAGCCATGGCCCCCACTGCACAGAGCTGTTTAAGGTCAAATTAATTCAGTGAGGCATTTCGTCAGCTGGTGTGAACCAGCACAGTTTCCCTGAAGACAACAGAGACATATTGATTTACAGTTTCTGAGAGTGTCCATGTAAATTTTCCAAGTTTTCCATGGCACTTTACTATCTCCACCGCTTCTGATGATTTATGTGAATAATGCTCCGCTAGACAGATCTTCATTGTGGTCAGAATGGAATATAAGTAAAAATAATTTCTGTGATATGAGACCCACTGTAAAATCTCACATGGATTAAACAACCCACACAATGGGCCAGACCAAAGATCCACTTCCCAGCCCTCCCCTACCTCCAGCAACAACCCACAGCAGATGCTTTGAGCTGAAGACAAAGATGGTCCTTCAACAGATATATCTCTCCCTTCTTGACCTTCCAAGAAAACCACCACGAGGCCCTTCTTGTGCTTTGGAAATGCCTTCCATAATGTTAAAAGCAGATAATGCATAATATGCTAAGGAAACAGACAAAATGTCTTTGCAGTTCTGACAGAAGGTATATCTCCTGCCTGCCTTTATTCTTTACTAATCCATTTCTGTTCTGTTAAAAGGCTGGAGCTTGGCAGCAGTGGGAAAAAGTGTCTGCCTGCTCTGGGCAGCTGGAACCCCTGGGGAATGGAGGGGATCTTCGCCTTGGAAACAGCCAGACCTTTGTAGTTGGAGTGACCATCTGGAGAGTGGGGCAGAGAATGCGGACAGAGGGCAGGGACCCTGATATACCACCAGAAACTGGGCAGCCTCTATAAAGAGCAAAGAGCAAAGCCCAGGTCTCCAGATTTGAAGGAAAGTCAATTTTCTTGACAGGTCCAGAGAAGACTCTGTGTTACTATTGCAAAATAATTGAGAATTTAAAGTTTCTTTTATCCTGAGCATTTTTGCAGAGAAAATAATTTCTCTGCAAAATACCTACCTCTGAAGCAGTTCCATCTGTAGGTGGGAATGAAATGTGACTTGTTTAAAAATAACTTTAAAATGAAAAGGTATTTTAAAGGTAGATTTGAAGCCGATGTTGCTTTAAAGTAAAATTGCAAACATAAGAAAATATTGGCTTAATGGAACTTGGCTAACTCCCTTCATCTAATGAAAGGTGATGGGCAAGCTCTAATGTTATAATATTTGGCTTATCTTGTCAATGAAGGAGCACCGGGATAGTGCTGTGGGAAGCAATTCACTTGAGTATGTGGACATCAAATGAAATAAAAAGATGACATGGTGGTACCTGAAACATTTTGACCACCTAATCACAAAAAAAAAAAAAAAAGGAAAAAGATACTTCAGAATAAATAAAAACTTAGCAAAATTAGTTGAAAATTATTAGATGGAAAATAGCTATTTCTTTTTTAAGAGCCTCTGAAATATTCTTTTGTTCAGGAAGAAATTATTAAGAGGGGATATCATAAACATGTATAAAGTAAAGAATCTAGAAAGAAAAATCCAGTTCCTCACAAGTATCTCTTGGGCTCCAAATTTCAGATGACTCAAAGAAGGTTTGTACATACATATATGTGCATTACAGGAGCATTCAGGGATATATTAATTAACACAGCATCCCCTGGAAAGGGAATTAAATCTTTGGAAAAACTAAGACAACCTTTAGTTTGTAGGAAAGAGAAGGAAACTTAAACAGCTTTACTGTACTCCTTTTACCTATTGCTGGGTACACTACCATTTTTTAATAATATTTCATAGTGGCCACTGGCCAACAGTGGTGGCATACTGGATCAGTTGGCACATAGTCCTGATCTAAACCAGCAATTTCCACCTTCCATTCAAGACCTGATCGGGAGCTTCCTAAATTTGACTCATCTTTGCATAATTCAATTGCGTAAGTATTTTCTGTATTGGAAGACAATTCTTCATCAAGTTGATATTTTTATACTGTGGATTAAATTCTACTCTTCAAGGCAGCTGGCATGATGCCAGTGGCTGGCTGGGTCTTCAGCCTGCAATTGCATCAGATTCCAGTAGTGAAGCACTCTCTACCATTCCTCAACAAGCACAGCACATTCATTATTTGGGATTCTGCAATTTTTTTTTCTGCCATTTAATTTTTAGCTTTCATTTTATTTATTTTTATTCTGGTTTATAAACAACTTTTTATTGGTTCCTGCATTTCACTTTAATTTTTGAAGTCTGCATCAGCTTTCTTGTACTTCACGTTAGGCTGGTTTCTGGTTTCACCAGTTTGGACCATTTCATTTCCATCCAATGAAAGAACGAATTTAATGAATAGTAGAATAAAATACATTTCAAACATGTAGTTTGAACTATTTAAAAATGAGCTTTACATGGATTAATTACATTGGTTTCACAGACAAGACAGGGTATTTTTTACTTGCCTGTGGCAAAACAAATTTCACATCTCATCAGCTCATGCCTAGATGCAGCTTTATGCTAGGAAGTGATCAGCCTGAAACCTTCAGGTCTGTTCTTTGTTACTTCAGGAGTCCACCAGGAAGTGCAGTCAGGGTACTTTTATTCAAATTCATTCCTATGATTATGTTGTTGCTGCTCCAGGTGATCCAGGTGTGATACAGTCCGTTCTTTTATATGTGCTGGATCATAAGTGCCAAGATAAAAGATTCTTCATTCTCTTCTAACACTTAAGTTAATTTTGCCCTCATTTTAACTTACCTTAATGGCCAACCAGATGTCAAATGAGCAGGGAGGGAGGGAGGGAGGAAGGACATGTAGATCTCTCTTCTTACTGTTAATATGTCTCGGCACCAATTATTTGACAAAACAGCAGTATCTGAAAAGTAAAAATCAGTTGTTTACCTCACCATGTTTCAGGACGATCAATTATTCAGCATCTGAGAGAGAGGCACAGAGGGTACACAGGCTAAGAGAGAACCTACCCTTGGGGACAGCATGCCTGAATGTAGTAAAAGCAGTAAAATTAATGCAGACTTCTCCCTGAAGAAGTATGCTGTTGTACTGAAAAGTGACTGCAAATATCCTGGCCTGGGATTCCTGCTCTGGTGAAGATCAAGTAGGACATTGAGATCCCCAGCAGCTGTAAAATAGCACAATACTACTCACTGTCTCCCGCCATCTCTCCTGCTCTCAAGCTTTCTGTTCTACAGCTTAATTCCTTTTTCCCAACTTCTCCCACATTGTGCAAATCCCCATACACTGTATCAAATAGTTTCCTGACTACATCAATAAGTTTAAAGCTCTTTTAAAAGTTAGTAAATTGTTCCTTGTAAAATATGACTTTAAATCCATGCTTTTAAAATAGTTGACTATCAAATTTTATTGGTTTACAATTTCAGTAAGTTTTGCAAACATAGAAAAAAAGTTTTATGGAGGACTGTTAAAAAAAAGTGAACTTTTCATTCCCCTAGAACCACAGCCCACTTAAATGGTGGGTTAGATGTCATACTGAGTAGTGAGGCAACATTACGTTTGACGTCCTTGAGTTCCTTTAAGACTCTTCGATGGGGACTATCTGCCCTGACAACTTATTTACTAGTAATTTTCTCAGTTCCTTCTAAAACTTCTTATTTGGATGGGTGAATTTAAGATGATCCCTAAGGTTCATCCCTTAATTAAAAAAAGGAGAGAGAGAGAGAAATCAGTGTGGGAACATCCCTCAGCTTTTCTGAAACAAATACTGATGTAAAGAATTTAGGTTTGTGTTGTGGTCTTATCTTCCCTGAGTACTCCTTTTACACTGCAGTCATCTAATAACCCAATACTCTCCTTGGCAGGCGTCCTACTTCTGATGTGTTCAGAACATTTATTTTTGGTTTTATTGCCTTAAGTGAGGTTCCTCTAAATTGTTTTTGGCCTGCCCTATTATGGTTTTACATTTCATTCATCCATTTATTCTGTGAACTACTTCATTTTCCATTGACTTATCCCTGAACTTGTTGATAGCTTATGAGGCAGCAGTAAAACCAAAGGACTTGCAGGTCATTTCTATATGCACAAAGTAGAAAAAGCAGAGTGACACTATTTTCTTACTGTAATTTATACACTTTGCTTGGAATGATAAACATGTAACTAATCTGTCATCCTTTTGTTCAGAGATAGAAGCATAGTATAATTCAGCTTAGAGGAGACCCTGGGAGGTCCCCAATAGCAGGGTCAGCTCTGAGGTCAGAACAGATTGCTCAGGGTTTTTTTCCAGTCAGGTTTTCAAAACCTCCAAGCATGGTGACTGCACAACCTCTCTGGGCAACCTGTGCTGCTGCCTGACTGTCCTCATAGTGAAAATATTTTTCCCTATATACGGTTATAACATCCCCTGTCCCCTGTCCTCCTGTCATGGAACTTGATAATTTCTTTGTAGTCAATGGCAAGCTGCTAATATATCCCTCCCAGCAAAACTGTTGCTTCTCCAGATTGAATGAGTCCAACTCCTTAAGCCTCTTCCCCTAAGGCATGTACTCCAGCCCTTGAGCATCTTGGTGGCCTTCACTGAACTGTCTCAAGGTTTCCAGTATCTTTCTGATATTGGACAACTCAGAACTGTCCAGTCATTCTTGAACTAAGCATTCCTCTCTTGCCTCTGCAAACTGCTGGCTTGTGCCACTCTCTTTCAAAGTCAACCACAATTTTTGATGTCTGAATGCTGTTCCTTTTCTCCCAATGCAGCTTCTAAGTATTCCACAATCTTAGCCAAAAGCAGCCATGGAATTTATGGCTATGTCTAAACTAGGGGAGCTAGGAGTGTGTCTAAGTTGTGTTGTCAACATTCCCTTGTAATGAGAGAGATGGATTGTGCATCAGGCACTCTCATCCTGATTTCTACAGGAAAAAGCAAGGAATGTGGACAGTGAGTTGCCATATGATGTAGTTTAGTGGAATAGTGTAGGTACCACCCATATGATGTGAAAGGGAGTGGGGTCTGTTATTCCCCCTGTGTACAGCTTCTGAAAGTACCACTCCAAAAAGTCTAATGAAGAAGTCAAAATAGGACATTAGCTACTTACTAACATCCTTGTAATGCTTTGCAAGGCAGTCATGGCATTGTTTCCTGGTTTTATTTCAAAATTTTAATCATAGCTTTAAGGTGTGACTACCAAAAGTGAAGTGCCTTCCCTAGACAATCCTACTGATGAGTTTGTTTCCCTTTTATTGTGAAGGGCACAAAAGCAATGATCACTCTTTCTTAGGGGCTCACATGTTCCTGCTGATGATTCTTCATGGAACTCTGACTACAAGAGGAATTATCTGTGCAAGAGGATCTTTCTTTAGTGCAAATGTCATTTTTAACAACAAAGAACTAATTACAGCATTTAACCTGATGCCAAAAGCAAGAGTGTCATCTCTCCTTCCCATGGAGTCTTGCAAGGATGGTGCTTCAGGAAGTCCAGTGAAGTCACTCCTAGAGAAAGGGCTTGAGGGAAAAGATTCTTGGTCCTCTACAAAGAGGAGAAAGAAAAACTGAAAGCAAAAGGTTAGAAAAGAGTAAGAGGTTATTTCATGTAGATGATACTGGAACAGAGCTGGCCATTGTCTGTTTTCATTTAAACTCCGTTGAATCAGTAACAGATCACTGTGCTCTTTATGATAGATATGACTTTTGCTCCTTCATGTGTCTTTGCATCCCACCCCCTCCTTTACTCATCAGGACATTCTTCCCAGTGTTGATGCAACCACAAGTGAAACTCCTCTTTCACAGGATGTAGGCTACATGTCCCAATGTTTTACATTGTGTTCAAAGTGATGAACAAAACCTGTTTCTGGATAGATGAAAGTCATGTATGCGCTTACAAGGGACATTTCATGTTTTCCCAATGCGTGACAGTTCCTTCCAATGAAGAAACTTCACACTGAAAAAATCTCAGCTACAAACATTTTTTTCTTGAGTATACTTTGAAAATGCTGAAATTAGAGTAAATATAGGTTGGCTTTTGACTTCCAGTTTTCTGGCTTTTTCTCTGACATACACTCTTCTCGTGATTTGTAGAAGTTATTTTTGTAGATGCTAACTATTAGAGCAAGTCACGCAAACTGTATATATAACTAAAGTGCTGTCTTCACAGTATCAGTGAGGTGTTTGTTATATCTTTATTATGTTGGAAATGTACTGGAGTCCAAACATCCTTTTAAATTCCAATTTACTAAGTTTTCTTCTAATTTTTTATATGAAAATTTCTTACGAAAATCATAAGAAAAGAATTTTAAAGCCAAATCACTAAGAACAAGATGGAGTGGACAGGGCAGTATCAGTAAATGATATTGGGATTTTCACTCATTTCATCCTTACTGGAACCCAAAGGATAGAAACATCACCTCAGAGACCTACCTACAATGAACTTGAAGGCTCAGTTATTTACTGGACACTTGTCTTCCCTAAAATGGGTTTCCCATTCTCACGTCACAGTGTTCCTGACACTGGTAGCTTAAACCCCTCCTCTTTGTTTCCAGCCTTTCCACAGGATTACACAATCACAGAACAGCTGAGGTTGGAAAGCACCTCTGGAGGTCATCTAGTCTTACTCCACTTCACAAATTATGGTCATCTAGAGCACACTGCTAAGGACTGTGTCCAGTTGGGCTTTGAATATCTCCAGTGATAAGACTCCACAACTTCTCTGGGCAACCAGTGCCAGTGCTTGGTCACCCTTAAGAGAAAAGAAAAAATGTATCATATTTAAATGAAATTTCATGCATTTCAGTTTGTGCCCATCGTCTCTTTTTCTTTCACTGGGCAACACTGAGAAGAGTCTGACTCCGTCTCTTTTACTCCCCCTTATCAGATATTTATACATGTTGATATAACCCCCCTGAAGCTTCTCTTCTGCAGGCTGAACACTCCCCGCTCTCACACCATCTCCTTGCATGTCAGATGTTCCAGTCCCTTAGACAACTTCGTGCCCCTTCTCTGGACTTGCTCCAGTATGCCCAGGTCTCTCTTGTACTGGGTAGCCCAGCACTGGACACTGAAGTCCAGATGTGTCTCAGCAATACTGAGCAGAGAAGGATCACTTCCCTTGACTGGCCATGCTCTGCCTGATGCAGCCTAGGAAGCTGTTGGCCTTCCATGATGCAAGGGTATACTTCTCCTCACTGTTCCTTCCTCCCAGGCAGACACTGAAGATGTACCAAAATAACTGCAAACAGGCCAAAGTGGTCAGTCAATAACTCACCTACCTCCACAACCAAGGCATCTCTAAGTACCGAGACATCCACTTGGTGAATCACTTCTTTCCAAAAAGAACTACTAACTATAAGCATTTTTTAAAGACACAGCTGCTTATTCAGCACTGCTGATAAGAAAATTTCCATCGGAACTGGCTGTTGATGCAATGTTATATACACTATAAATTGTCTTTACCTCCCAAACCCCCTAATTTTCGGTGCCAGTCTCTCACGAGGGTCTAGCCCACAGTGCCATCTAGTGGCAGAAGTTGATACGACCATGTCCATCACAAAACCCGCCTAACCATCTACATTGCTTAGCAATCTCAGTAGGGATAAAGTGTATGAAACACCCTCTTATGCTTGGAAATAGTACCCTGTGGGACAGCATGAGAAGAACTCACCTTGTCAGGGCCTGAGAGGAGTTAGACAGCTCTGATGATGAAATTGCCTATCCCTTATACTTCATAAGCATGATTACTAATTACTTTTCCCAAAGATGACCTGTTCTCTGCTGCTCTGGAAAAAGTAAGTGGATCTAACTGGGTGAACTTATGAAAAACATTTCTGAGATATTTTTTTAAGACAACCAGGAGAGCTTGCTTTCTTACAAGATGCAAACCCAGTAGTAATTCTGATGCGGTCTTCTTTAGAAACTGTTCCCAGAATATCTGACATTCATCTTGGGCAACTGATTATTGCTGTTTAGGTAAATTCCTTTACAGGATCATCAAACTAGAATGAACACTGGACAGTATATTTACACTGTACTCAAATTATATGTCTTCTAAGTTAATTTATATGGCGAACAAGAACACAGTAATGCAGATAGTATTGATGACCAAGAAGTAGAATAGCAATGTATTGTAACACAGAATGAATACCCAAATTCTTGCATTGACTAGCTTCACATACCTACAATGTCTTTCTAGAATCAGTCTGTGCAAAGCTTTCTAGATATTATATTGTGATTCTTTATACATTATAAAGTGGTCAAATAAATTAACACACATGAATTTAAATTTAAAGAAAAGAAAAAACCACCCCAATTTCCACAAAGATCATACCCTAAGAACTATTCCTCAGGCAAACTGCAGTCCATATTACCAGCAATTACTGTTGTGAAGCTGTTCAAATAAGTAACACCAACTTTATTCTTTGACTTTCTAAAACACATTAGTGAAATGTCTTTCTGATTGTATCAAACCTACTGAAAGTGAAAAAAACTGTCCTGTTGCTTTCTAGGCATCTTACATAAAGGTCATGAGAACTAGAAATAAGAAATCTAGATTGCAGAGAGGCATTTCTTGAAACACGCCAATTTAGTGAGCTCTGCTATAAGCAGCTTCAGTGGTTGAAATGAAAAGAATCTACAAGGAATGGTGCTGAGTTATGCAGCCTCACACTCGGAAGGCAACGAGCTGCGTTGCAGGAGGATGGCCTCTCAAGCAGCACAGTTTCCAAGGAAGCTTCTAATATGCGAAGAACTCAAGCACACTCATGAAGTTGTACACCTTCGCAGGAGAACGCAGCATAAGAACTCAGAACTTGTTTTCTCAGATGTGAGCTACTCTTTATTTGTCTTCAGACTCTTCTACGTCTAGTTGCTTTTGAGCATGGAGTTCAGTTTTTTTCCCCCTTCAGCTCTAACAATTATATAGCTGTTTTGGAGAGATCACTGCTCTTCTGAGTAATGTCCTCTGAAAGCCGAAATCAAGAAATGGAGGAGGAAAGACTAATCTGCATAACCAGTTCCATTTGTACTCAGCATAACTTACATCACCTCACTTCCAATGCAGCATTTGGATTTTAGTGAAATTCTAAAAATATTCTGGGGAAAAAAAAATCTTAAACAATTTAAGGTGTTCTATCACAATCATAGGTCATGTTTCTGAAAGGTAGTTTATCTCAAATAACAATAAAAAGTGAGTCTGACTCTTCAACAAACACGTGCTCTTCTGTTTTGGAACACAGCATGCTCTGTGACAGCACACTTGCTGTGAACTTCCCCTATGCACCAAACAGCACATCTTGGGACAAGAGATGATAGCATCAATAATTGACAAGTACTTGACTGCGATAAAGTGTAAAAGGAAGAAACTGTTACTTTTTAAATATAAAGTAAACATATTTGTAAAAAAAAAAATAATTCTATTTTAAACACTCAAGATATTACTGCAAAAATGTCATTATTTTCAAAGGTTTTGTTATTCTTTAAAGCTTTTTCACTTCACATTCTTTCACTTTGATTTCTATTGATAACAATCTACACTTGATCAATATATGCCTCTTTCTCAAGCCTTCAAAAGAGGGGGTTTACAGAGTAGTAATGTGTATTTTCTAAGATCTTTTTATAAAATGTATAATTTTATATATATGTGTGTGTATATATAGATATATATATATAAAATTCAAGTTCCTATGCCCTTGAAACTGAATTGCAGAACAGACTGGTTGAAATGCTAGTCAGACCATTAAGGTGTTTTTGATGTTTTGATTTCTTATGTTTCCTGATTCATAGTTCTGAATGGCCTATGCTTGTGATACAGCTGCACTTTGGTGGTAATAAACACTCTACAGTTCTGTCTTTTACTACCAAAAATATAATTCCTATGATATACAGTAGTAGTTACCTATAGTATTTTTCATTTAAGATTACAACATTGTGTAGAAAGAAAGCATTCTCTACAATGAATACAGACAGCAAATATCAAGAAAAACATGAGAAGTAATCTCTTTTTCCTCTTTAGGTCACCTGGGAGCCTTCCAAAACATCACGGTTATGACTAGAGCCATGAGAAGAAAAGATCAGTGAATCACTTAGTCAAAATAAGTATCAAACACACTGCTTAATACACTGTGAACATAATGTACAGCTCTCAAGTTTTTTGGGATGATAATATTATGTCATTAAAAATCTACTGGATTTCAAGCTCTCAGACATCTACTGGATTTCAAGCTCTCGGACTAGCTTGAGATTTACTTAAATCAGTTTTTTATCCTATGCTAAAAAAATGAACACATCAAAGACACCTAGGGAGAGAGCACCTTTTACATTTGTAATGCAGATCAGTCTAGATGAGCTCCCAAAGGACTTCTGCCCAAATAAAATTACAATTCAATGCTCTAGTTATAGCTAAACATTAAGAAGTTGGGTTTTTTCTTATCACTCATGGAAGGACTCAGAAAGAGCAGAAGCAAGCAAACAGGTTTGGTAATGTGGCAAGGCTCTAAAACAAGAGGTGAACCAAACAAAAGGAGATTTAATCAATGTGGCTAACAGTACTTTCTACTCACAAAAAAGAAGGCTCCCTGACAGAAATGCATGAATCCATGTCCTGAAGGCAAAACTCTTGATGGTGCCAGCTGAGAAATATTCTGCAATTCTAAACCTGAGGCAGTAGGAGGTGACAGATACAAGAGGTAACAAACCTCCACAGCAGAGACAGGCCCGTTCTGATTTAGGATTAGGATATAGACAAGTTATTAGTAAGAAATTGAATCAGTTCCTGACCCTGAAATAGAAATAAAGATAGTGTGGTAGGTCTGGAGGAGTCTGTTATATCTGGTTTTTGTGATAAAGTCAGTATCTGTATATTAATAGAACCAGTAAAGTCTTCCTGACTAAATATATAAAAAGAAGAGACTTGAAACCAGTGGCTCTAAATAATATTCATATTTACACTTGGCAGGATGGAAGGCATCTTTGAAGCTTACAATCAGGAGAGGAAAAAAAACCCAACGCAAATCAAAACATGAAAATCCTCACAATGTTCTACTGATGTATTATTTCAGGGTTTCTACAACCCATTACAGTAGATTTTTATTTCCCATAACAAGCAAGACCAGTCCAAACCACCTACTACATTTCTGGTTCCTACTTTCTATGCAAGACAGGTTAAAACAAGATGTCTATTTTCCAGACATTTTTGCCCTAAGATAGTTATCTGAATATCTGTACTTCTTTACCTGTCCACAAAAGAGAAGCTGGAATAGTAGTAGCCAGTAGATCCCTCAGTTCTGAGAAATACAAAAGCTAAAAGTCAATCTGCTTTATGGAAGCATGCTGGATCCGAAAGGGAAGATTGCAACATGGTCTTTAAATGTGGCCAAGGGAACTGAAAGCACAATAAAACTTGTTTCCTCTCCCAGTGGTGTTTTAACAAGAAAGCCTAGTATGACAGATTATTTTCTCTGGACAAGTCATCCTCTATATCCTCACAGAGCTTGTACATGCATTTATACAAATTCTTTCTGTTCTGTTGAAACTTTGTCATTTTCTTCCAAAATTTCTTCACAGACAACTGTTTTCCAAATTTGCTACATTTTTATTCTTCATGTATAAAGGAAGATGAGACAATTATCTGAAAAGTATCCAGTATCTCTATTCTGCTTTTAGATAGGATTCAATTTGAAAAATGTATGTGGATTTGTATCAAATTATTTTAATACATCTTTCTATTAGAAAAAGAACTAAAATGGGAAACTTTCCAAATAGAAGACAAAAGACCAGGTTTAAGGGATGAACAATAGAGTGGAACAGAGAAAAATACTTTCTTCATGATGCTAACCTGGAGATGTGGCTTATCTTTTCTCTGCTTTCCTTCTCCCTCCCTCAAATCACCTGTGAAAAATATCAAGCAAGTGAAATATAGCCTTAATTTAAATACTACTTTAAAATAAATATAAAATCTATCCAAGATATCACAGCCAAGACATATATTTTGTTTTCTAAGCACACCAAGTGGTTTTATGCTTTAGGCTTTTAAAAATATCTCTATGAGGTGACTCTGTAATTGCAGTTAAAAATTAAAAACTTTCAGTTCTTATGCTGAGACTTCATCATTCTTCAGTAATGATGCTTCCTGTTGGATTTTGGGTTTCCTGCTTCTTTTGGGATTTTGTCTAACTGCATGCCAAAGCTATGGCAGCATCCCAACATGATACATCATGAATCAGTGAAATCTAACCTGGGTATCCTGCACTAAGAACAAGACTCCAGGGGTCACTTCACATCACAGACCAAAAGCATTATTATATCCCTTTGTTAATCACTTAACAACTCGGTGAAACCCACTTAGGTTTGTCTAAAGAATTGTCTATCTTGGGCATTTATGTGCACATTCTTACTGGAATTCAGTACAGTTTCATAAAATACTTTTTTCAGTAACTTCTAGATAACAACCATGATGGTAGTCTAACTGAACTTGTAACTCCACATGAAGTTTATGAAGCTCCTATTATTTAATAGAAATACAAAGAAATATGATTACTAGTAAGACATCATTAAAATAGACTGAAACCTTTATCCTGATTTTTATATTCAAGTAAAACATTCCATTTCAATTACAACCGGTAAGTTTTATCATTTCATTTTATTAAATAATGGAGGCATAAGAACAACAGTTCAAAAAGGATAATTAAACTAACTGATTAAAGAAAAAGTGCTGATTTTGAATTTATATTCAATATTTATGGGCAAAACGGAAAAGATTTCAGCAAGTTTGAGAAAAAATACAGCACATTACAATCTAAAGCAACAGTTTGCTGAATAGTGCCATGTTAACGTTTACAATATCCCACAAAGATACTATGAAGATCTATTCAAATAGAATTAATTTTATATATCCTAAAAAAATAAACAGGAATTTATAAACTGTTTCTTTAAAAATGTATAAGCAATGAATTTAAAGTTTTCTTTTAATAAGAAACAACTGAGCTGTTGAAATGGTTCTTAACTTCAAGAGTTAATTTAATGCAGTTTCAAATTACTGATTTTTTAAAAATAAAGCAGCACCGCATTGAATCCACTGGTCTTGGTTTCCTCCACAAGGTACATCAATATTTGTCACCACACGATCTCTCTCCATGCTAGTGTAGACTGGTAACGATACGCATTCCTCTGGAGAATATGGACCATATGCGTCCTGCCAACAAACAAGTACTTAGTTAGCACTTAAACAGAAAACAAAACATGAGGAAGGAATAATCTCCAATGATACAGTATCTAACGCTAGATCCTAAGACACAGTTTAGACTGCATGCTTGGACAGGCAGCTCTTGGTCCAGGCTACAAAGGAGAAGGATTACTAACGAAGCAGACTTCAGAAAATTCGTTATATTGCTCCATAACTAAGCCTCTACTTTTTCCCCCCAGTTTGTTAAACTGAAAACACAAGACTCTATGTAATAGGGGTGATCCTACGAGCTACACATCAAAATCTTCATTCAGCTAAACCCCTCCAAAATTACAAGTTAAAAGCTTCTGCAAACCAGGGGCAAGGGAAGTGCTGAACAGTTCCCAGAGGGGAGAAGTGACCTGTACTGCAGGGGCAGGCTGGAGCCCTGCGGCAGGCAGTGCTCAGCACACCCTGCTGCCTCATCCCCTCCATCCCTGCAGCACAGCCCTGCTGCTCCTCCCGTAGTGCAGCCCCAGCTGTGACCTGCGTCTGAGATACTGCCAAGTGGGATACTTCAGGAACCACACCAAAGAAAAAAATCTTACCCCATGCTTTCCAGGCTACTTCATGGATTCAAACAATGATTTCTAACATCAGTGAATCCAAACATTAAAATTGTTCTCTGATACAGAGAGAGCTACTATACCTTACATTAGAGCCTCACAGGGTCCCCACTTAATGCAGGATATTAAGAGGAACTCAGAAGCATTAACAACAATTTAGTTAGACAAGGACTTACACAAAAAGCCCCAATTCCCTAATACTTCCCATACGCTTCTAGCACTTCAAGACATGCAAGCATATGTAAAAATCTATATTATTGGTAAACAAAAAAGCAGGTTTGATGACTCTTTAAAATTATTATTATTATAATTTTTATATGCCTTTTATACTAATATTGATCACAGTCCCAAATGGGGTTCTTTGCCCCTTCTGGAAAACAGGACATTTCCATTAAGTGCTTAAATGGGAAATTATCAAGTTAACTTTAAGCATTCAGATTTGAACTGAGTGCTTTGAACTTCTGGCTGAATTAATTTAGCTTGTATTCTTCTACACGTGTACCTTCCTACTGCACAGCATTAGCAGTACTACTATTAAAAATTACAATTAAATTGTAAACACTGCTTAGGGAAGGACCTTGGTTGGAGCCATGGTTTTACCTCTCAGTCTGTGTCCTGATGAGCAAGCAATGCTCTAACTTGAGAACAGTAACCGCTCCTCTCCACTCCCTGTACTACAGTGTGTGCCTTGGACATAGTTCCCTTCTAGGGCTTTGCACAGGGCATTGTCCCTGTGCATGACTATAGAACTGAGCTCAGACTCAGTCTAGACTTCTTAGAGCAGGTAATTTGGGTTTCAATCCATGATGCATTTATTTAGTGTAAATAATTTGGGGTTTGATTCAACTGATGTATTTTAAGCATGTTTTCCGTCACACTCAAAATCTCCCTTCCTCTCAAGAGGAAAATGACAGAAGATTTTCATGAAACAAATAACAAAGCAGCTCAGTTGTCAGAAAGGAATTTGAAACAAAAATGGGGTTCTTTTTAATACAAATCACATCAAATGTGAGTTAGTGAAGCTCCAATATTGGAAAATAACTAAAAAAAGGAAAAGGGAAACATGCAAACAATAACTGTTTCAAGCACTTTGCCTTGTAGTATCAAGTATAAATAATTTCTGAAGAATTTTGTTGTTCCTTTTGAAAATCAATTTTCCATGTCTTTTGATCATCAGTGTTTAAATCCTTGCAGAAGGTCTGTGCACTCTAAGAGTTGTGTAGAATAAGTTAATAATCAGAAGTGTGTCAAAACAACTCACCTGCTCTCAGAAGGATTATACTTATTATCCCTTGGTTAACTACTGAAGAAGACAAAATGCTGGCCAGTCTGTGAGGAAACCGTCAATCAGAGAATTTAAGTTTTTCCAAAGCTGGGAGGACAAAAGTTGGCCAGTTTGCTTTCAAGGACCTCTTTTTACACCTTTTTGGGTCAAATTAGCTGTTCTCACATCTTTCTCAACCCCACTGATGTTTTAAGGAATCACATTATTTCAGGGTTAAAACCATTCTGTGGAAGTCTTTTTGAACCGCAAATCCTTATGTCCTTGGCTTGTGTACAGTCCAAAAATTCTCTGTCTAGACTGCCTCACACATGGCTCCACCCCCCTTAGTGACATCCTTCACAGCTTGGGAGCTATCAGTGAATCAAAACTGGAAAGGACCTTCACAGTTTAAAGAGAATAAGCATCATGTTAGTAGCTCAAAATACTCCAATTCGACCACTGCAGCATTTTGAGGGGGTTCTCAGAGAAATCCTGTAGGCTAGTTTTTTTGGGTTGGTTTCCCCTGCACGTGCGCGCGCGCACACACACACACGAGAATTCCCTTTATTTTACTTTGGTTGAAAATGACATCAAAGCATTGCATTATAAATATACAGATTTTTGCTCACTAGATTTCCTAACAGATATTTATGGGGAAAAGAAAACAAATTCAAAACCTAAGAATCATAAGATAATATGTTCTACTTGATGCACTCTTCTCCTAAGGAGAGGACAATGAGATAAGTGAATGCATAATGTCCCGACTCTGCCTTGCTTTCTGAGCACAGTGTTTGATTTTGGTCAATTTTTACAGTGAAGCTCAGAGCAAAACAACTTAAGGGCAGAGAAATTCAGAAATGCTCTCCTTAGAGATACTATATATTTAAAATCTGGGCAGTTGACAAGTTTTAGCTTGCATTTGAAAAGAATTATATTTTTTTCCAACACAAAGATTTCAGTTGCTATTCATTTCAAATATGAAGTTCATTGGAAGAAGTTTAATTCACTGATCATTGAACTATCTTGCTTCTATGTTTTATACATAAAGCTCTCTGCTGATGTCACATATAACTTGTGGATCTTATCTTTGAAATTTAAAGAATATAGACTCTTATTCAGAAAAACACTTAAGAATCTGTTTTGTCTCTAACACATGCTGAATGTTTTTCAGAACAAAAAGAGGGTTACTTACAGTCCTCATTTTCAGTGTGCGTAAGATAAGCATTTGGTGCTACCATGTAAACCTGTGTATATTACCATTCTTCCCCACCCACCACTCAGTCTATATATTAAGATGTCTGGCAATTCAGTGTTTATCGCATGCACCACCTTTCAAGTAAACTAGAAATTTATTTATTTCTCTGAACAAAACAAATCTTGTTAAACTACTAAAGAGCTGGGAAAAATTTCACTTGTCAACTTTGTAATACATTTTGCGGTGGTTTGGTGGTGGTTTTTTTTTTTTTTTTAATTATTTGCAGTATTTTCTTTCCCATCAAAGCTGGGAGCGGTAGTGCAGATCAGATGCTGGCTAGTATTTACATGTGTTTCAAAGCCTAAATCTTCACCATTCCTAATGCCACACTATAATATAATGCTATACTTCCAGTGC
>JAVJGI010000014.1:15571440-15585798 GCA_035590275.1 Ibycter americanus | reverse complement strand
AATAAAAATGGGGGGTGGGTGGGGTGGGTGGGTGGGAAGTGTGTTAGCAATCCTTGCACAACATCTATCACAATATACCACAGACCTCATGATTGCCATAATTTATGATAATAAATAAACTCAATTCTAACTGAAATTTCAACTACTTGGGTCCAGTGAACTTTAACATTCTTCTAACCAAACCTAGCCTTCTCAAGAGAACTCTGCAGAGTTCTCTAGGTTGCCAAATAAGAAACTCCTCCAGTTAATAAATTCATTTTCCTAATGAGTTAATGTCTACAGGACAGGATAAAAGGTGACATTATTTTTAATTTTTTATATACTGCTAATTTTATTTATTGTGATAAAAAAGGGGAAAAAACTGCATCCACCCCTGTTTCTCACTGTCTACATTTACACTTGATTTTTGGTGTAAAAGTCTTAACATATTTTCTTTTAGATCTGGATGTGGGATTTTTCTCACCTGACTGTCCCAGAGTTAGAGGTCTAGGCTGTCTCTAGAGCCACATCTAGACAGACACATATCCCAGTTACCTTATGACAGGGTGGACTTCCTGAGATGCCTATCTTTTACTGAGACCAAAGAAGGAGCTAAGGCAACTAAGTCATACCAGGTAAAACTTTTAGACCGCTAAATTTAGATGAGATGAACTCTACCATCAGCTTTCTTTTAGCTATAAGACTGTTTAGTATATGAATTTGTAATTCATACACACTCTTGGACAAGTTCTATGCAACTTTTTGCTTTATTTTTCAGAGATTGCTATTATAATTTGAGAGCAGAAGCAGTAAGAATTTGTACTGTTTGGATTACTTTCATCTTACATAGTTCTGCAAGCACTGGCATTTTTTTAAATTAGTGTAAGTAGGGGAAAGGCTTCCTTTGTGTACAGATCACATCATGTTTGCTATCTTTATTGCTGTTGCATTTTAATGTAATGTTTAAAATGTGAAGAAAATATATTCTAGGAATGAACTCCCAAACTCATGTATACATTTACTAAATACACTTTTGAAAATACGTTACTGTTTTTTAAAAGACAGGGAAGGAAAAGTATGAGTGAAATAAAGCCACTGTCTTAATCTAAATAATAGTAGCTAATAATTATTGACAAAATGATAGTAAGTTTTTGTTTTGCATAAAAGTAGTAACTGCTTTTCCTATTAAAGACAGAGATTTTTATTTTGAAATGAGGGGGGAAACAGGTCAGCAATATCATACTGAAATGCTACTACACAGAAAAAAGCAAATTAAGGGTCTTGAAAGTTTAGGGCTTTTAATAATTTAGTACCTGTGGAATCCAGGCCATGTAACAAGGGAGAACAGACGACACACTGGGAGAATCACGTAGATTTTCTGAAAGTCGACTTCCATCAAAACTGCAACCTTCCAGTTGTAAGCCACTGATCTGCCATGGAAATATAAAATATTCAAACATATATAACAGACTTGAAATGTCAGTAATGATTACACTGTGCTTTAATAAACAATGATCCTTTTACTGTGACCAAATTTTTAAATAACAGGAAACTAATTATTGTAATGTTCTGTGTGAGAATAGGAAACATGATATAAAAGCAAGATCTGGACCACGATTCAACGTGAACTTCCTCTGATTTGGATTCACATTATTTTAACTGTTAGAGAAAAATACCTGTAAATGTCATCATTTATGAAACTGCAGTTGCCTGGCATTAGATTAATGGAAATACGATAGCAACAGCCAAGTACACAATCATTACAATGTCAGAAGAAGAGAACAATCACTGAAATAAGCATGACTTTCTGCTTGGAAGTCTGAGCACAGCTTTCAAAGAATGGAACGTGCGATTACACAGCTTCTGCAGAGGCAAACAAAATATACTGAAATAATATGAAGGAAGATTTTATTTAACATAACTTAAGATTTCTTACATAAACTATTGTTTGGAAACATTAAATAAGAATCCCATATGCTTCTATATGTAACTACACAATGCTTTATATATAACATGGTTTAAGTGCTTTCTTTTAATTAAGTACTTTCAGCCTCGGAAATAAACATTCCCTTTTTTTCTTCACTGAAGTCCTGCATAAATTAATGACAATGATATTCCGGATTTCTTCCAAGTAAAATTTTCAATATCTGTTGATCATTTTATTTTCCCAGTACAAATAATAATAGTTTGCCAGTATAAATAACAATAATGATAATAACAGTCAGTTTGGCCTGCTGCAGTGACAACTTCAATTTCAGCAATAATAAAACTTAACTCAGTAATAACTTTCATGCAGCTTTTCAAAAGGCTAAATCTTAAGCTGGAGCAGATGTCTAACAGAATTTACAATCTGCAAATCATGTGCTTGTTATACTATCATACTAAAGCCCTGAATTAAACACCTAACACCGAGCTAGGCTTTCACCAAATACAATGTTCATAAAGCAGCACTGGAACTAGGAAATGCAATGCTGTTGGAAACTGGATGAGTGACCACAAAACCAAAATGGAGAAGAGTATCATTTTCTAATACGTTTTCTCTTGCAAGAAATTTCTAAAAGTGTACTAGATTTTAAAAAGTGGTTAAAGTATGATGTTACAATGAAGACTGGTATCATAGAAGATGTAACAGAAATGAATTGTTCTAGGTAATTACAGTATTCTAAAATTATTTATTTGACAAGAAAAGTTGCAATTAAACAGTAACACAACCGGGGTTACTGTCATGCTTGAAAAGCAATGCTTTCTTCCAAAGCGTTGGGGTCTTTTTGTTAATACTCTAATAGCTGTATAGTAGCTAAGTTTACGTTTTGCATTTTTATTAACTTATTATTCTTTTGATTGTAGACAGGCATTGCAATCTTAAAAAAATTTGCTTCTCTGAAGTCCTATTTCTGTTCTTACTCTGGGCTGAGGACTCTTACAATGTGCAAGATGTGTATATACATATCCTAACATGAAAAAAAGGTTATAAAAGATTGCATTTTAAAAAGCTATAGAAACCAGCTGTGTTTCACCTTGAACAGACAGTGACCAGAGAAGTGGCAACATTCTTCGAAGCAATATGTGCTCCATACAAACTAGGACTCACAGCAGAGCCTCCAAAATTGTGGACAAGCTGAACCAAAGCAACCCCAAATGGAAAGCTCAGAGTGGTATGACTTTGACTTTAACTTCCACAAATTATTATAACAAGGTGCAGTGAAATGAATAAACTAATTTTTTTGGACTTTTGATTTGGAACTGTAAAAACTTTTTTTCTGCTTCAACCTCTTGTCAAAAGCTTAAGGTCTTTTCCTCGTTATGAAGGTGTGACACTCCTCCCTACTCCTCTCCCTTCTCCTGCCAAGTTTATTGTGATCCTTCCTTTAAACCTTCCGTAAGATTTTCAGGTCTGTTGCTTTCAGGTACAGTGTTAACGTTTGATATTTTGTACCATTTCTTTTCAAACTCAAAATCTCTCCACATAGAGATATTTTGGAAAAAGATGGCTTTATCTAGTAAAAGAGAAGTTTGGGTGTCAATCTTTAATGACACCGGTGCCAATTCTTCTGTCTTGCAAGAACAAAGAATATGAAGAAAAATATCATAAAAGGCACGAAAGGAACAAAGTCTTACTAATGATTATACTAAGGCTTCCCCACAGACTCCTTCCTACTGCTCTCTGTTGTTAACATTGATACTTAAGGACTCAATTTATTATATGCACAGGTCCTATATTACGCTTTACCTCACTACACTTCTGATCGAATGCTTTCGAAGCTCTTATTTATTCCTAGAACACAAATATTAGAAAGATTAATCTCATGTTCTTCTTTCTGCCCTTCCTGCATTCTACAGGGAATTTTGCTATGGAGTTTAGTTTGATAAATATGAGAGTTTGGCAAAGTTATTAAGGGAAGACTGGTCTGATGAAAAGGTTTTAAAATTTATTGTTAGGGTGTTCAAAGGCCATCTTGAACATCCCTAAAAGAAGTGGGTCAGCTATTGAAAAACCTCTTCTCCTGCACCCACATTTCTTCTTTTGATAATGGCAGTTCCTTTGACATTATAGTTATGTAAAATAACACCATTTGATCTTCTGGAAAACTTCAACCAATCACAGAAACTCCTTTAAAGATGAAGACCAAAATTTTGACTTTGATTCAGTATTAAAAGACACTGAAAAATATAAAACACCAGAACAATGTACTTTCAGATACTGTTTGGCTGAGTACTCCCATAGCCATGTTCTCATTTCTCTGACAAACAGTGTAAAGAAATTACAACTAATATGAAGGCCATGGATTTCACAGTATCTATAATTAGCATGCATAGTATTTTTGCAACTCAGCTCAGACTAATGGCTGGAGTTGACCATAATTTTTAGAAGTTTAATTCTTACAAAGTGTTCGGCATTTTGCAACTATTGTACCAGTTTAATTTCAAAAAAGTTATTGTTACACATTACAGTTTCTTTAAAATACATTTGCACAAGAAAGTGTGCTGATAACATGGTCCAAAGCATCTCTGTTTCCAAAATTTCAAATTCTCTGCAATTAATTTTTCCTTACTATTAAAGTCATAATTTCCCATGAAATTATACAAACTATAGCAGACTTCAGGAAGTCATATTTTCACTTCATTACCTCTACAGGCCTCCCTCATTTATTTCTTTATATTTCATGATGGAGGTATACTGTAAAAAAACCCCTCTTAGGATGCCTTATAATAGTATTTCTGTCAATTGCTGAGAGCATAGATTTGATATCAGTGTTGATATTATGTATTTGAATATTACAGTCATGCAATAAATTTTTGTTTTTCACTATTTATATTAAGCTCTACCCAAGCTCATAGCACTTACTACCCAAAGTCTCTTAACATGGTTGTTCCTTTCTTTCACTCTTCTACAATAACTGAAAATGGCATGTGAAAAGGAATGACTACCTGCTTTTGTACAAAAGTACAATCAGTGCACAAAGCAAAGAGATCTATGTGCATATCAGTATGTGATTATATTGCAATAGCCATACATTTTCAGTACCTTTCACTAAAGCAATCCAAAGTTATATTAAAGAAGGTGTAATTTTATACAGATTGATTCTAAATTAAATATTCATCGCATCAGACTAGGAGAGACCAACTTCACATCATATACCCAAACTATCACCTAAATTAACACCGATAATTTAACACTGGATTTGATAACCCACCCAGATTAAGGTATATTGTTGGCCTGATTGAGTGTTCCTCTGCCTACTTTGTAGTTACACTGACAGTTCTAGCATTTCATACTTCTGATTTACAGATGATCACAGGGTATATTATTTGAAATTTTTGGCACACAGATCATTCCAAATGTCTACAATTGCTGAAGTATGATGCTATTTTTTAAAAATACAGGAAGACTGAAAAAGTATTTTCATCATACAGATCATAATGAGATTTCCACATTCTTTTCCTTATCAGAACAAATTCTAAGCCACGAAACACTTTCAAAATTAAAGGTAAGAAAAAAAAAAACCCATCTTAAAGAACATGTCTTCAAAACAGTCACTAACTGACAGTGTGACTAAGAAAGTTATAAAGTACGTGGTGAATCTTAGGTGTAAATTTAATGTTCATACATATTCCTAATAGTTCCAATCTTTCAATAAAGATATTCCATTAGAATAATTAAATATCCATTGATTCAGGGACTTGAGGACAACTCTCCCATATCCAAAAAAAGTGTCTCCCAATCATGTGAGTACAGAATCAAGTCTCTCAGTGGAAATAGTCACACAAAGTGAAATATCACCATTAGCATAAATTCAGACTGATAAACCTCAGAATACCATGATCTGGTTCTTGCAGGGGATGTGAGAAATCCAATTTTAAACCTGTAGTCTGAATCACGTGAAGGAACATGCAGTATCAACAAATGAAATCTTCTGACAAAAATAAATCATATTTACCAATTCTACCAAATATTTTATCACAAATTGATAGTTTGAAGATCTATCTTATGTAAGAAGAGGGTGGCTTAGCAAAGAGAAATGAATGCAGGTTCATGCCACTTCGATAATACAATCTGAAAACCTGAAAGTTGCCAAGGTGGGGGAAAACGGGATTAGGTATATCTCAGTGTATATTATAGACAGAGCTGCATGATCAGGTAGGTTCTAAGCTGAAACACGATAAATCATAATGAAAAGAAAATTTCCAAGGGAACACAAAAGCCTATGACATACAGAAGTTATGTCTATGCGTATATACTATTAACTAAATACGTCAATAGATGCATACACAGTAGGATGCCAAGAAACATTTTACATTTATTTATCTTATTCTGCACACAACTGAAATGGAAACAAATTTACTTTCATTTATGAACTGAATTTTTAAATGGGAAAAATTTCTTAGTAGCCTTATCTGTAGACAGAAGAATATCCAGTGAGGACGTAACAGTTAAGCATAAGGCTGAGATACACATGTCAAACTTGTAGTGGCCCAGTTCACTGAGGATTGTATGTATTTAACTGGATCATGTGTAACCTAAGCCAGCTAAAGCAGACATATTTTTGCTATCACTTTCCACCTTGTTTTTACTACATCCTGTAGTGATTATACTTTGTTTCCTTCTATTTCACTCCTATGTAAGATTTTCTGTTCATGTATTAGACTTTCTATACAAGAGATCTTCTTATAAGCACTGGTGCTTTTACACAATGATGATACAATCGTTAAGCAAGTATATAACTGGTGTTCTTCATAACAGCACTATACAAACTTAACATATTTCCTGTGTATATTCTGGAAAATCTTTAAATAACTCTTTCCTGAGCCCTACAGCTCCATGATACCTGTTTATTTAAACTTCCAAAATGTGAGAGATTTTAAAAAAAACAAAACCTTTTCCCTTCAGGTAGTTGACCAAAACTACTATGGTAGGACCATACCAATTGTAGATTTTCTCCTGTCAGTGGAGGAAGACAGGTAACTCCTGAAAGCTGTTTAATTCATTTTTACTCATTTAAGATCTGAATTGGTGCACGTCTTTCTTCATTGACAAAATGAGGCTGGTAAACTCCAGTTTCTAATTTGGGTATCTGAAGTCAAGCGGGATAAAACAGGGTCTCAGCCATCTCACCACAGCATGTGTTTAAGGAGTTATCTATTCTGCTGATTAAATTTTTTTTTTTTTTTTGAGTCCCCACTCAAAATAGCTTTTCATTCTATAAGGTTAGCCTGAATTCTTGAAACTGAAGATAAAATGTTAACCTTACCAGTATTAAAATTTATATTGTTCATGTGAACCAAGCTTAATGTGCAATCCAGAGGATCCTTATCAAACAAGACATATTTTAGAGGATGATTTTTCTGAATCACTGACATTTTTATGCTCTAGTTACAGTCCATGTGGTATTTAGCTTTACTAATGTGAAAGTTTCTCCCCAGTTCTCCATGAGCATGAGGAAGGAATCATGGAAAGGAATATAAATATTCAGCATGGCAAAGGGTTCTAAAGCCCTTCTGCACATCAAAGATTCAAAGGAGCAGGGGAGATGCTGATGAATACTTACTAATGCAATTTCACTGAATACTGTTTTTACTGAGGAAAGGATAATATTCAAATCAAGTGAGTAAACTTGGCAGGATTCTCACCTTTGGTTAAAAATAACCACTCACCTAACTGCCTCTAGTACTCCTGTGGCAGAGAATAAATATACTCTTAAAACAAAATTTGTCTTTTTACTTTTGATTCTTCTTGGAACATAGGACTCATTCTTGTAAAGTAACAGAGAATATGTTAACCTTTTTGCCTACATATAACAGTGACTGCTAACAGTGTATTCTAACTAATATTACCAAAAATCTACCACATAAATTTGCACATAACAAAGAATTATAAGCTTCAATACACCTAACTGGAGTGTTGTTATAAAACTCTTTCCTCCTATTACCCTTTAGTTCTTTAGTTTCCAAGCAGCTATTTCAGTCCAGCAACTGTAAAATATTGTAACATTTTTTAGAATATGACAGTACCTACATAATATTATTCATGCATGGAGTTCAGGTATTTCACATTAACTTCTGACATTTTTCAAAGACAGTAGGATGGTTTGAAGAAGTCCAGGATTCTAGGATCTGCAGCTGATAGTTAGCCTGCTAGAATGAGTGGTTTGAGATATGAAACTCAATTTTGGCTCACTGCTATGGACATAGAAGTCTTGGCTGAATTTGGAACCTCAGAACATACGATTTACAGGCTCCAAGGTTTATCATATCCCAGGTTTAACCCAGGGAATCAAAGTGCCCTGAAAGTCCCTTGGTTTATTTATCTCCAGGTTCTAGACTCCCATCTGCTTGTCGTCAAATGAAGTAGGCAACCATTACTCTTATTTAAATATCAGATTGAATAATTTTTTAAATTATATTCTCTAGTTCCAACATGAATTAATTCAACAAAGTTCAAAAGACTGTATTGTGTAAAGGTCAGATTGGATTATTACAGTTCTCTTTTCTGGCCTTACAATCTATTAATATTTTAGACATATGAATTCTTACGCATTCTGTATTAATAATTTTAGATAGTGTCAGCAGCCAACCCAGAACCCTAGTAAATCCCACAGCCTTGTGTCTGCCTGCATTATCAGACTAGAGAAGGTGCCCTGCCACTTGCTTTCTCTCTTCTAGGCTGGCAATCTCTCTGCTTTACCTGCACATCAGTACATAGTTGCATGGGGAGTGCCCTGCATTATTCACACATGTTTCTCTAAGAATGCAGTCTTAAGTGCCATGCTCTCTGTGAGCACAGCACTGTGAGCTGTGCAGTATTATCGTGGGACCAACATACTTGTTGAAAGACATAGCATAGAGAACTTATTTTGTGAATTCCCTACAAAATTAAGTATAAAAAGGGTGCAGAGATCTGGATTCAGCCAAAGTGGCAGTGCCAACAAAAATGTTACGAAGCTAAACTAAACCATTTGAGATTCATTTCTACTTTGCTGTCTAAGCACTCAGTGACTTAATGGCTGCTGGCTGTAGCCCTAAATGCCTATTAAAAAATTGTTGGGTTTTCATCATATCAAAAGCTAGTCATAGTATAGTTTATTTTGGTTTGTTTACTTCCTTAGAAGTCTCTTTTCAGAGAGAAATTTTCTCACAAATACTAACATATGGCATTAGACTTACAGTTTTACATGTGTATTTCCTCTTGCTACATGCCGCAAGTCTTTCTGAACTACTTTCTGGAAAACAGTTAGATATTAACTAATCAAATTGCAGCTTTGATTTTTATCTAAGAGGTGGTTGAAGAGAATGGAGCAAGAACAATTTTAAATAAGCACTATGACTAGGGAGGGGTAAAAAGATATCTGCTTTCATTCTCCCATTTCTGTGGAATTTTTGCACTACTATTTTTGTAGCTGTATACCATTAACCAGCCTTTGTACCTCAGGTACACCAATGTATTTATAGCTCAGTTTTCCATAATGTTTATGGACAGATGACTTGGACTGTACTAATAAAACATCCTCATAAGATTCTAGTAAAACATCCTAGTAAATACCTTAACTTGGAGTTTGCCTTCCTCTATTCGCCCTTTCCACGATGCTGTAAATTTAAGGCTGTCCACTGAACAGCTCATTACTCTGCAAGGGAAACATACATACAGTATACCTTAGAGACATATAACAACAGGAAATGAAAAACAAAACCAAAGCCGATGTATTTTCATTGTGCACCATATCATACTAAGTCCTACTTTGAAGAAATATATATATTTTAATATAATCTAAAATAAAAAAAAATAATCAGCATTTAAACAAGTAACTCACAGCTATTCTACTACAGTACACGTAATAAAAATGAGATGACTAATGACAGCAATTGACACAATTTGTTGAATCTGTGTCCTGAAAACGAAATAACCATCTTCATGCATAGGGAACAATGGCACATTAGCATAAATAGGTAGATTATTTTTCTCTCACCTTGCAGTCTCCTGGCGTAAGGCATTGAGAAATGTGTCTGGATGAAATAGCTCTGAAAGGTCAAGGGTGTCTGACAATAGTTTCTGTTTTTCAGCTTTTTCTACCCAATTCTAAAAGAGAAAAAAAAAAAAAAAAAAAAAAAAAAAGAATCCTGGAGTTATTGCCTGATTTTTCAACATTTTGAGTTAATGTGGGTTTGTCAATTATTATGATTAATGAAAAAAATGTTTTTGTAACTATATCGTAGCCTCAAAGATTAGTATTAATTTCAACTATTTCAAACTGGTAAACAGAAAATTAACACCATATAAAAGTATAAAGAAAACCAGCAGTTTGTATGTAATGTGACTCATCCATTCTAAATAAACATCTGTTCCATTCTTTGTGCAGTGCAGCTCACTTTGTACAATGGGACTTTTATCAAGTTTCTAACATTCTGTTGCAACCCTATTTCAGCTTTACTAACAGGAGAGTTTATGTTTTCCATCAAAATGGCTGTCATTACTGCCTTTGCTTTACCAGGCTCAGGAAAATAACTGCATTCCTTCTGAGTATTCTTTATGATCATTCTTTTACGTAACCTGCATATTAAATTCAAGAAACACTTGATTTTCAATCTGCAGTAAGAGTTTTTATAAGTACTTACCAACAATTTTATTTTTTTTAAAAATACCTCTTAGTATTAGGTTGATGCTGCCATTTTTAGTGTATTAGTTTGAGACCTAAATTCACAGAATTTCTGGTAAGATAAAAACTGACCTCTGTTACATTTGGTAATAAATGAAACTAATAGAGGTTGGGGGAATAGCCAGCCTCAATTACCCTTACAGAACACATGCCCCAAGCTACTTCTTTCACCTTGTCTTATATGCAGCTATGAAGCCTGTTACTAGGAGCAGCAAGCTTGGACTTTCCCATCAACACAGCACATTATGTGCCAATATGAGATGTGAGACACACATTGCACCTTGCACCATGTGTCTTAAGTAATGAAATCTGAGTTTGATACTCAAAACACTAACAACCTCAGACTAAAGAATTTATTATTTTCTGACAAGTTATTTAGGTATCTGAGTGGTTATGCAACAGTCCACGCTTAGAATCCTATGTTTTGAAACTTTTATACTGTACTTCTGTGGTAAAATTTTTTTATACAGCATAGTCACAGTCCTGACTATGGTACTGTCTTATAAACATTAAATTACTGTACAACCTACCTCATAAGTAGTTGCAAGGCATATGCTTCTGCACAGAAAGACTAATGTTTAATACTAAACCGGAAAATAATCAGAGACTAAGATTCTACATGCTATCACTAAACAGAGAAAGACAAACCATGCTCCTTTCTAAATACCAACTACTAGAAGAATATGAAATTACTCTAGTCACTGAATAAAAAATCTTGCAAGCTACACTCTCAGTAAACAACGCACCTGCCAGGCATCCATATCTGTTTAAAAAGTACTTTACTGTATTCTTTGAACTGCTGACAGAGGAATAATTCCATAGAAGCATCTTGGAAGTGACAAAATTATCCAAGATACAAGTAAATATCACTCAGTTTATTTCATTTTATTTTATTTTGTCAGTGTGTCAGACACATCTCCATAATGTTTCTACCATGTTCAAACATTTAATGGGTGACCTTTTTATCTGTCACATCACTGATTATGAGCCCTCAACCCAAATGATTATGAATCAGTTAGGAGATCATTGCTTTCCATTTTCATTAGGAAACTGTACACAGTTAATGACTCTTGTCTGTATGATTCTTTTAATGATTTTATATAACAATCTCTTTTATCATATAGCAGTAACTCTACATTCTGGTTAGGACAAATTTTGTAAATTGTTTTGTGTAATAAAAGTAGACACAATCATTTCGATTTGTATTTAATATAATTATTATATTGCTGTCATCAAATAAACTTTTAATGTAGATGCTAAAGAGAAACACTGTCAGGAACATAGATGCTTATAACCCACCCAATTAAAAGACCAGTATGGGTGATATTAATTCTGAATGCATATAATTAAGTAGCACTAGGAAATACACAGTAACAAAAACTTTCATTAGATCACAAAAGGAAAGTTTGCAATTGCCTGTACTGCTCTACATAAAGCTGAAGACATAGCTCATTCACAACTGTTTAATAAATAATTTAAGAATTAAATGCAATAAAAATGATCATAAAATGTATTTTACAACAGAAGTGTAAAAACTATCCTTATGCTTATTCTCTTTTTCATCTTATATGATGCAAGTTAGTGAAGCGCTACAGTCTCAAAAGACGAGACCACTCTATTAAATGGATCATTTGTCACTAGTACATCCACTGCCACTGCCATAGTACTTGGAAGAGATCAGATCCTGAAGGGAAGGAAGTTTAAGGTAAGCTGTAGAAAGATGGGAGTGATGTTTCTTGAAAAGGAGAAATCCTGTAACAAATTAGCTGTAATATCTTCATTTTCCTCTCCTATCCCAACTCCAATAACAACATACATTGACTTCATTTGTCAAAGCGATGCAAAGTTGTTTTGCTACTTATTGGTTTTGGATGGCCATGTAGCATTTCAGTCTCAAGTGCTTTCTTCCATCACCAACTCAGTCGAAAACTTTGCCTTTCCTGCCAGGCAGGCCAAAATAATCCATGCATCTTTCACTTGCCAGCTGGATTGCAGTGAGAAGACTACCATCAGCTCCAAGGTGGTATAAAATCTAGCTACTTGTCTCTTCGTGGCTCAGGCCAATATCCAAGCTTTCCCAACCGTTCCCTCACTCCTACCTCCCATAATACGGTCTTTAACATGTTTGCTGCAATTCAGGATTTATTTTTCTTCTTCAAAACAGCTAATAGTCAAGATCTAAACTCACTAAAAGCAGCTTTCAGTGTATGAACTAATGATACAGCTTTGGTTAGATATGGCAGCTATAACAACTGGGAAAGGGCATATGAAAGCTGAAATGGTGTATGACTTATTGGTAAAAATAAATTTGCATTATATAAATAATTTATATTATACCAATAACGTGGTCTACAAGTCCAAATATCCTAACCCAGAAAAGATTTATATCACAAAATAAAATAAAAAAATCTATTATACACTCTTTGTAACTTTATTTCAATATTTCAATATTTCCTGAATCTTTCCTATTACAATGAAACTAGAAATTTAAGTTTGAACTGTCCATGATAGATTAATTTAGCATATGATGGAAACTAGAAATCTAAGCTTGAATTGTCCATGATTAATTTAGCATATGATTATAAATATAATATCAAAACTTATCAGCAATACCTAAAATGCTTGCAAAGCAATTCCTAGCAGGATATTTCAAAACTTCAATTAATGTCAGGTTCTGTCTGGTATAATAAAAGGATTTTTTTCTATTACAAAAATAAATCTCTAAGTGCAGTCTCAGGTGGTTCAAATAGTATTTTTTCATGTGTCTTAATATCCAAGAAGCATCTATTCCATTTTCAGAAAAAAACCTTCCTTATTTTCTATAATCCCAAAGCAAACTAAGCACCTCGTATTGAACAGTGGAAGGAATAAAGAGGCTGCCAGATTTTCTCATTACCATTTATACAACTTTAGGATCACAGAACCCCTCTAAAATGAAGCAAGTACTTTTACTTCACATGTTTTAATTCATTCCAAATGTATTCTCTTCTACTGTGTTTTTCTGTTGGTGTGGTCCCAGAAGAGATCTTATACCGAAAGAGAAAATCATATAAATCACTACAGAAGTGATTTAATTTCTGTGCCTAGATGGAATATTGTATTCAGTGATATATGAATATGCATAGCCAGAAACCATAGAGTACAATTCTGGTTTTCCACTGGCTTTAGAGGGAGTCAAAGCTACTAGGGGGAAAAAAAATACGCAGGACTGAGAGCAAATGATGGTGAGTAGCACTGCTAGGGAGTAAGCATTTAGTTAACCAGATTTCAGATTAAGCAAAGGTCAATCAGGCAGTTGTGCTAAAGTCCTATTTCCCTCACAGTGCAGCAGCTGTTCCATAGGTCTGCTCCTAAGTCTCAGCATTCAGTGGTAAATGCCAGCAGGAGTAGTAGTATTGCACTCCAAAGAAAGAAAATAGAGGTATTTTTTCTGGCATTGAGCACAAAGGGGGTAACGTGTAGCTTCTCAGGAGCAACTGGCGTACAACAACTCACTCTCTTGTGGTAATTTTTTTTGTTTGTGAAACCCTTGAGCTAGTTTATCCTTTTTTAAATGAATATGTGAATATTGCAGTATTTCAGGTATATGATAAAGTGTTGGCACATTCTATCTTTCAAATGGTAAATCACACAGGAACTTAATTTTGAGCCTTATTTTTGTTTTCACATAGGGGGGCGCGGCGCGCGGGGGGCGGGCGGGGGGGGGGGCGGGGGGGGGGGGGCGGGGGGG
>JAVJGI010000014.1:15531807-15563734 GCA_035590275.1 Ibycter americanus | reverse complement strand
GGACGCAGCAGAGGCAAGAAGCAGGGTGGACTGGCCTGAAGAGGATGAAGAAACAGCACGGACAGTAGATGAACTTTAGGACACTTGTGTGGGAAAGCCTTGTTGCAGCTTGATAGTTTTGTAGTGCTGCAACAGGTACTGTCCTCTGTTAGCCTGTGTGTGGTTTGCTGTGTCTGTACAGAGTATGTGTGTATGCCTATTTTCAGATTCATGCTCAGCCTCTATTTCGCAGATTTTATGTGCATTTCATCTATTGTTGCATTAAGACTGATTTACAGGCTGGTCCTGAGTTTCTTAACTCAGTGAAACACGTCAGAGGACTTGACTTCCTTAGCTTTCTAAGAGCAGACTTTCTGCCTGTTATCAGTGAATGAAACTTTAACTTCTTTCCCTAGATGCCTTGCATGTTAAGAAGCCTGTGTCTTCTATTCCCAGAAGGTTTTCTAGGAGCCTCAGCAGGCAAGAGTTCAAACCTCATATACTTTGGGTGTCCAATCTAAATTTCTGGAGACCTAATCATTGAAACAGAGTAATAGCAAGGATTCCAAAACAGAAACAAAGTCATTCTACCTCGAATAGTAAAAAAAGTAGTAAAATAGTAAAAATCTTATTGTAGGGGGTTAAACTGGTATTGAAATTAAATGTTACTAGCGTAGATTTCACTCAGGATGGGATGGGACAAGAGATAACAGCATCCCAGACAGACACATACAAGTCTTTTGATAAAATACTAAATACTCCTAATACTAGATAAAAAAGTTGTACTTTATAAACACATTTTCAACAACAAACTTTGATAACTTATGCAAATAAAAACTTTCAGTATTCATAAACATTCCTTGATTAGAACTCTGAAAGTAGTGCTTATGCTTCTCAGGTCAGTCTTGATTTTCAGAGTACGCTGTAAGCCTTTTAGCAGCTGCCTGACCAACCAGCTATCCAACGGAAGAACTGTTTTTACTGATTACTTAGAAGTAGGTGAGTTCAAAAGAATGAAATAAAATGTTTTCATTTAAAAGATAAGGTCTTGTTAGAATAACAGGGTTTTGGGGTTTTATGGAAGAAGTGAAATTAGAGCTCTTTATTTAGTTCTTGTGGAAACAAAAAGTAAGTTCCAGTTTGTTGACCTGAAAATTTTTTTCAATATTGATATTCATCTGACATTTTCCTGGGCTGCTGTTTTGCCTCTTAGTAGCTGTAGTTCTGGGTGTCTTCTCTCTTTCTCTCCTGCTGGTGTCTATAGCCATGAGAAGACAACACTTACCTACAGACTGGGATGGACTTAAATTCCATTACACACTGCTGTATTTTATTACTGAGCTATAATCACGTACCATGAGAGAGGGAAACCACAGAATACATTTAAGATGCTACCATGAGGAAACAGAGTATAAAGACCAAGAATTACAACCACCAACACAAAGATCTACAATGATTCATAAGCTTCCTATCTTAATGTTGATAGCAAATAAATCACTGTAGACAGATAAGCTGAAACATGATATTGTAAAGTTCAATGTCAGCATTGCTAATTGAAAGCATTCAGAACTCTATCTTAGAAGAATGTTCAATACACAGAATTTTTGTTTTAATTTAATGCAAAAGTTAACATCCAAATATGAGAACTTCCACCTGGGAAGAAATCATGTATTTCCATCAGCTCTGTCACCACAACATAATACACAGCAAAACATGGTTTTATTCCATATACTGATTTGTTCACACTTTAAGTAGGCAGATTTCATTTTTTTATTGTGCTTTTACTGAGTCAATTCAGACCTGAGAAATGCAACACCTGTTGTTTTTCTGTCTATTGTTTTGTAATGCTTTCAGAACATCTTTACATTTCTATAAATTCTGCTATAATTATTCTACCATCTGGCCTATATTCTGGGTTCCTCCCCATCCCCATTAAATGTTTGTAACAAAACAGTTGATTTTATTATTTTCTGCACTGGCAGCAAACATCCTGACAAGTCTGCTTTTAACTAATAACCTAAGTAGAGATCTTACTGCATCCTTAGTAGATGCAATCTTTCAGTACAACTTTGATGTTTCAATGTCAAAATATCTAAATCAAACCTGTCTCAAAAGACAGTATCTTACAATGAATGAAACAGAGAGTATGAGTAACTATCAAAAAAACAGGATGATGGAGTTGGTCCTATAAAGTAAACCAATCCAAAACATGGCCTTTATTGAAATATAAATCTGAAGATAATTTTCAGAGTTGAAAGAAAATCTTTATTGAAGCCTTTAATGAATTCCTGAACACTAGATTTAGAATTAACCATTGATAAATTATGTTTATGAAATCAATAATGAAAAGTCATAAAACCCAAGAAAGTTAGTTAAAAAAATTATCAAGGCTAATCGGAAATATTGGTGTAATATGCACAAACATGAATTGGAATCACTTTTAAGGAAAAAAAAAGATTCAACCGAAATGGATGATTAGAAGTAATCAACATTTTTCTGGTAAAGTACATACAAAAATAAAAACATATAAATTGTATTTCAGACGTGATCTGACTAGAAGCTTGAGAAGCAAAACAGACTGATAAATGTATTATAAAGAATTGCCACAAGTACAACTGTATTACATATTTGATATTAAAAAGCCATAGAAAGGATATAAGAACCAGTATTTGGTCATCTGTCATTACTTTCTATTGTCACTAACAAAAAGTAACACAATTTACTGCTTCTGGATACAGTTAAATATCTACTGTAAAGCTCCACCTTAATAATCTGTCCTTCTCTTACAGTAAGTATTTAAAATTGTAAATTATTTCTTCATAACTTTCATAAAAATTAGTAATTCAAATGTACAATTTTGTCAGCAGTTTAAACAATGAGAAAAGATTACTATCATGGTAATAAAATGCAGCACATTTGTCAATGGTTGACTGGAATAATATATGGAAATAAAAACTTTCTGAATATGCTTGGTTGAAAATCATCTATTACTCTTAATACTAATTTCATCCTGTTATACTCCGCCACACTATCTCCACTTTGTATGGATGTATACTCCACACATAAGCTTGAAATCTAACCTCAGGCTTGCATTTAAAAAAAAAAAAATGTATAAGAAAGGAAAATTGCATGCAGTTTGGTCACAAGCAAATAAAGGTAGAAGTCACAAGCTGCAAGGTACTCTTGAAGATTATGAACACTGCTGCCTCAGCCATAGATGATGCTTTTTAAATAATAATGACTATAATAGTGAGTCAAAAGAGAGAAGGGACCACGTTCAACTCTACTTAGATGACCAAACAATATCTGAACATGCATTATTATCACTTGTTGCTATATATATTTACACTTTATTGTTGTTAATTTGAGCCTTTTTGTGAAGAAAAAGATAAATATTAAACATTAGCCAAAAGAAATGGTTTGCATAACAAGGATCTTATTAATATTCTGGAAATATCCATTTGATAGTTTCTTTAGAAAAAGTAATGCCTAGAAATCACGTGCCACTCAAATCTTTCTGAATCTGACAGTCAACGCTAATGTTCACAGAAATTGTATCTCACTGGACAAGACTATGTTAATCAAGGTCAAAACTAGCAGCTTTCTATTTATTGCCTGGAGGCATCAGAAGATCTGGCCCTCCTGAAGGAACCTTCCTCTATAGAAGGTTCTTGCGGTTTCGTCTCTATGTATTCAGCATGAGGAAATCTCTTTCCTTAAATACTAATCGATTTAGATAAATGACTTTTTAATTTATCTGTCTATTATCTTAAATATATTTCTTCTGTCAAAGTATAGACAGATTTACCTTAACTAAAAATTATCTTCTATAACAGACAGAGCTGTTGTCTGACTCTGCACCTTGTAAACCTGGAGAACGCAAATATTTTCTTTATTTTCTCCAAAGACTAGTCTTCTATGAATTTCTACATTACCTCTGTTAGAAATGCTTCACTTTACCTCTTTATATGTATCTCTCTACCAGATTAAAGAGTGTGTCTTGACTTAGATGTAAAGTATAATCTGAGTAAATAAATCTTTTTTCCCCACAGTTCATCAGAAAGACTAATGAGTAAAAGCTAAGAAGTAAATCTATTGTGAAGTAACAACATCGCTGTATTTAAAGTTACTGACTTCAAATTGCTCAGTCTGCTGTCCTCATGTTTCTCATCTATCTTTACATTTTTACATACCTTTTCACACATTTAAAACTCTTTGGGACTTGCGTTTGGAAAGGCCTACTGCAGTGCAATTCACACAATATACCGTGTCACTGAACACCAGCATACTGAAGTAAAATGACTTTTTAAATTTACCTGTATAGCAAGCGCTCGAGCTACAAGACTTCTAAGATATTGTAAAGGATCTTCTGGACCTTCCCACTTGCTTTGCCATGTGACGGGACACTGAAATAAAAATATATTTACTGAAAGTATCTATTTCAAAACCATCATAATGGCATTCTAAGCTAGGAATTTGAATGAAATTAAATAATCTGGAGAACAAATGTATTTACAAAGAAAAAAGGCAATATGAGCAACATAATGATCAAAGCATACAAAAAGGATAAAACCATTAATTGTACCTACTCCACAGGAATCTGTAAAGCATACTGAAAGTGACTCTGCAAGATTCTCCTACTTATGGGAAAGAGAATACATGTAAATTGTTACCTGTGAAATATTGCCTAATACTGAAGATGCTGAGCAGAATAAACAGTTCATGCTGTTTCACATTTACAGTTGCATTTTCAAGGAAGTTAACAATCTAGTAGCATATGCGCTGAACAGATATTCTAAGAAAAACTATCTTTCAAAGTAAATACTCCATGTGTACCTTTTATAGATAAAAACCTGAAAATATCTGGATCCAGGGACACTAATTAATAATGAATTGAATAAACTAGAATACATACAAGACGATAAAGCACAGTTAGCTGCATGCTTTTTTGTATAATTATGATTTTTTTTAAACTTTTTGTATTTGAAACTATTATCCTTGCATTTTTGCAGACTTGCTCAATATGCATTTATAGGCAGCTCACCAATCTATCATTTAGAAGTCATTCACCTAATGTTGCTAATATATCTCTATCGCTAAAACTCTAAATTACTCTAAGTTGAAAATAATAGCCTAGGTAATTGTTAGTATGGAAGCATATTTCAGATGTACACTAACATATCAATTTTTCATAAATAAGGCACATTGAAACCATGAGAAGTCATACATTTATTGAGTTTTACATTTCTTTCGGTAACCTAGCAGCTTCTTCAGGTGCTATAATCTTAAAAGAACTATAATCTTGCTGTTTTTAAACACAGTTCTTTGTTACATAATGTGTGACTACACTAAATTAATCAAGAACACTGTATAGAAAATACGTGAAACAAATCACTTTCAGATGATAAATATAGAGAGGTTTAGCTGCCAGCTAGTTTAGCTGCCATGCCAAAAGCACGGTGTTAGCCTCTCTGGAGGGCTGCCGAAAAGATTGCTTTATGGTCACAATCCAATAAAGTGATCTAAGTAAGATTCTAGGTAAGTGGGTAAGTAAGCAGATGAAATGCCAGAAACACTTTGTTCAATACATCAGAAAGCACTGAACTGATGTTTGTGAGAAATAAAAATGCACAGAATCTTTAAGTACATTTTTGTGACAGTGATCAGCTTCATAGCTCCTGCTGCTTCCAATTTAAGAGTGCAGCTTAAGCATACAAGCAAGCCACATTCTCTTGCTCAGTAACAAGAAATATAGCTATAAATACTAAAAAATGGCCATTACATGTATCATTTGCATTCACTATGACTTGTACTTAGCACCAATTCCTACCACACAGTCAAAACGTGTTTAAAAAGGCAATAAGATTGCTAACATGAAAATGTTAATTTATTCTAATTGTACTGCAATTTTGTTAACAAATGCTGCCTGTGAATCTGAAAAGACAAAAAAGTTAATTATTGTTTTAATTAGAAATATGATAGATGAATAGATGCATAAAAATCTTTTTAACAGTACTTGTTCCTCACATGAAGATAAACTAGAAGTTAATAGGAATTACAGTTCATTGTAGGGCTAATCTCAGTATCTATGCATTAGCACCGTTAAAATTTATCAGCTGCTGCAGGTGAAAAAACCCCACAGTTTCATGTCAATGTTTGACTATCTTTGGAATCCAATTATCTAACTATTAATGACAGCATGTAAATTTGCAGTCAGTAATTGTACCAATTTATCAAAATGCCCAGTCTGATGCTAGAAAACATGGAGAAAGTGCATGTACAAATTTTGGTTGCTTTTTTCGTATATTAAGAATATAGGGTGAGATCATAGGTTGATATGATAGGCACAGCTTGTCTGGTATGATATGGCAATAATACATACTGGATAAATGAAGAGAGCAAAGTGTGATTACAACTGCAGCAAAACTTAAATCTTAAGAAACTGTAAAAACTAAGAAAAGGGACATATTTACATGTTCTACTGGCTAATATATTTGACTTTTCTAGCATCATTTGGTATTTGAAATGGAAATAGTATTCTGCAACTTCTAATCTTATTGGATTTGTCCTTAAAAGAAAGCTTGATAAAAGTATAATATACTCAGAAGCTTCTGAAAGCACTTCAAGCAACATTTTTCTGCGTTTTCATTCCCAGAACATGGTTCTGTTTTAGAGTCACTATCAATAAAATAACTCCATTTTAGAGCTCTATCAATAAAAGAACTTAGAACAAATGGTGACTTGAAAATATGTATCAGAATTTTGTTCAGTTTCCTTGGGTGTTTTCATTGCTTACAATGTAAATTTATGACAAACTTATTTACCTTCTGATTTAGCAGAGCACTTGCTAGTCTTTGTACTTCAGAAGTCAATAATGAGGTACCTCTGATGACTTTACTTAAAGAAGCAAGTGACTGATGGACACTTTGCACAAGGCGAATGGCATTGAATTGTTCCAGAGTAATGAACGATAAGACTGGAGATCCCTGTTGCTCCACAGGAGGAGACACCTTCTGATGAATCAGGTTAGAATTCTAAAAAAGAACATGTGTTGTCCAGTTAATAAACTCAGGGTAACTATTATGTTATACAATGTATTATTTGTTTAATTCGTAATACGCCATATGAACTTACTAGCTTTGAATTCAGATATCCTCCCTTTTCTGACACTGTATTAAAACTATGACACTTTCAGTATTGTCTATGAGATGTTCAATAAAGGCATCATTCCTCTAAGACAACTCTCTACCCAATTATTTCAAAAGTACTGGAATTTCTGAAAAATCTTCACTTAGCTGAATTATTACTTTAAGTATTAGTGTTAATGTGTTAGTATAAAAAGAAGTAGTGTACTCAGCATAACAAGATTGTATTTGGTATTATAAACCATGCTGTCATATATAGCTCTTGCTTTGATAAGACTAGTTCAACCTAGAAGCAGATTAAATACAAATAAATAATAAATACAAAATAAATATAATATTATGTGTAAATCCTGAGTAACTCAGACTCTGAAACGTACTGCTGTTCTCACACTGACATTTTTATTACATACTTCCATTCTGTTACTGCCACTGAAAATCCAAATTTATTCAATAATTTCAAGAGATGGCACCATTTTGCAAATCTTAATTCATATGCAGCTTATTACATAAATATATTTTAGCATGTGCTATGAAACTACCAATCTGACATGTGACAAGATGCTGCACTGAATTCCAGTTATGGAATTTAAATCTTTACTGGAAAATTCTACAAGGCACAAATGCACAGAGAAAACCCTAGCCTTTGGGGAAAAAAGTGTTTTGATATTTCAATTTCTAGTAATTTATTAAAGGTTAAGTCAGATTTGACTCCTTCTGAAGTATGTCTTCGGAAAATATAAGTAGTTTTGACCTTTTTTCACATTAAATAAACTTCTAAATTGTCACATGGCTTCTTGCTTTCCAGGATGTCTGGCACATCTGTCTTGCATACAGAATGTCTGCCACCATAATCATTCCTGGGCACTGTAGGTTTGTCAGAACTTTCAAGTGTTTTTCATTCCAAGCTCATACTGCACTCAACCACTAAGCAAAAGTATGAGAAAAACTAACTGAAAGAGTATACTTTGGTTTATGACAGACAAAAAAAGTGAAGGATAAGGTCATCCCTCCCACATTATTAAAAAGGTATACAACAAAGTTACTGTTGAAAAGCGTAGGAAACACGTAGTATTTAGACATGTTATGTTTTGTATTCTGTCTTTGCATGTATCCTGAAATCACAGTACCAGTTTCACTTTAATATTTCTGGACTATATCTTGTTGAGTATATATAAAATATAATGTAAAACTAGCATAAACTAGTTGATAATTTCTTATTGGAGTATTTAATTACACAAAAAAAGGAAGAACAAAGACATTGCAACTTGCAGGCTTTGCTCAGTTTTTCACATATACTGTCTTAATTCATGAAAAACTTCTGAAAGAAGGCCTCCAAGTTCCTCAATACTGTCCTTTACATAAGAGTCTTGTATGAATTGCATATTCATTTCATCACTCTTCCTAATGCTTTCTCCTGAGAATTTGTTAAAACAACCCATCTGTCATTCTTATAGGAAAATTAAACATGAATACCAATATCAGCTTATACATTTAATGTTCTATTACATTCCCTTAAAATCCATTATGTATATAACTCACATCAGCTTTAAAAATATCCTCGTGACCTGCTTGGGAATTCAGATGAAGAACTGCTGAAGTACTGAGTGCTTTTTCTAATTGTAAGAAACTGAAGATAGGTTATAATCTTTAATATTAAACACTATATTATGCTACCAATATTAAATTAGGTGTATTTTGAGACTTTGATCATTTTCCCTCTTTCACTTCTGTACTTGTTACTATCTCAGTACAAGACTTCATGTAGTCTCACCTAAGCTGCTCCAGATATTTCCTTCATTACCTTCCTAAACTCAAAGCTTTTTCAAACTCCAGTATGTTGTGAAAATTGCCCCATCAGAAACGCAATAAATGTAATGAAAATAAAATCATATGCCTCCACTAGTTCTGCATTTGATTCAAAACTCAGTTTTGGTGGTGGTGGTGGGTTTTGGAAACTTCCATTGCCCTTTTGATGTAACTATTCTGCCTCACCTTTCGAGTCTCTCTGCCTATTCTTTTAGGTATTAGCCTCTCTGTTTATTACACACATTTGTTATTGCTGAAAATACAAGAAAGAATGACCCTATATTTCTGTTTCACTGATCTTCCTTGGTGAAAAAACCACTGTTCTTTCATTAAAACTGAGGTTCCTCATGTTTCAGATAAAAGAGCAGCAACCCATTAATTTTCAAAACTAATTTTGCAATTGCCTTGCAACATTATGCAACTTTATGAAAATAGTTAGCCTTCAGTTTACAAACACAGCAAAAGGTAAGGTAGAAGGCATCATGACAGCACATGATCATATACTCAGGAAAAATAATTTTGAAGCAGTTGATTCCAAATTTTCATTTGGGTGGCCTTTCTAACTTTCATGGAGGTACTAAAGGGTTTCCTTGAAACAAGGCAGAAAATGCATCCTACTTCCAACAAAAATATAGCACTGATTCCTGTCTCTTTCTACTCATGACAGATAGCCATTTGGACATGATGAAACAGTTATGCAGCCCCATCGCATCCTGCCACTTTTGTGCTTCTCTGAAAACTATCATATGATGAGCAATGGCTGAGTTCTGTCAGATAGTAATTTCCAACTGATCTAGTTATGTGACAATGAAGTGCTTATACAGGTCCTATTCTACATTCTGTCATGGCAGAAGGCTATGTGGGAAGAGAATGGACATCAAGATAGAGGCTCGTTGAATTACGCTGATGATCCAGCCCTGGCCATCCTTCCACATTAAGAATTTTTTTTTTTTTTTGTGTAACGCTTGTTTGACAAGTTATTCAGTGATGGCTTCACTTTTTCAGTAAAAAGTCTTTCATGCAAACTTATACTGGGCATCTGAGCATTTGCGGTTTTTTTATAACTTAATGGCAGGTTCATGAGAGTTTAATTAATTTGATTAGTGTTAAGTTGTTATTAAATCATGCTGAAAGACACTGCAGAAGCAGTCTTAGGACAGTATTCATTACAAGAGTGTTTTCAAATGTCAAGAATTAAAATGTATTTTTTCAAATGAAGCTAGATAGATGAAAATGTCAAGACATTCTGTATTAGTCCAGAACAGCTAAATAAAGAGGAAGTTTGCTTGTGTAACTTTCAACACAGGAGTGCACTGATTTGAACCAGACTTTAAGTATCTGTTTCATTTAAAGTAAAATTCAATTAAAAATCCCGGAGTCTGCATTCTGGATAGACTAATAAACCATGGATGAAGGAGAGGCAGTTTCCATGATTCTATTGTTATGGATAGACAAAGAATAATAAACTCTCCGGCTCAACAATTTCAAAATGTCTGAATAATTGGTAGTAACATTTAACAGAGCTTTGCAAAATGTATGCCACTGAGAAGAAAAATGAGTCCTACACATTTCCAGAAATATTTCTTAAAAAGTAATAACATATAAGTCCTCAGTACTGTATTAATGTACAAGAAATATTTCCCATTTCAAAATGTCTAAAATGAAAAAGCTAAGATTTCCCATAGATATCTGCCATTTTTGCTGTTCGGCCACAAAGACTGTGATAGCTCTGAAAACTGAGCACAAAGGACTACTATTCATAGAACCACCAAACAGTTGAGGTTGGAAGGACCTCTAGAGACTGTCTAGTCCAACCCTCTGGTCAAAGCTACAGCAGGTTGCCCACAACTGTATCCAGTCAGGTTTTCAGTATCTCCAAGGACGGAGACTCTACAGCCTCTCTGGGCAACCTGTTCCAGTGTTTGAACATCCTCACAGTAAAAAAAGTTCTGTTTTACGTTTAAATGGCATTTTCTGTATTTCAGTTGGTGCCCGTGGCCTCTTGTCCTGTCACAGGACACCACTGAGAAGAACTTGGCTCTGTCTCCTTTACTCCTTCCCGTTGGCTGACACACATTGATAAGATACCCCTAAGCCTTTCTCTTCCCCTGGCTGAACAGTCCCTGTACTCTCACCCTCTCCTTATGTCAGATGCTCCAGTCCGCTCATCACCTTTGTGGCCCTTTACTGGACTGGCTCCAGTATGCCCATGCCTCTCTTGTACTGGGTAGCCCAGCACCAGACACAGCACTCCAGATGTGTCTTACCAGGGCTGACCAGAGAAGAAGGATCACCTCCCTTGACCTGCTGGCAATGCTCTGCTTAAAGCAGCCCAGGAGGCTGGTGGCCACCTTTGCTGCAAGGGCATGTTGCTGTCTTATACTCAGCTTCTTACCCACCAGGACTCCCAGTTTTTTTCTGCCAAGCTGCTTTTCAGTTATTTAGCCCCCAGACTGTTTGGGTGCTTGGAGTTATGCCTTTCCATGGGAAGCACTTGGTATTCCCTTCGCTGAACTTCATAAGGATCTTGTCAGCCTACTTCTCCAGCCTATCAAAGTCCTTCTGAATAAAAGCACACCAATCTATTGTATCAATCATTTCTTCCAGTTTTGCATCATCTGCACTTGCTGAGGATGCACGCTGTCCCATTATTCACATAATTAATTAAGACGGTAAACAATGCTGACCACAGTATCAATGCTTAGAGCACATCACTGATGATGGGTCTCCAGCTGGATTTTTTGCTGCTGACAAAAACCCTTTGAGACGCACAGTTACACCAGTTTTCAATCTACTTCCCTGTGGTACAATCAGGTCTGTATTTCATAATTTTGTCTATGAGGATGTTATGGGAGACAAACAGACATAAAAATGATCCACGGCCTTGGAGATTTAAGAAAAAATAACAAAGGAATTTACATGCAGGTTCGAGCACAATCACCTACAGCATGCATGCTCTGATACATCTTGTTTGGCTAGAACACAGATAAGGACAGTCAATTGGAAGATGATACCTTCACATCTTACTATTGGTAAAGTTCACATTGACCAGAAGGCATATTTCATCTTCTTAAATGGAAAGATTGTGAGAACTAAGTGTATGTACCTGGATGGAACTGAGTTATAAATATGCAGGTTTCTCTTAAGAGGATGTTCAAACATATGAATTGCATAGCCTCACACTTGCTAATGGTATGCAAAACAGACAAGGGGATGTGCTGAGTCAAACATCAGCAAATCTCAGTCTCTATTAAGCTCAGCAGGAAGTTTAACACATTCAGTATTATGTTCTTGTGGAAAGAATAAGAAACTTCTGATAAATATCCATGTTTTAATATTTACAAGATGTGGAATTTTATAATTAGTAAGAGGCTTACAAACACTTCTTTACTGTTCACTATGACATTCAGAGAGGTGACACACATCAATGTTATCTCCCTTTGCCTTTCCATTTTTTCAAAATGGATTATAAGAATGTTAAAGGTACATACATGCTGCATGGTCATTGCCAGACAGAGACAGACTGCAAGCCTATGTGCATGGAGGTCAGTTTATGAACAATCACTCAATCATTAGAGACCGGAAAATTAAGATTGTACTAACTGTTTATAGGAATTCCCCACTTTTTTTTTTTTAGTTAGTTTGTTTTGTGGATTTCAGAGTGATATACCTGTAAAGTCACTCTGATTTAGTTAGCAAGTTAATGATTTTACATGCCATAAGTGTATTTCTATAAAACATCAGACATTTTCATTTCAAATTAGCAAAAACCTCTTAGTGACTCAGACACAAGTTACATTTATCAAAAAAGAACTACTAAAAAGTCCTAGAACTGAAACAAAAAAAAGGAATAAATTTAAGCATACGTAGATGCAGAGTTCAGCAAACATGGGCAGTATCTCATAAAGTATCAGAATTCCTAATGGGAGCATTTGTTCACTCATTTCTTCAGAAACACTCCACACTGCATGAAAATTAAAGTGCTCACACAAAAGAAGGAGCTGCTTAGGTATGAAGCATTTTACCTTATTCATGACTGAGAAAACTGTAAAAGTTTATTTTTAAATTGTTGGAATTTTAAACATCACCATGGAAATGCCTGAAATGCTTCAGAAACAGTGCATGGTAATTTTGTCAAGTTTCCAATACATTCTTCTCTAGTCACCCTCACCTTTTCCAATACAGGAAGCCAAGACGTAACAAGATGCAGGTTCTTTAAACACAGCCATTCTCCATTGTGTGCACATTCTTTTAAAGTTTGAATAGCCAGGTCAGCTTGGCCTTGGCCCATTGCAATCTGAAATGACAGACAGAGTTGTATCACAAACTTATCATACCTCATTTAACAGTAAAATACAAAATTGTTATTTCCAAGTTAGAGCGCATATGTAAAAAAGAAGGTGTTCTAAAGGTAACCAGAATTTTCTCTAATGTGATAGGCTACTAAAGTAGGGAAAAAATTAAGGAAAATGTAGTTTTTTCTTTGCAACCTAAGCAGAGTTTCTTAAGAAACAACATTACCTAGTCTTTTTATGAAAAAAAAAACCATGCACCACATGGTGACAGTGATGGTATTCCCTTGGAACTCAAAAAGTAATTTAAATATCAGTCACTAAACTGTATTACTGCAGAACTGCTGATACAACAAAAACAAGAGATAAATGAGAACAAAGTTTCTTTTGACTGCAAGTTAGGAGTACTTCCTTTGAAGAGAAACACTCAGTTTCATACAAAGATGAGTGAAAAACTAAGGCTGCTCTCTTTCCAACTGGGAAATATGAATAGCTTAACCAACAGATTTTTCTTTATTTTTTATAGTACTGTATCACTGCTAAAATCAATTTGGATCTTCAAATGGATCCAAAACCACAAAGATCCAAAACTGAATTTTCAGACAAATTAGTGAAAACTGAAAATAAAGGACTTGTTCTGTGGCACAATTACTGCAATAATTGATGTTAGATTATCTGTAGAGTACATTCACCTTAGTTCTCCCTTAGAAACTAATTGGAAGCTATATATAACAAAAAACCCTGAACGAAACAAGTTGAAAAGAAAGTGGTTTGAGTCCATCTGAAAAGTCTTCTCTTGGCATTACTGCTACAGCAAAATAAAACTATTGTGATTATTATGACTTCACCAAATATCCATCCTGGTTTTTTTATCCTAAAACTGTACTGAATCAAAGTAACTTGGGCCCTTAACTTTATATGATGATACAAAGATATCTTCTGCCTAAACAAAACTGAGTATAATTTATTAGAAATTATTTAAAATAGTGAAAAGAAGATAACTGAAAGTCACCAGACAATATGGTAGTACACCACACAAATTTAGTGGCCAATTCTTTATCCCATATGAGAAATAATTCAACAGAGAAGAAAAATCTGATCTATGTTCTCTTCAAATTGCGTGAGAAAGTGCAGGAAAAAAATAACACCAAAATATTCTCATTAGTAGGACACTTTCAGATGATTCAGCTTCGAGTACCACTCCTTAATCAAATACCATGTCATGTTACATTTTAAAAGTCCAACATTTAAAGGATATTTAAGATAAACACAAAAAGCCATGTGACAGAGTAGGAAATATGCGTTCTGAAATGTTCACAGCTAGATAAGCTGGCAGTAGGATCTAAATCTTCACAATTTGATAGGAGAAATATATTACATCGTTGCACATTTCAGGAAAGGAACAATTTCAAGTACTATTTAAATGCAGCATTAAACTTGACAAAGACTTCTCTGCTGACAGGGCACAGGGCTGACTCATGCCCAGCTTGTCATCTACAAAAACCCTCCAGTCCTTTTCAGCAGAGGTTCTCCCGAGCCAGCCAATCTATGGCCTGCATCATTGCAAGGGTTTCTCCTTTCCCAGGGGCAGGACTTCACGTTTCTCGAATTCTATAAGGTTCCTGTCAGCCAAGGAAAGCCAAGGACAGTTGCAAGCCCATTGCTTGGTGGGGCATGGCACATAGTGACAAAACACATGGAAAAGGCTGAGGTACTCAATGCCCTTTTAGTCTGAGGTTTCACTGCTCAGGCTTCTTCTCAGGTCTCCCAGGTCTCCTACACCTACAAGCAGGAGTGAAGCAATACCCACAACAGTAGAGACAGAGAGATTTAGGAATCACCCAACAATCTTAGAAATAAAAAAGTCCACAGGACAAGATGGGATGCATCCAAGAATGCTGGGGGATCAGCTAATGTCATTCCCTACTCTCATTTTCAAAAGGTTATGTCAATCTGGGGTGTTTGCTCATGAAAAAAAGGAAAATGTCACATTTATCTTCAAGAAGGACAAGCAGGAGAAAGATCTAGTTGCTTACAGGCTAGTCAGCCTCCACTCAGTCCCTGCAAAAGTTATGGAGCAAGCGCTCTTAGAAGCCATTTCTAAACACATGAAGAACACAGAGGTGGTAAGGAGTAGCAAATACAGATTTGCCAATGGCAACTCATGCCTGATCGACTTCATTGCTTTCTATGATGAGGTGACTGCCACTGTGGACAAGGAGATGCCAGTGAATGTTGTATTCCTTGACTTTAGTAAAGCTTCTGACAGTCTCCCATATCCTCTTTATCACCAAATTGGAGAAATATGGGCTGGAGAAGTGAAAAATAAGATATGCAGAAAAATGGCGGGACTGCTGGGCTCACAGGATGGTCAGTGGTGCAAAGTCCAGCTGGCAGCCAGTAACTAGTGGTATCCCTCAAGATCAGTACTAGGACAAATACTGTTTAATGTCTTCATCAGTGACGTGGATAATGTGACTGGGTGCACTCTCAGCAAGCTAATGGATAACACCAAAGGGGGTGTGAGAAGGGTGAGCAACACATACGCTGGAAGTCAGGGTTACTGCTCAGACCTGAACAGTCTGGAGAAACAGGCTGGCAGTTCATGAAGTTCAACAAGTCAAATGCAAAGTCCTGCAGCTGGAATGGAACTACCCCATGCAACAGTACAGGCTAGGGTTTGCCTAGGAAGCAGCTTTGGGGAAAAGGAGACCCTAGTGGACAAGTTGAATATGAGTCAACAACAGGGCCTTGCAACAAAGGCCAATCCCATAATGGACTATATTAGTAAAACCATTCAGCAAGTCCAGGGAACCGATCCTTCCCCTCTCTTTGGAACTTGAGAGACCACATCTGGAGTACTGTGTCCAGTTTTGGGCTCCCCAGTACAAGACAGATGTGGTCATACTGAAGTAACTCCAGAGCAGACCACCAACTTGATCAGGGCACACTAAGCAGGCTTTGTTTACCCAAGAAATCAGGAGACCTTCTTGCTGTCTACAACTACCTTACTGAAGACTGCACAGAAGATAGAGCCAGACTTTTTCAGAGGCACATGGTAATAGGACATAAGTCAATGCAAACGAGCTGGAATATGGGAAATACTGATTTGGTATTAGGAAAAACATTCTCCTGTGAGAGTGGTCAAATACTGGAACAAGTTGCCCAGAGATACTGCGCAATGATCTCCACCCTTGGAGGGAGGACCTCCCTGCTCTGAGCAGGGAATTGAGACAGATGACATTCAGAAGTCCCTTACAACCTAGGTTATTCTATGAATTTAACAGCTACAGTAAATTTCTTCTTAGCAAAAGAAAAGTTGTTTTCAACACCTCTGCATACATCTAATTTTGAAACAGACATAGAAAATGTAAAGTGATCTCTTAATGCTACAATTCCTGATTAAAGTCTACTCAAGGGGAATTGTTTTCACCCAGTTCAGTCTTGTGTCAAATACAAAACCAGGAACAAGCTGTATACCATGACAAAAAAAACCAAACCCAAACCTGTTATATTGGCTGGGCAAATGTTTTTGATGTTGTATGCCTATTTCTGAAATCTGAGGGCCTTCCTGCATGGTTGATCTTAAACACTTTTTTTAAAAGACTTGAAATATAACAGTTCTGCTCAGGAAATCCCATCAGCAATTAATCAGTTAACACTTACTTGTAAAATTTCTCAAACTATTTTACAGAATTTCACAAAATACCAAAGTGTTCACAAACAACAAACATCTGATTTACGTTTTCTGTTGAATAAAGAAATATGCAAGTCCTATAAGCAGAGAAAATTACGGTCTAGTTTTCAGTGGGTTTTGTCCATATTTCAACTACTCCACACTAAAAATGGTAATGTTTCAGCATGTATGACAATTCTGTCTCTTTTTTCCTCCTCCATCTATCTTCTCATTTTTCCTTTCTCCAAGTTGGAGGAATGCCTCTTGTGATTCTGCTTCTGTGAGGATCATTGTGTCTCTCCAACCCATTTTGCCAATGAGATCAGAAGTTTGTGGCAAGACAGGTAGAAACAACAAACACATAGACACCATGCTTTTACATACTAACTTCCTTAAAAAACAAGGTACAACAGATAGTACTACTGTAAAATTTTATACATTGTGGTTTTTAATCATTATGCTTATCTAAGACTGACCTGATGGTAGCACTCAGTATTTCTTTCAACACTGGCAAGTTCTTGCAACTCTTGAGAAGGATCAGCACCAGGAGAAATAATTATTAAGATGGGCTCAATTGCCAGAGTCTCTTTATACAGACGTTTCAAATTCAGAGGCGATGGAGATAATTCTTTTATTCCTAGAATTAGAATTATTATGGAAATAAAGTGATTACACAGGATGGAGTGCATCATTAAGCACTTTAGAAATCATGTGGCTGTCAAAGTTATGTTCAATGGAGATCATAAAACTGGTCCTATAAGAAAAAAATTCTTACAGTATGCAGATAGAAGGCATCCTATATTGATAAGAAAAAGACACATGCACCAAAATGGTGCCTGGACTTACAGCTTGATGAATATAAACTGCAGTCTTTATTTACAGTAAAGTCTTCAAGAAAACATACATAAAGAGAAGAGCTGGAATATAAGAATATGAGAGAAGCTATAGGCAGCCAGGACTATGTTTAGAGAACTGAACAAAAGGAGTCCAGTGTTTTCAGGGTAAATAAATAAGCACTCATATTCCAGATAACAACTATGCAGTCAGACCGGGAATTCCTGACATCCTTTTCTGCCTCCATGTTCTATTCTGACAGAATTTCTTAAATCTTAACTATCTAAACTGACATGTGGACATGAGAAGAAAAAGCATATGTGAGAGCAAATAACTTTTCAGAAAATGTCTAAAGTGGGAGAGGGGAAACAAAGGGGAAGAAAGAAAGACCTGACATATAAATACAAAGTTTGGCAGAGGGTGCAAACTTCACATTTTTCATAAACTGATGAAGCTTCCAGAAACAAAATGAACAACTTTTCACAGAACTTGTCCACTAAAGACAATGCAATTAAACCAATTTATAGAAGCTGGAACTTGAACTCAAAATGCTTGTTAGAATTCCTTCAGTTGGTGATCTGTACACAGAAAAACAATGTGCAAAAATATCAGTAGATGTATTATTACTATTAACAATGTCAATAGAGAAAGCAGGAGATATTTTTATTATTATTATTTTGGCAAGTAATTTTATTTTGGCTTAGATGCAATGTGACCATGAGAGCTCTGATCTACTTTATAGAAAATGGTGTGTGAGAATAAAATACAGACTTGGTCAGCCTGCACTGATATTCTTTCTGTGTGTCTTTATTGCTTTTTTGAAGAACATGAAAATGTAGGTAATTAAAATCAAGCCTCCTTAAACACTACTTCTGATGTAGCCAGACTCAAAAAACTAAGTTAAAGCAGATATGAAAAAAACCCAAACAATTCAATGAGCAATATGGAATGATATGGAAGTATACTGTCAATATGATTTTTGCTAACATGGTGTATTTCAGTATAGCACGTAAAATAAAGAAACAAGCATGCTTCGGGTGCCCACAAAACACATTTATAGAAAATTCTTATGAACTTTATCTTCAAAGAAATTATTTTAATCTCCCTTCATCCATAAACTTAAAAATATATGTAAAAGATGAAAAAAAGAAAAAGCCATATCTGGATAGAGCAGAAGTGGAAGGCTTTCTTGTAGGCTATTACAGCTCTTTCGGAATTCTTTTTTTCTCACAGGAAAACAGCCAAAGATTGGAAACTTAATAGTTCCCTTTTGATCTAAGTGAAACAGTTTGTTTAAGAAGTTTCAGGGCAAGGACCCTGAAAAAGACATAGTAGAAAAAATATGAAAAAAAATATTCATACAGGCATGAACCCTTTTATTAGTTGGAAAGTGCTAGTCATGATTTATTACATGATCTCAAAATAAAATCTCACTGGTATGCATGAAAAAAATCTGCAGATGAAACTTTGCCTACAAATGGCGTCTGGCTTCCTCAGTGAGGCTGTAGTTTCATCCACCAAAAAAACCATTCCCTTGTAGAATGCTTCCAAGGAACTGGTATCAAGATAGACCTAACCAATTACATAATACAGTAAGGTCTGGAAGACAATAAGTAGGTGAATAAACTCGGCATTCAGGTCTCTACTGGGTTTTGAGTTACACATACGGCAGATCGCACTTGTCATTTGATTCCAACAGGCAGGGACATTGTCAGTGTGGGACCTGTACACTCACCATGATGCAAGTACCCTCTCTACTAATAATGTCTGACAGAGCAGACTAACCTTACTCCTGAAAATACTGGCCCTGATGTCAGACACGGAACCAATTTTGACCAACAAATAATGCCCACAGAATAAGATACACTCGCACCCAAATGTCATGAAAAATGTAACAATCAGAGACCTAAATTTATACCTAATAAGAAATGACACATATGTTAAGAATGTAAAATTACCACAGTCACTGTTTTTTATATGTAGCTCATCTATTGCACTATCATGCAACATCACCCACCTCAAGATCATTCCACAAGTACTGGAAATGTTCAGTCCAGCCATATTATCTTGGCAGCCTATGAGTAAATTTTCCAGGTTCATTTTCTACCACATTAAAAACAGCCTTTGCCACTAACATTTAAGGTCTTTACAATCTAGATCCTTTCCCTTCTGTTAATCCCACATTCTGTCCTGACACTGTACCACAATAAAACCAAAAAATTCTGCCTTGTCCCTATGTAATGCAGGGGTGACTCTTAAAACTATAGTGTCCACCCCAATGAGACACTCATTATTCACAATTCATCTTCCATATGCATATTGTCATTAACTGTTAGTTAATGACAAAAACTTAAAGAAGGCTTTGGTGTGGTATATTGCAATATTAAGATTATTTGGAATTTTAAGTCCCAAACTTTGAATACAATAGACCCCAGAGAGAAAACAGACAGGCTAGAACAGACAGACAATCACAGTATTGAACCACTCTATGTGCATTTCTAAACAGACAGTAAGATGATGACAAAAATGACTGAAAATATGAAACAATCTTTTGAGATCCAGTTTACAAAATCTCACACCTAATGGTTTTTAAATGGTAAATGACATAAGATGAAATTATCTTTTTGGAAAATTTTTGTCTTGAGGAAAATGATGCAGTGTAAAACTAGAAAAATAGCTACCCTCCTTTGTTCATCACTTCAGTGTTCAACAATTCATTAAAGGAAACTAACAGGTCTTTTATTATATTTCAAATCACTATGCAGCATAAACCAAACCATTTTAAAAGCAATTCCATGTACAGCATATGTTCAAACCCTAAAACTTAGGGATTCCATAAGAACTATAAAATAAAAGAGAAAATATAAAACCAAAACCCAAAACTTATTATTGTGTAGAAACACCCTGGTGAAAAATTAACTTACCTAGGGTTTTACATGCAAAAAGAGCCAAGGCACTCTGTAGCCTGTCTGGTCGGACAGCCTGGACCACAAGTACCTTAAAATAAAACATATTCAGGCGAGGTGAGTTTATAAAGTATAGTGTGACAATTGAAAAAGCAACAATCTTCTGAAAAGGCTGAATTCTTTAAACTTCTTCTTAAAGTTTTTTTCTCTGAATATATACAGCTATCTCATCATTCTCTTCCAAAATAATCTAATGTAATTGTTCTTTTGTAAGTAGCTTGCCCTATTAATAGAATCAGAAGATAGACCTACATCTAATACCTATTTGTAAGCTGGAACATTTTCTAAATGCTTTAGAAAAAAGGCAGCTATGTGGGTAGCAAGAATGACAGAAAGCAAACAGTTTTATACTGGTAATCTGAATTCTATACCTGTATTCAGGCAGTAACGTCCTAACTGGAATACTAATGTTTCTGATTTCAGTGCAGCAATACAGTAAAATAATCAGTTATGAAAGAATTTCCTTTGTTTAACCACACCTTTAGAGTTTTACATCTAACTTCTTTTTCTGAGGCATTCTGACTTTCAAAAATCCTATTTCTGCAGATGCTTTTACTGTTGTTCAAAAGACGACAGAACATGAACAGCTAATCAATTAAGATACAAATTAAATTAGCAGTTCCCCAAGCAGCTACCTCTTTTTCATTTAACTTCTTGCAAGTGTTCACTGCAGGCAACTAGTTCAATTTCAGTAGAAAGGATTTGTTAAAATCGCCACCCCTTCTCCTACCCACTGACTTGCAGACCTGTCAACCACAATTCTGAACCTATCACCACATTCCGGTTTCCAAGTCTGGAATATCTGGTTTTAGTTTTGGAGAAAAAAATTGAACTTCATTAATTTTTTAAGAAAGTACTACTTTTTAAGCTTGGGATTACACTAAGTGCTACTGCACTATTTTTAACATACAGTTTGAAAGAAATTAAATGATGAGTGACATATAAATGTAACCATGTAGTTTCAGTATATTTCATCAACAGAAACATTCTTAATACTTTCTAGGCAAGGAACCAGATAATATGCTGATCATTACAGATTTATTTTCCTAGAAAAGCAGAATTTTTATGACAATACATTGCACACTTAAGAATTGCTCTTCTGCATTTTATCAAATCAAACATGACTCAGACAAACTCCTTTCCAAAATAGTTTGTTCCTAATTCCGTGCATGCTATTTTAGAAATTCTCCTCCTCCACAAAAACTCCAAATAGAGGGCCCCTAAGAGCTAAATGGCATGAAACTACATTGTCCTATACCCCATACCTTCTTTGGATGTGCTTTCATTTTATCTGAAGTGACTTCAATGGAAAATCACTGCATCATTTGAAAGTAATTTAAGTTCCATAATCACAAATGGAATAACATTTTTCTCTTCCAGAGAAGGTTCCCTTGCTGGAGGAAGGAACTTCCCTCTTCAATATCCTTGGCAAGGTCTTTAATCACGAAGCTTTCAGGAAGAGTAGTAATTCATGACTACTATTCTAAAAAGCAGTGGCTGCTACTGCATTTTGTGGTTTTCAGTCAGATGTGTGAGTCTGCACATTTAACAATGAACTAAATTAATGAAGCTCAACAAGCGGACAAATTCTGCAGTAACAAAGCAACCATGAAATAATTTTAATATTTATTCATAAAATTAAATATGTGAATATTAATAAAGAGCTTGTTTCCTTACAGGGTATACTCACTTGCAGCCAATACACCAATACAAAAAAGACAGATAAGAGAGAACTAAATAAGCATTACAGAAAAAATAAAATAAAATAAAATAAATCCTTAAACTAAATAGTTAAGCTGTAAGACAATGTAGATACTGCCACTGCTTATAAATCAACCAGGCCTGAAACCTAAATTCCTCAGATATAAAACTTACTTTCAATGCTGAACTCATAATTATTCTAAATAATTTAATATTAAAAGATCACCTGCTGAAATAAGGAAATTCTTTTCACAATAGTAGATGGGAAGTCTTGTTCACACACAGAGCTCTGAGAAAAGGTGTGCCACAGACCTTCATCTTCAAAGCAAAGTGTCTGATACAGACCTGGGAGAGAAATCTACAAAACAAATAATGCATATTTAACAATAAAGAATAGCCATTTGGACATTGTATATTTTATTTAATTTCCAAATATCACTGTGACCCTAAACCTGTAAATATTTGTACCTATCACATAATTCAATTTTACCCTCAGAGTTAAAGAAGAAAGTGGTAGGTATTAAAATTAACCATTTGTTTACCTATTCCCTACAAATGCTAAGGCTGTATTTGCTCTGTATTTTTGTTTTTAAACTTCTAGGTTCTTTGTTTTTAAATGTTTTCCTTTAATCATGACCAGGCTCTTTTTCTATCAGTACATGCTACTGATTCACCCAGTTACTGTTTCGTTTTTTGTTTGTTTAAACTCCTAAGGATCATGCTTGCCACACCATTACTGCAATTGTTCCTGATCCCTGGTGAAGAGAAATGAAAAATAATGAACTCTGGATTCAGCAGCAAAAGTCTTTGCCAAAAACTGGTCAAGGTCTTCCTTCTTGCTGCTGAGCTACATGCAGGAAGAGAAGAGCCTAGGACAGAATTTCAAGGACTAATGTTTTAATTTTGTTCCCTTCAGGATCAGAGGACTTCAACATTGATTCTTGCAGGATAAACCAAACAAAGAAAGTGATTTTTGTTTTAGTTTGAAATTACTTGATCTGAGAAATAACAAACTCTGAAACACCCTTAAAGATCTACATGGAAATCTGGTAAGTAGAAAACCAGTTCCCCAATTAACAGTTTATGGGTTTTAATACAATACGAAGCAGTTTGTGAAAGTCATTACATAGGAGAAACCTGCAACTTAAATATTCTTTGCAATTTTTCCTCTATATATTTTTCTATCTGTAGAAATGGTAGTACCTTGTGTAAGCTTAACAGTATTTTCTAATCTCAGTAAGATGACAGGTTCATTCACATGCACAGAAATTCATGTTAGATGGAGTAGAGAAGAAGAAATGAAAAGACTCAGAAAAAAAGAGATTAAATTTAAGAAAAAAAAAGTGTTTTTTTTCAAGTGTGTATATATTAAGGCATGGTTTCTGAGAGATAGAATAAACAGTTTAAAATAACAAAATATTTCCATCTGACAAATACATATTTGAATATTCAAGTCCAAATTACTACTTGCTAAAACCAAAGGCCTTTTAAGTTAAATTCAACCCACCACATGATGTATACCTTCAAAGATGCTACTGCCCAGGCTTGGTCCTGTTCTATCCAGGAGGGAATCTGGTCACGAACACTTCTTTGTGAATCCTTATTGAAGCAAGTTACATTACACATATAAGTTACACACATTTTTGTGAAACACTATAGTCACTTATAAGACTGTGAAACCCATGTTCTTAATAAAAATAGCATTCACAACAGGAATCTTTCTGTGGTCTTTTGCTAAGTTCATAAATGGCATAACAAAACAAAAGCTACCAATGATTTAAATTTGAGATATACTGTTCACATTAACATTTCCTTAACCACTTGAGCCTCAGAATACTTTATCTTTTAGAGCATCTGTACAACATACTCAACTCTAAGTAGTTTCCTTTTCCATTAAAAACAAACGACCCAAAGGACTGGCTATCTGCATATGCACTCTGAGCACATATCCAGATATAGATCTCTGAGGCAGGGGAAATAAGAATGTCAAAGTTAGCACCCTGTGTGGACAATCCCATCAATCCATACAAAAAGTACAACTCATACATGATACCAAGAGAGAAAGATATTCAGAAACACTGACTTTAGTTGCAGAAGAGGGCTTAAAACCTCCTCAGACATACCACTGAAAACACAAATTGTAACCCTGGTAACAGAAACAGGGGCGGTGGGGAAAGCAACAAAGGCAAAAAGCTATGCAAATTAGAGAATAAGTTGCCATGTTCAAAAAGTTCAAAATTTTTTTATGTTTTTATATTACTATGTGAGAAGTTTTTTGTTCCTTTAAGGTATGAATACAATTAATTAAACAACATAGTAAGAATACAACTTTCACTTTTCAGGATTTATCTAAATGTTCCTTATTTCAAAATACTCAAATAAATGTAACTTACTGATTTTCTTATGGTATCTCCAATGATCACCCCTGTAAAAGTCTCCCATTCCTAGGGGGAATAAATGAATAAGTCACGTAAGTCACAAGACATCTTTAAAGAATGAAGACTAGTACGTAGTAGCATGTGGGCAAAGCAGGAACAAATTAAAGCCTAGATTCTCAAAGAGTTATAAGACATTTTTAAAATTCTAGGTAATACTACCAGTATACAATTCCTTTTGTGGAATCCAAGCTAAATGACTGCAGTGCTTTATAAGAAGAAGAAACAAAAGGAGAAGCCCTATCCTTTCTCAGCACCCAGAGCTCCCACCCAGATTGCCTAACTATAAGCTAGCAAGAAGTAACATGCGTGGCCGGCAAGGACACACATACTGCCTGATAGGGCACCAGCAGCCCACATAGAACAGATAACTACAGAATACATGTGTCAATAGTGTTTCATGTTATAGTATCCAAAAGGTGCAATTATTAGAACAGGTGGAATACTTGATATAATAGATTGCCATTAAGAATACTTTGGTTGCATTAAGAAAGGGAAATGTAAGTTGCATTTATATATGATTAAATCATTTAGACTTGGTATTTGTATCCAGGAAGACAGCTTTTAATCATTTTAAGACAGATTAGATAAGTATTTGAAAACATACTAGAAATTACATAATCTTATATTTGAAGGTGGTAAGAAATATACTAAAAAGTCTTCATAAGTATTGAAATTTAACATAATCAGTATCTATAATTCTATTATAAACATCTATTATAAACATGTTTATTATTATTAAAGATAACAGTAACATTCCAAATGAAAAGGTCCATCAACTAGTACTACTCTGATATATACCACAGCATAGCGTTTTGCACCCATCTAGCTGAGTCCTGAAACCAGTGTCTCTTTCAATTACAAACTGATGCTCCGCTCCCAATTAGAAAGAAAATGCTCGTGCACAGAATAATATACATGAAGGCTCCCCAGTTTTTAAACCAGAAACCATGTAATATTGTTGTGAAGAAAAGCAGAAGTACCATATGTAGAGACATGTAAAATTACCTCAGAGAAAATTTATACATACTGATTCAGAAAGAGAATGTCTCTACTAAGAGCCAAGGTATTCTATAGTGTAATGTTGAAGTTGTACTATAAATTTCTCGTCATTACGCAAAAAATTTCCAAGTGCAGAAGGTTGAACTTTTTTGGGACAGGGCCTTAGAATACTAAATTCACTAGCAGCATAATAAGCAACTTCTACCGTCATCAGATTAAAAGCTTTAAAAGAGATAACTTTAAAAGAAAAACCACTTCAGCTTCATTTTCCTCAATAAATATTTTGTACAAGCACTCTTTTCTTAACAATTTAATTAAAATAACTTCTACCTTTCAGAGAGGTAAGAAAATTATTGATATTATTTGCCTGCTTTAATTCTAGAGTACACAGATACCACAGGAAAGTGCATTATATTTAACCTAGATTAAGCTGGTTAAGAGCTCTAATAGCTGATAGAAATGCATGCTAAACAGTAGCAACCAACACATAAAGCAGTACTTAAAAAAACTTTAGAAGCCTAGGCAGACAGGCTTTAATTTAGTCAGAAAACTATTTGCAAGTTGCTGCCTTCATGACTTTATAAACACAAGGACTAGAAAGATAGAGCAAGATATTTTCAGAAGCTGAAAAGAAATAATAAAGATGAATTAGGGAGGTTCTAATAATGAAGAGTAGCTAGGGTATGCCTCTACCAACAACATTAATTTCAGTCATTTTTATTAGGTGGCTTCATTGCTGAAAGACTGGGATTTCACTTGGTCAATCCATATGTCTGCAATAAAACTACATTGCATTCATAATATCAAGAAGTTTCAACCAACCTTTCTTAAACCTTGTACCTTAAACCCACATCTTTCATATAATCAAGTTCCATTATTTCCTTCAAATGTATTATCTGATTTTTACCTTTTACCCTATAATGGACTCTTCTCTAGTGAACTGACATGTACTATCTTTTGATACTCCTTCTGGTCTCCAGTTTCTAATACAGAAAGCCATATCTTTGTCTCCCCATTCCACGTAGGTATTTTAGATAATTAAATGTGTCTTGACTCACGCTAATCAGCCACGTTTAAGCAATTGTATTGAGTCAATAGTGCATATTGTTCTACTGCAGGTAGACATTAATTTCACTACAATATAGACAACTACAACTTCAGCATCTACATTTCAGCCAGCTAGTCTAGTCTACCTGTAAGGGCAATGGAGAGCAGTAAGAAATTTTAGTGGTAAACCATATGACCTATTTTATAAGATTCATTTATGATTAAACTAATTACTTCTTTGACAGATCTGTTTTTTTCCTGTTTCCTACAAAGACAGTCTAGGATAACCTGCTCAGATGAATTTTAACAGGTGTTTAAATTTTATTTACCAATTCAATCACTACTGAAATTACCACTTTACCAGAAACGTGTACATGCACTATGAAACTCCACATCAGGCAAAGATCTAACACCCGGAGAGGAACATGCTATTACCGAGATGTGTGCTGCCCTATAAAAATAAGGATTAGCAGTACTAAAGCTCTGCTGCATTTTTGTTAGGAATAGGGTAGCCTCTAAACAACAGGTAAATTCCCCATAAATTAGGCATTTTCAGATTAGGCCTCATTCAGATCACTGTCAAAAATAACACGACACCTCTCAATTTTTTGTGAATATGCTAATAATGCAGCACTTGCCTGAAAACTGAACGGACAGCCATTTTTATTAAATGTTGTTTAAACCTGTATCAGCTGCATGCCACTATGCTATAAAAAATATAAACCATTCCAGGATGAGTTCATCATTCCTCTCAAAGACAGGTCATTATGGTGCAAAGAATCCAATACTTATGCGGCCGGAGAAAAACATACAAGGACACTCTTCATACAATGCACTCTTGAAGACACTGTTGCAAAGGAGGACATTAATGATCACTGGTCCAGGGATTTCTTAGACACTGAAGAACCAACGGGTGAAATGCACAAAAGGTATCTTCATTATTTCACCTTTCAGAAAGACTCTTTGCTTTAAGTGTCTTCAACTGCAGGTTGCAGAACCAGACTTTTATTTAATTTCTCCCTAGGTCTTGCACTCTTCTTCTGCATTTCAATACCAAGACATGATGTGCAAGCAACCCTTGGTCACAGTGAAACAGGTCTGTATTCATCACTTTACTTATAAATGAATATCCATATTTAACTGAAAGGATGGATAAATATCTAGACACATGGTTGATACAGTGCCTGCAAGAAACTGCAAGAACTCTCTATAAACATCTTTCTCAGACCCCTGTTTAAAAGGCAACTATTTACCTACCTTTCTCATGGTAATCTTCACTTTGAACCTAATAAATATAATGTTGACATCCAAGAGTAACTATCATAGAAAAATAGTAGCATATAAATCTAAAATCCTGAGTCCCACACTTACTCACTTACTGATAAAATCTTTTTATCTACTTATTTACTCTTCATATTAAGTTTAAGCAAAACACTTGGGGATTTTCTCCTTTAGCACTTACATTCTCTTGAAAAAGTTCAGGGTGCATTCCTCGTACAAAATGCAGAGCAAACATTAGCTGATCCGCCTGAAATAAAAGCAGTAAAAATGTATTTATATGTTCATCAAAAGTCACCTTTCTGCTTTTTTTATAAGTAACAACATTTCATTAACAAAATACCTCTAATTCCACAGTAGTGACTTAATGACACATATCCTAAATCACCACTATAATGTTCAAAATTGCTACATACCTCTGCGACAGAGACAAACACTAACCCAAACCCTGTATCTAAGTACATCTAAATTCAAGTGAAAAAGAAAAAACAAGTATTTGCAACAAAGCAAACATACTAAACAGAATCCATTATTGTTTAAACTGTGCATAGGAAAAGCTTGAAATCTTCTTGCAGCCAATTTTTGAAACAGAATTTTGAGAGAAAAAAAAAATGACAACTGTAACCTTCTGACTTTTTCCTAGGTCTGTTGCATCACTTGAATTTCAACCAATTTCTGAGCACTGGAGCAGTAAACCGGGAATAAGTATTTAATGGAGCCATGGACTAAGCCATGCGAACATTCAAGACAAAATTTTTTATAATGAATATTGGCTTGTTAAAACTGGGATTCCTCATACACAGAAACTTTCACAGATGTGTTTTACCAAAGCTGTACTGGAAAGCACAGATTACTATGCAATCAAGTCAATGTCAAAAACTGGAAGTTGGTACTCTAGAAATTCAGGACCACTCAGAAACCTAGACTGAGGCCTCCAATTTTCAAAGTCTGGCTGGAATCTGGAAGATGTATTTTACCAGACAATAGAAGATAAATACATATTTTCTCTCATTAAAATTTGAAGCAACCATAAGGAAGGTAGCACCTCTTCTTTTCAAGAAAGTGAAACATAACTAAAAAGCATAAAGCACAGGTGAAAGGGAAGAACAGAAGAAAAATCAGTGATGCATGGGATTGGATTAAATCTGCAAAGCATAGGCATCTCAGCCAGCTGATAAACACAACACACCTGTACTTCTGTAAATATCAGTTCTATTCCTGACAATGTTGTTTGAATTTTCCATGGTGCAGTTTCCCACATACATGCCTTATGTGTACTTCAAAATGACAGCCTGATTGTCCTTTGCTGCAAACAATTACCACTCTGAAGAATATTAAATTACCAAGAATACTACTGAAAAATTAATTGCATGGGGCCTTTCAGAAGAGACAGGACCAAATATGAGGAAGCACGCTCTAGGAAATACTACGTACATGTTATAAGTTATAAGATGAACAGTTTGACTAATAATTGGCTTTCTTATCTCAGTCTATTATATTTTTAAGGCCAAATTCCATAAAAGGGCCAAATTGTTTTTGTTTTCTTTTTATTATTACTGCTTTCTCAAACAGATGCTTTTTTACAAGCCTGACACATCAGCTGAGAAACAGATACAAGAACAAAACCATCAAGTATGGGAGTTCAAGATGTTCATCAACTTTGGGAAGTTTGCTCATGTGCGGTAAAAATAACATCAACTGCATCTGCATGTGTATTTTGAATAATACAAATGTATTATTTAATAATTTACCTGGTGATTAGGTTCCAGAATTATGACTGACTGACTAAAGGGACATATGTGGCTTAGAGACCATATCCTTATTAATTGCCCTTGGAATGAGCGACCTTGGAAACTACCAAGAAGTTATATATAACTTGATTCATATGAGCCACAGCTGCTTTACACTGGATTTGGGTAACTGCAGAAATGCATGATGACAGCTACAACAAACTCTTGTCATAATTTGTATCTCTATGGATACCAATATATAAAGTTATTGCTTGCTGCTTTAAACTGTTCTGTTTTATTAATTCTTCCAATTACAAAACCATATGGTACAAAGTATCCCCAAGGATACAATTAAAGCAAATAATGGACATATTTTATTTTTGCATGTATTTACTGTCGATTTTGTTACAGGGGTAGGACTGGAGGGCAAACAGGCCCCAACTAGGAATCAGGGTCAAACTGTGCTTTGTAAAGTTCTCTTTGTATTGATAAATAAAATACATCCATGAACATCATATGACACTGAGAACAACTCCACACGGTGCAACTCTTCCATCCTCTCAGACAAGGTCTGCAAGCAAATCCAAATGCAAACTGCTCCCTGGATGATTTGGTATCCAAAACTCAAGAGGGAATTGTTTGGAAGAATGCTAACTGGCCCAAGCCAAATCTATGACAGCAACTATCTTGACAAATTAACAGTACAGGTGGGCCAGTTTCAGTGCTTAGGAAATTTATTGGCACCACTTCACTTACTAGCATACATGAAGTCGATGTACACACAAACATAAACCACAGACAGACAAAACTATCCTTCCTAATTCTAACATGTTTAAATAGGCATAAACTTGTATCAGTTATACCATTTATGAAGGCACTAATAAAGCTTCAGTGTCACAGCAATCTTTAAAATTTACCAGATGGACCATTAGTCTGAAGCTGCACGGTAACGTACTTTCAGTATATTCCAAACTCCAATGTGATCATTCACAGTGAAAATCTTTCCTACTAGAAATCTCCTCTCTGTGCCTTGCTTTTGAAATCTTTAATCTTTTCTGATATATAAATATAGCTGCCTTCCAATATTCAAAAGGTGCGATGACTTATTAGAAGGCTTCACATACTCATGACTTCAAACACAGACATTAAATTATTATATTTCATGAAAATTCACTTGGACTTCGATAAACCAAAATCCTTAGAACTATCTGCTACGTTTGCATACTCAATATAGTGTTCCTAGACTGAGGGGAGAGGGGAGGAAGTGTTGTAAAATTTTCCAAGATCTCTCCATTCTAACTGATCAAACTCAACTTGCATGATTTGTACTACTGCTCAAATCATCTATGCAGACCTACTATGCCTTCTTCAGCCTGGTACTATGAAACAACCACCTCCTGTTATGACAGTTTCATTTGAAAGTAAAAATTAAAACTGAATGTGAAATGCATATCTGTCCTAGGTTTCCACCAAGAACGCAAGAAGACAAGCGCCACCTGATTCAGATACAGAGCTAACAAGAAATACATTAAGAACATTATATGGAGGAACAGGGGAACAGATAGAAAAAAAGAAGCTAGCAGGTAGAGATTTGGGGCAGGATGTGAAAAGAGAAAGGAGAATATTACAATGTGGGGGTTTTGTTCCCTTTTAAAAACAAACAAAACAAAAACAAGTAATACAAACCACCACATAAAACCTTACCATGACAGCTAGGTCAAACACTCATACCTAGGGATGCTAGAAATAAGAGCGAACAGCATAAGAGTGCTCAGAAGACTGCAAAGCCTGGGACTGGCCATGAAGCCAGAATGAGGCAGAGAAGAGGAGCTGGAGTTAAAGCAGAAATAGGAGTAGACTAAGAATAACTTTGTCCATTAGAAAAATGTTCTGTGGAGAAATGTGCATAAGCAAACTTAATTCTGTCATATCCTAATTTTTAGTCCTCCTCATTTTGCAAGTGTGCTGGTTTAAAAGTAAACCAGCAGGAGAAATGAACCCAACTCAAAAGAGTTTAGAAGTCAGAACTACAATTT
>JAVJGI010000014.1:15494758-15531707 GCA_035590275.1 Ibycter americanus | reverse complement strand
CCTGGGCAGCTGCTGCAAACAATGCATCAGTAACAGTTCAGGATGAATGGCAGAGAGGGTATAGAATACACAGTTCCGGTTACACCCATACAGTGATAAACTGGGCCCAGCCACTATAACTAGGACAGCAAGTTAAATATTACAGGTGTAATTTTTTGCATGTATTACATATGTAGTGACACAATACCACTTATTTGAAGTAGATCAAGTGTTGGTTGCTGAAAGAATACTTTCAAACCCAGTGCACATAAAAGCCAGAACAAATACAATCTTACCTTAAACAAACAACGACAAACATACTCATACACTGTATGTTTCAATGAGCCAATAAACGACTTGATTCTTTCTTCAGTATTACTTGAATCCTAAAAAGAAAGTTTGGATTTCAAAAATTCATGTGGAAGTAAAAATCTTTTTATGTACCTTGTGAATTTCAGCAGAATGACAGAAATAATCTGGACTCTATGTGACACATACTAGTTCTAAAAACATATAAAACTTGGCTGCAGCTATCAATGGGTAGATGATAAAATGAGAAGTTCATGCCGAAACATTAAGACATGAATATTTTGGCCTTGAATATTTTGACAGTGAACATTACACAACATTATATATAAGGTAAATATGTTGAGAATGACAGAACAGTTTCTTTTAACATTAATATCCTTGAAATCTCACAGGAAGGAAGAAAGCAAAGAAGGCAAAATCAGAAGTTGACCATTAAATAGGTAACATAATAGGCAGGAAGAAAAGAAATTATGAAAGAGTGTGAAAATAAGAACAAGAAGTTAGAAGCTCATGTTGTGGAAAAGAAGTAATAGGTAAAGAACTTTAAAGAGGTTAAGTTCACATAGTCAGAACCATGTTTCTGGTAATGATTAGAGCTGAAGAGAAGTTTTAAGGACAGATGTCAGAATATAGAGGAATCCAAAAGCAACATGATGAGAGGCTGGTGAATGCCTTTTTAAAGTGGAAACAAAGAGAAATAAGATGAATTTTGGAGATGCTGAATAAAAAGAAAATACATCGTTACTCAGTGTGGTTTTTTAGATCTGAAGAGTGAAGTGACGAGGGATAAATCCATAATTCCCTGCTTCAGTAACAAAAATATATCACCATTAGAATATAGAAAAGTAAAAATTACATTTTCAACAAGACAGTCTGCTTGTATGCTTACAAACTGTATAAAAGTAGACAAAGTGTTGATCTTCCTTTAGGAAACTGAACCATGTAGAAATATAGGTCTTTTCTTATTCTATCCCTTGTTGATAAAATTAGCATTATTTGCAGATTAAATCATTAATATATTTAAATAAAGCCTTCAGTAAAGTTATAAGTAACCCTGTTTTTCCTAATTCACTTTAGACAAAGAGCAAGCCAGAAATTACAAATAAGAGGGTTGGTTTTTTTCAGATGGCACAGCAATTTTACAATTCATATGTAACATAAGATCATTAAAAATTCCCTGTGCATGTATTCTGAATATCTTAAGTACAACAGTTTAGCATCACTACTTATTATACATTTTATCATCAGTGCTTGTACGTTATTTTCTAAAAACTCCAGAGCAACTAACAAATTCTAAGGATCAAAGCAGATTGATTCTTCTGCAGCATTAACAGCTTCAGGAAAAGAGAAAATACCTGCTCGCTTTGCAGAGCCCTTTGGAAAAGCCGCAGGAAAGACGCCAAACTAAACCGGTACATATTATTAATTTTGGACAAGTCAGAGATAATAAAGTACATCTTGCTAGCACTCTTAGCTAAAGGGAGGTAGGCATCCCTCTCCTGTGGATAAAAAAAAAATACATATATAAAAAACCCAGTACATTACTGCCATCTACTGATTATTGCATAAACATTTATTCATTCCTTTTAAAAAACATTTGGATGACCCCCCCACTGCTTTAGAAAACTGAATCCTTCCCCAATCTTCAAATTGAGGGACATGTACTCAAGACTTCAACACCGTCTTTAGTTTTCAAAATTGGAAGAAACCATTTTTAGCATAATTTTTTTTTAATTTATGAAGAACATTTTGGAAATTAAACCCTAGGGCACTGAGGTCTCTTCCCACCACAGAACATATCCCAAAATTCAGTAGAATATTTCAAACTAAACAAACAAGACCACAGAGAAAAGCTCTGTAATGTGTTACAAAAACAGCATGCCAGATGAATAGCATCACCAATGATCTAAATTTTTGCAACCACAAGGGATATATTAAGTAAAAACATCCATACGAGCCATACGGTTTGCAACAGTAGATGGCAAAAATAAAGCAAAACCCATTACTTGCCAATAAGTCCTTGGAGAAAATTCCACTAATTCAAACTGGTAGACTTAGAATCATGTAGCTATTCAGCATGTGTAAAAAAAATTAATTTAATTACTGAAAATACTTTCTGTACTTGCATATCCCAAATATCTTTTAGTCAAAAAAGTTAATCTAGTATGTTACTGACCCTATGCTCCTTTGGACGTATATAACCTCTCTACATAGAAGACAACTATTTTTAGTAGGAAAAAACCAGCAATAAAAGATTAAAATATTCTTCTACCTTATCAAGGAAACTCTGAAGTCTGTGAGCTTCAGCAAGTGATTCTTGGATGAGCGCACTACTTGCTTTAGTCTGATTCAAAGATTCAATCAGATCTTTATTTTCTAGAATATTGCCTTGTGATGTTGCAAGTGTCTGTTAAAAAAAAGAGTAATCTATGTTAGATTAAAAAAAAACCCACATGTAAAGTAACCATTTTGGAAGTTGTCCTTCTTTCTGACCTGTACGTATTTCTGAAACATTGAATGCATCAAGAGTGCTAGAAAGCAGGTGGTTACTCCAAAAACTGGGATGTTCCTTTAAAGAAGCATGCAAATCCAAGCACAAACTCCAAAAATCCAGATTGCCAGGTTCTGAAACTTACTGCCAGAAAGCTTTTGAGAACGATTTCTATGACCAGAGTCTTACGCACTAATATCCCCATGGTAAATATAAATTAGGGTATTTTTTTCTTCTGTTTAACTACCAATTTAACATGAAATTTGCTACTTGTAACGAATTCCTGTACCCAGTCACTCATAAATTCATTTTCCTTCAAAAACATTCCAATATTCCCTACAGAATTCAGTTCTTATTTTAAAGTGAGATGAATATTCACAATTGCAACAATTTCAGTTTTGTCATCAGAGATCCCTTTAAAATCCCTGAGATCACCCCACATTTTCCCTGAGTTCTCCTATGCAAACAATTTCACTTCTAATAAGAAGTGAAAAAAGCTTCAATGATTCACTATTATTTAAGGGGTTTTACTAAGCTTCAGTAAATACACTTCAATACAATTTTTTAGTCAGACAACACCACAAATTTGGCTTCTTATCAGTTAAGTCAGTTCTGACCAAATACCTGTAGGACAGCATTTCAGGATATTTGGAGGCAAAGGTTCACCAGTTGGAATAGTAGAATGTACTTAGATGTCTAGTTGAAAAGAGTTTAGGACAAGGACAAGATCACCTGTTTTTTCAAGGAGTCCAGTTTTGCTATCAGGATTCATACTGTGAGCTATGAGATAGCCACAGCATGTATGTCTTTACTCCAAGGCTTTCGGAAGAGAACCAGTACATACTTCAGACGGAATGCTAATGTTGCTTTAGGATTAACTCGAATTTAGCTAGATCACCTCCAGCAGTGACAACTCTGTTGACAAAGTCCATGTAGTACCTGTCAGTTTCCACTGAGCTTTAGGTTTCTTCAGGGTCAAAGTAAATTCTGATTTCAGTGCTAACAAGAATACCAAAGTTTAAATCAACCTTGGTGTTAATCCTTGGCCACTTTTTGTTGCAGGTATCTTAGGAATCAATTATTTGAAATTTTTTACTTGACAATTCAGATTGGACAGATGTGAAAGATTTTGGAGTTCCAAGATCACACAAGAAGTCTGTTCTAAATAGTGGACATTTTTGTGTTGCATCTCTGAACTCTGAGCTTCTGGTAGACATTAAGATGCTAAACAATGATCAACTTTGAATATTTTTGCAGTTTTTTTAGAGAACAAGTTTCCCTCTGCCTGTACAAGAATCTGCACCATCACAGTTTTAAAAAAAGGTTTGAGCTTAGCATTCAAGATTTAATAGGGAGTTTAATAGGGACAGTAAATACAGAAATTAAAATCACATTAGATAATTACGTGCAAAATTCTAAAACTCAGCTATTAACGGCCAGATAACAAAGTTCAGTTTATTACTTTTTGAGGAATCTGTAAAAACTATTAGTTTATGCTCAAGTCCATTGTGCTGGATACTGCAAAGTTCTGTGTCTCAGCTATAAACTGAGGGTTTTGAGGTAGCAGGTCAGTCCTCTTCCTTGGAAGGTACCTTTACTTACAGAGGTATACAACTGTTTCTGAGCATGATTACTTTCATTAAAAGGTGAACTGAAAATTGAGAATATTAATTTTAAATATGAGAAAGGAAAATGTTAACTATAAAGAATATTAAAGTTCATTCCTAATAAGAAACAATTGTGGAAGTTTAAAGTTTTAAACGTCTCTCTCAACAAATCTTTCCATTTTCTACTGAGAATTTTCCTTTCAGGTTTTTTTCCTTTCACAACACAGAATCATTTCTTAACTCGAGAAAGTATCATTTGACATGATTCACAAGCTTAAAACTATGGCTTTTTAAAAACTCATAATTTGAAAAAGAAATAATATAATTTTAAACAAAGTTTTCTCTTTTTTTAATGGACTAAAATTAATGAAATTTCTAATCAATCCAAACCAGCCTATATCTAGCCAACAATTCCTAGATTTAACTTTTACAATGCTTAATCTATTAAAATACTACAGTTTCATGACAGATGTACATAATTTATCTACTTTACTCTCCCAATAGGCCCAGGCAAATAATGCTTTTATTCTCAAACCAAAAATCCTAAGGGCTCATTATTCCAACATTTTCACCATCTTCATTCAAACACATAACAATGTGAACATTATCTTATTGATATAAGAGATATAAAAGAGGTAAATTTATTTTACCTCCAAAAGAGATTCCTCAAGCTTAGCTAACTGTATCTTCTTCTCTTCTTCTTGTTGTAACAGTTTTGTCTTCTGCTCTTCCAAATCAGGCTTTTCATGCTGAATTGTTAAAGCCAAAAGCTAAAAAGAAAGATTATTCAACGGGATAAAAAATACTCTAATATTTCATAATATATATCCATTATTTATATAGCATAATATATATTCATTAATCATACAGCAGTAAACAATCTACACTTTTTAAAGTAGACTTCTGAGGGTTTACTCAGCTGCACCACACATCCAACAGCTTTAAATCTATGTAGACACCCAGGATATCCTGCAGTGGCAAGCGTAACCCAGAAACTACTGTGAACCATGCCCTTGTGTATAACAACAAATGCAAGCCAGGTGAGACATTCAAGGACATCTCAAAAAGCACTGGATCACTTTATTAAGGACAGTGACTCATACTCTTTTTATGCTGAGACCTAAACCTTTGCACCTCAATCTGAATCACATCTGTGTTTAAATGATTGGCAGTCTTCATTAGCGTATATATTGTTATCGGATATAAAAAGAGTAGGTGATAGAAAGCACAAATGGCAGTGAATTTCTTCCCAGAAAATCTACCAAAAGTTAAACCCCTCTCCCATCAACAAAGAGAGAAAACAAAAAACCAAAATGCTTTGTCTGTATTTCCACTTAAAGGAGGAGTCAATTCACTTGGTTACATTGTATGATGTAAGATGTCAATTCCCTGTCTCCAGTGGAGGGAGGAAATCCATAAGGTTATTGTGCATTTTGCATTATATCTTACTTATCAAAATCTTATTTACATCCTATTCTAAGCCTCTTGTTTTTTGGAAAAACTTCTTTCATACCAAATAAAGAGGTTTTTTTCTTCCCTTAATTTATTTCTTTTTTTTTCTCTCCTTCATCTGTACATTACATTTTGATTATAGAAAAAAACCTCAAAAGCTACTAGCATTTTGGAGGGAAGTAAAATATACAGCTTTTTGGTTTCCTTAAATTTTTCCTGTACACAAAGTATCTTGATGCTAGGATTACTCTCTAACTAGGACACTGGAGAACAATAACAAAAATGTTTCCACTGTACCATAAATGCATCCTGAACATAAAGCAGAAGCTTACCAATTAATCTGTTGCAACTGAATTCAGTAAGACAGTTTCCATTCTCTCTATTGGACTCACTACTTGGTTTCAAAGTGCATAAAACCAAGATTTTAAAATTTAAATTTAGTTTCAGCATCGATTTTACCATTTATATTTGTATGCTAGAAAATACCCCTGTGATCATTAATGCAAACTGGGCTTCTTCCAGAAGCTGGATGTAGCTATGAATGGCTGTTATACATATATTGGTTTTATTCTAAATGCCTACCTGTCCTCTTAAGCCACTTCCTGTTGTGGTAAAGTTTACTTCTGTAACAATAGAAGAAGCATCAGGTGGAATGAAGGGATCTGGGTTCCTTGTTGATAGAAAAAGACGGAACTCTTCATTATAATCTATCATTTTTTCACCTATTTGTATAGCATAGCGGGGTCCTGTAAATAATAAATAGACATTATGTTTACTCCGATTAAAACATTCTAGAATTATCTGAAAATAATGGTATTTGTGTAATACTTTATCACCAACAGATTTAAATATATTTTATAAAATTTATTTATAAATTGTTTAGAAAGAAAAATAAATTTAAAAAAATTTAAGGAAGATAACCTATCCTGCATTGTTAGACAAAAAAATGCAATAGCATAGCACCAGCGTAAGAAAGTTACATAGTGAGAATATTTAATATAATAGGGTAGTTTAATTATCCTTACCCAGTACAAAAAGCATAAATGGCAAAAAAACGCACTTGAAGTAAAAGTAAATACTAATGAAACTTTGAAATCTTCAATCAATAAGTAGGAGAGAAAACACCACAGAAGATGCACTGGAGAACCCCCTTTTTGTGTAAGAATCCTGTCATAATTTAAACATACTAATTCACATTTCCATATAGGTATACCACTCTACCGAAACACACTAGTAATAATAAACATATTGGCTAACTAAGATGGCTCAACATTTTCTGAATGTGATTCAAAACCATTAGATTTCATCTCTGGATCTCTTACATTTATTTGGACATAGTTGATGTCGCTGTATAATCATTATTACTTTCTACAATAATTGTTACAGAGAAAGTCTATGAAATGAAAGATGCTGGAATATGATGTCATTAGATTGAAAGAAAAAAAACATTAAGAAATATCCCATAAATTTGTGTTATTATAAATACATTTAATTTAATAACAATATGAAAGTAACAATAAATAAACTTCTGCTGCCATGTTTTCAGTCTCTATTTATACTCCTATTAATCTGACATTTCTCAATATGCCTGTCACAGAATGAAACCATATGTATGGCCTATCACCACCATCCTTCCAACACAGGTTTCCATTCTAGGGGGGTCAGAAAATAGACTCAGTCAATCACATGACTAAAGTAAGATTTTGCCTCCTGATGCTAAAAAAGAAGGAAGAACAGAATTATATGATGAAGAGATTCAAAGTGAAAATTTCCTTTCCACAGAAATTTCTGAGGTGGCATAGTTAGATGCTTCTCTATTTTTAGCACTAGAAGCAGATCAGAAATGCGCGAAGTATAAATCTCTTGCTAAAACACTGGTAGAGATGAAAATCACATACCAATTTTGCTTCTGTGCCAAGGATCAGAATAAATTTTAGGCTTATGCTGTAAAAACGTCAAACAGAAAATGGAAGCTGTACAAAGACAAATTTATTGCAGTATATATATTCACATTTTTCTTAACATTTCATTCCAAGTAATGAAAAGACATACAGCCATCACAAGCAAAGTAATGCAGACAGGTCCCAACCTCAACGTTTTGACAAAGAGAAGGAGTGCGCGCTTGCTCGTGAAGTGACTGAAAAAACTCCAATAGTGACCTGTTCTCCCTTCTCAAAAAACAGCTCCCTAGTTTGGACTTGCACAAACCTAGCAGTAACATAGCTCATTAACATGCAAAAGAGGATTCCTGAGTGTTATGAGCAGTGTCTCTGAATAAACTGGATTTTAATTTATCTGCTTTCTCCAGAATTCTGCAGACATATTCATCTCTTAATCTGATTCCTTGAGTAAAATTAGTTAAGATGCCTGTAATACTGTATTCTCTGCTTTCCGAAGTTCAGCAGAAGCTAGTGAGAACAACAAAGTTGTTAAAAGGTTCTACCTAGCCTTCTACAGATCCCTGAAGTCACCACTTTGGTGGTGCTCTCAACTTCTACTGAAGATAAAAAAGCAAGTGCACTTACAATGGAAGAATGATTTAAACTAACATTTTCTTTTCACTAAATAGACCTTTCCGATATAAGAGATAAATGTATGGAAGAACTCTACAACATTTGCATTTATTTTCACAATGTATTTATATTTAAAGGATTACTGCTACCTCACCAACTACTAGATCTCAATATTAGATGAAATTACAACAAAAGGAGTCTTAAGCTGTTTTCAGTGCCCAAAGTTCATACTGCAAATTACATGAACAGGCTGTGGTACATGCTGAGGAGTTAAAACTTGAGGCAGAAATATAATTACTAAGGATAACATAAATATACTTTAATTACAATAACTTAGAAAGTATTTAAAATACACATTGTTTTATTTTTTTAATCTAGTCAGTTCTTTTGATATAATTCCAAAATATGCAACACAATTCAATATATGTGCTGAGATACTTATATCATTACTATTTATCTTTGCTAAACGTTCAACACCATTTCATATCAGTCTTTTTAAAGCAACTAAATCCAAAGCAGTTATAAATAGTTATATAGAGTATATTATCTCTCCAAAGCAGAGATATTGTAAAATGTATTTTTTTTTCTCTCCTTTCATTGCATCAGTTAGGGAGACTCCTTTCACTGAATTCCACCATTTTGCTAATCTCTATGCCCCCTCCATTCCAAAGTCACATCAGGGACAGACCTGTGTGCTTTTTGTAGTTTCAGACAAACAGAAGAGAAACAGCAACACCACCATTCTAAAATTCTGATTTCTAACTGCACAACCAGTTGTATAATTTCTGGTCTGTTGAAGGTCCAAGTTCCTAAGTAAAACTACATGTTTCATACTACCAGTAGAAATTAACTTAAAATTTAAATTATGAAGAGTTGATAAAAACACTTTATTCTAATTCCATTAAAAAAAAAAAATTAAATACTTTTCAATATTTTCCCACTCGCTAAACAAGAACGTATCTCCAATGTATTGCATGCACTGAAGTGTTAGCAGCAGGTTAAAGAGGAAAAAAATACACAATAGGCATGTATTCAGAAAAATCAAGTTTTATGTGATATATAAATCTAACCTACAAAAGTTTTGAGCAAGTGTTTGTAAGGATCTTGGTCATTTACCTTGAGCAACAAGATCTTTTCTCAGCAAAGGGTAAAGTACAGGCTCCACTCCATCCATTTCCTGTATAATAAGCGTTTTCCCAAATCTCACTGACAGCTCAAGAGCTGTTAGGAAGTTGGTGTCCTGGGCAAATAAAAATAAAATACTTTGATTCGTGGTTTTTTGATATATTAACACTTTGGAATGAACAGGAAGGCACTATACCAGAAGTCTAAATCTAAAAATCAGTAATATGGTTGAAAAATTCTATTACAAGCATCATATGATATTTCAGGATTTAGCCACAAGAGTTTAAGTTTGATGTATTCAGCTACTGACAAACGGGCAACTTATTTAACATGCCTAACCCTTCAAGTGCTGCATCAGAAGAGAGCAGATCTACCATAGGTTTCGTGTCACGTCTGTCAGGTGTACCTGGAAGTCCTGGCATCAGGAAATCTAAACATAACACATCTCAAATGTTATTAGGTAGCTGTGTCTCAAAATTGAATCAAGACCTAAAGACAGAATTCACATTCATATTAAGATATCTAAATACAGTCTTTCGCATGTAGGTGTCTAAACATGGACACGGTGTTTAAGATGCCATTACAGTCAATGGAGATACCAGACAATGCAAACAGAGCCTAAAAGGTAATCAAGCCAATCGGCTGGCAGGGAAAGCATTCAGTTACCCATGGATATGTATCTAGTGCCACAGAGAGTATCTAAAAGGCCTGCACAGAGCTGGCAGGGATCTGTGAAAGATCTACATTCTGTTGAAGCAGTATCTTGAGGCCAGGTGGGGTTCCATAAAGGACTTCTGAATGGCAACAGATGCCTGCCTATGTGTGTGTGCCACTGAGCCACACCTTGCCACCCATGTAAAGTGACATATAGACAGTTAATCTTAGGTACCTTAATCTCAAACTGAAATCCCACTTTCAATGTAGATAATACAACAAAAAAATCATAGGGAGGAAGTGTATAGATACTCCTGAAATCCAGTGAACTGCAATCAAAAATACAAAAGACCTCTCTGTTTACAAATCTTTCAGTATCTCTCTCTCAGCAGGAAATAGTGACATTCTTGGAGAGGGCAGTACGAAGAGGCAAACTTGTACAAATAATACCAGATGTTGACCCTCCAACTTTAAATACTCCGATCTCCTCCCTGAGTAAACAAATTTTCAGTACCACGTAAGAAGCACTGTAACGTAGAACTCTGTGAGAAATTATATATTTCATGTAATATCACCCCATTTTTGATGAGTGCTATTATACCCCTTTAAAAATTGCTCTCTAAATTCTAGAATACAGTGACCTCAAGCAGAGCAGAATTGTAAGACCAAGAGTAAATACTGCACCTGTTGGTTAATAACTTCCAGACGTGAGTCCTTCAAATGTGTCTTCAACCACTCAGTAGCCCGGAAAGAAGGGTCTATCAAAAATGGGCAAACTTTACTCTAGGGGAAAAAAAATAATTATATATATATATATATACACACACACACATATGCATATGTATATATGTATTTACTGAAATCTATTTTGTTTAAGCTTAAAACTGGAGTCCTTTTTTATTTCCCCAAACAAATGGTATAGTAACTTTAAAATCTTTTTCATTAACAAACTGTTTAAAGAAACAATAACAACCTAAGAACAAAATGACAAAAAACAGTAGAAGGAATTTTCTCTTTCATTTTATTTCTTCAATTTTTTAAATAAAAGAAGGAAAAAAAAAGCACCTAAACCTAATATTCTCAGGTGTTTATCCTGCTGAAGTTAGGCAGTTCTTTGCCTTCTCTTAAAAACAGGAGTCTCTATTCAACAACATACCGCTTTTTGTTATTCATCACTGCTTTGAAACTTAGAAGAGGAGGTATTATTTCTCCTTTTTCTTCCTGTAGTGGGCAAAGGTACAGTACTTCTGGTTTTGGACCTCAGTGCGTTTTAGAAAGAGTAATGAATGTAAGTATTTTGCAGGCATAAAGATATAAATATAATTTTACTTATAATGGCAAACAAATAGAGATCTCAAACTTGCAAACACTACAATGTAGAATATTTTAGTGATATTGCCTAGTAACATGTATAGTGATGAGACAGCAGGTTTTCATTTTATTAAACCTTTATTAATGTTTATAATGGCAAACAAATAGAGATCTCAAACTTGCAAACACTACAATGTAGAATATTTTAGTGATATTGCCTAGTAACATGTATAGTGATGAGACAGCAGGTTTTCATTTTATTAAACCTTTATTAATGTGTGGTTCCCATACACGTACTGTGCAAAGCTTTACTTTTATTTATTATATAATATAAAGATACGTTATGCTATACATATTGCTTTCTAAATGTTGAGATTTTAACCACCAATACACTAATTATGTCAGTGCCTAGAACTTATACAATGGTCACAACACAGAGTGACCACAGAGATAAAAGTAAGTGAGGCAAGTGAAAAGAGACCTATTCACAGTTGACACGTGCATTTAAGATTTCACAGAATCATAGAATGGTTGAGATTGGAAGGGAACTCTGGAGGTCATCTTGTCCAACACCCCCACTTAAGCAGGGCCACCTATAGCCAATGGCCCAGGACCATGTCCAGATGGCTTTTGAGTATCTCCAGGGATGGAGACTCCGCCACTTCCATGGGCAACCTATGCCAGTGTTCAGTCATCCTTGCTGCAAACAAGTGCTTCCTGATGTTCAGACAGAAACTCCTGTGTTTCAGTTTGTGCCTCATGCCTCTGGTCCCGTCACTAGGCACCAGTGAAAAGAGCCTGGCTCTGTTGCCTTTGCACCCTCCCTTCAGGTATAGAAATTGATAAGATCCCCCTGAGTCTTCTCTTCTCCAAGCTGCACAATCCCAGCTCTCCCAGCCTTTCCTCACAGGAGAGATGCTCCACTGCCTTCATCACATTTGTGGCCCTACATTGGACTGTCTCCAGTACATCCATGCCTCCCTTGGGCTGAGGAGCCCAGAACTGGACACAGTTCTCCAGGTGTGGCCTCACCAGTGTTGAGTAGAGGGAGGGGAAGGATCACCTCCCTTGACCTGCTGCCAGTACTTTGCCTAATACAGCCCAGAATACCGTTAGTCTTCTTTTCAGCAAGGGCCCATTACCAGCTCAGGTGCAATCCGCTGTCCACCAGGACCCCCACATCCTTTACTGCAAAGCTGCTTCGCAGCTGGGTGGCCCCCCGCATAGGTTGGTACATGGGGTTGTTCTTCCCCAGGTGCAGAACCTTGCAATCCCCCTTGCTGAACTTCACGAGGTTCCTGTCAGCCCATTTCTCCAGCCTGCCAAGGACCCTCTGGGAGACAGCTTGACCCTTTGGTGTTATCAGTCACTCTTCCCAATTTTCTGTCATCAGCAAATCTGCTGTGGGTTTAAACGTGTGTTTTCAGCAATCCTCTGGTTCAGTCTGATAGAAGAACACATTCAGGGTTTGGGTTTTTTTTAGATTCTGAGTCCTACTATTCCAGACTGAGTGACTACACAGATCTCAAACTGAACAACAGGGAAACACAGACAATATCCAAGAATCAAAAGCTGATGAGCACAAAAGCTTGAGAACTGTACTGTAGATGACGTTGGTAAAATACCATGTCCAATTCCAGTTTTAAAAGGATGCTGGAAAAAAACTGTGTACAAAGAAAATCATTTGAGCTGAGGGAGGGCTTGAAAAAGCTCTTCATGCACAGTAAGACTGTTAAAAGCTCAATCTACTCAACTAAGGAAAAAGATGAAAATAAGATTTGATTATAGCATGTAAGTAGCTCTAAGTGTACAAGTTCATATTTATTGGAGGGCTTTCTAATCAAACTGAGAAAGGAATAACTAGATCTAATATCAAGATGATAAATTTTAGTTGGAGAAAAGGATGTAACTCATTTGACAGAAACATCCATCATCAAAGCAAACTACCTGTGGCAAATGCAAATTCTCCTCATGGCATTACATCTTTACTTTCTAGCAGATCTAGTAAGTAACTACATTGTAACTACAACATTATGTACAAAATTTTGCAATTGTGTATGTATATTCATGATATGTTATACATCTATAGATAATTATATGATAGAACCGAATCATGATTATAAGCATAGTATCATTCTTTTCTCAAGTATTATTAGCTACTGGCCTTAAGTGAATGGCATTTTGTATCCTATATGACAGACCTAACCTGATGAAATCTGAGGGTTTAAAATCGAGATGTTTTGAAAGATATCTGCATATAGACTTTTCCTTTTTCTGTGGAAAAAAGTATTAGAAATGGTAAGTTAAAATGAACATATATGGGACATCGTCTTCCACTGATTATATTGGTGTTAATCATTATTCACACTTCTAGCCTCAATACAAGGTTTTGTCTGTCCACCATCTGGAAGAAAACTTTAAAGCAAAAGAGAAAAACATGTATGTTCTTTAACTGCTTTTTTCCTTTTGCTACAGAATACCCAGAGATACATAAATATTTGTTACCCTCTGCGTGTTCTGTGGTGCTAATAAAATAACACAAATGAAATAGTTCAAAGTTCCAGAAAGATGCCATGTTACTGAAATTTGTAGAAGTTGAAGTACTTCCAAGACAAGACAAAAAAACCAAAATTTACCTGCAAGATGACAAGAGCATTTTCAATTGAAAGATCATCTGAAGGTAAACCTTCACTTTTCCAAACTAACTCCTCACTTTCTGTACAGAGGAACCGCCGTAAATCGAACTCTGATAAATGAAAGGGTGTAAGTTTGTGCTAGTATTTACAGTCTGCATAATTTTTATGCACTCACCACTCTGTACACAGTGAAGTCTATAGATTTCCCTGAAATTTATTATTTTATTGCTTGAACTTATTACTATTAACTAGCTGATGTTATAAAAATATTTAATGGTGTTATTAACATACTTAGATAAAAATGATTACTGAAAAAGCAGACCCATTCAGAATGCATTGGCAAATTTACCAACAGTTAATGTGAATACATTCATTCATGTAAACTTTTCTTTTTAAACAAGGAGTATGGAGCTAAATCTTAAGAATTCGTAACCATTTATAATATTAATAGAATAATCCTAAGAAATAGTCTGTCTGTATATACAAGTATTTCTTGAGTATGAAAATGTTGCTACTTTTCATTTGGGAACACCGAGACAATTGACTGTTCATTAGAACTCACTGGCATTTTTCACTTCCTCAATCAAGCTTAATTACTTACACACACACATACACACACACAGAGACACAAACACACATAAAATTACTTTCAAGGCCTGCTGATTTGGTCCATTCATCCAAGCTGGTTTTCCTCTGATCCTCAGGAGCAGCAGAAAGATAGGTAATAAACGCAGCTGCTAACTGAGCTCTTTTAGGTAACGTAGCCAGTTCATCTGTTATCTCTGACACCTTAAAAAAAAAAAAAAAAAAAAGGTGTATTGCACACAAAATCTATGTTAATATTTCTCATCAGTTACTAAAAAGTCAGAATCAAATTTGTCTGCCATTAAGACTACAGTTGGGACAGTCTCTCTTTTTGCATTTTGGGTATCTATGCTTAGCTAACCCACCGCAACACACACATGAAAATATAGGAAAAGTTCTTTTAAAATCTGGTCTAGAGCATAGACAGATGTTTCTGAGAATTTAGCCACTAAAATCTATGCATTTGACAAACAGTTCACCTTGTAACTTATAAGCAGCTGGGTAAATAGTGTTATAGTAAGAAAAATAAGAAATACATGACCGCAGTCACATTCAGCTCGTGAGTACCACTTACAATATGTATACAGATACCAAATACTACATGTACCTATTACACTTAAAAATATGATCACTACACACATGACAAAATACATTCATCATACATCTTCAAATAATTTATCTGCACTACATCACCTCTGCTTTGAAATGTTCCAGTGTTTTGGAGAAAATACAGTGTATCAAAATAATACATGATTGCCATAGTCTGTTTGAAAGTATTGTCACTTTTTTACTTTAATCAAACTGATATTACAAAAAAAAACCCTGATACACAAAAAAACCCCAAGTTTTTATTACTTCCTTCTTACTTTAAAGGAAGATGAATACTTCTTTTTCACTGTGTTCAATATGGGATGAGTTCCTGACTAATGTATCTGCCAGTTTTGTCTACAGCACACCATTAACAGATAGTTTGAACTTTCTAAAGACAGGGATAATGTACCAGAGTGAAAAACTGTCAAGAATTGCTTTTAGAAGCATTTGAACTCTGACGTTCAAATATACACAATCCTTACTACAGCAGATGAAATAGCTGTAAAGCTACTTTCAGAGGAAAATCTTCCTCTTTTTTTTTCCATTATGCTGGTCAACCTACAGAAGGATTCATCTAACCCTAACTTTGGTTCTTCAAAATGCAGGCATTTAGTCTAATTATTTAGGCTTTTTTCAGTGTCAGTGGAGAGACAGGACTATGTGTCTAACCAAGAAGAGTTTTTACATTTTAAGATACCCAAGAAAGATTGGTATTGCTTTCTGGAGGTGACAGCTATTTTCAACTTGTATATATCTTGAAATTTTCCTTTCTTTTTCAGACTGAAGGAGGACCTGTGTGTCCAAAGGCTTGCCAGCTTCTTCCAAACGTATCATTAGAGCAAGTAAGATATGCGCACTTCCCTACTTTCAAGGCAAAAAAGTTTCAAACACATAAGTGAAGACTTCAAAAGTAACCCGACATTTTGGGTAGGTCTACATTTGCATTTCCAGTACTGATCCCACAAAGGAGATATTGTTTAAGAGTGTGATTGTGTAATGCTTTCCCAAAATCTGCCCCTTTTGGTTGTATCTCAACTTGGAGGGTCCAACTGCTGACATTTCAGCCATCAAAACAATTACATTATTATTGTGATTGAAAAACATCCATCAAACAATGCTGTATGTTCTGTATTAAATATGGGGTGAAGGGATGGGGTGGGTGGGAGCAGGAGCTTACACATTCTGTAGCTATGTGATATAGGTAAGGTAACTTGTACAGTGAAGTAAAAGTAAGTTTCAGAAGGAAGAATAGCTTTTATTTCTAATGAGAAATCAAATAAATATACACTTATGAGACATGCAAAATGGCAATAACTCACATTCTCCTAACAGTGCAAAAACTGTATTTTCAAATTATCAGCTAGAAGAGGTATTAATGAAAATTTTCACTAACCTGGGTGCTCCATCTTTTGTGTTCCCTATCGAGTTGATTTATCAGTACCTCTGCAGCTTTCAATGTTTTCTGAGCTTTACTTAGTTCTGCTTCAAGTTTTGCTGCTTCTGTCGTTCTACTCTGGAACCTGTAAAATAACTACTGTTTGTAATTGCTATCATGAACTACTAAACTTATGGACAGTTATTTTCAAGGCAGCTTAATTGACTGAATTTATAATGAATTCCTCCCTTATGGTTCGTTCACGAAGAACACAACTGCATTTTTTTTTTATACCTTCTGGTTCTGACAGACGAGCTTGTTAGACTTTTAACTAACAAAATTTAGATAGATGCAGAGGTGAGATTTAAAAACACATTTGCAATATAGACTATAATGCCTGAAAAATTATTCCTTCTACTTAAACAGCATAACTTGATTTTAGTGATTGTGTTAAGTCTTGTTCCACACCTAGTCAGGACAATAGCAGGCTCAACACCATACTATCCATTTGTAACTTTTTGGTAAATTTAATCTATGAAACCTTTAAAGGAGAATATTGCTAATTCACTCGCACACGAGTTCAATGCTTGGTACTCTATTTCGTAAACTACTTCAAAGTAATAGCATGCCCTAAATAACAGACAAGGTTTAGGTATTATTTTGTAATGTTTAATATCTAATTAGCTTAATATTTATTTAATATAATTAATGTATTTAATAATCCAGATTTTTAAAGTAATATATTTAACTAATATATATTGTATAGTATACAGTTAAGCTAAAACATCACTATATAGCTGAATGACAAGAAGAATTCTCCAATACTATTTTTTTTTGCAGACACCAAAACATGCCTTTTAGTAATATGCACATATGTAATGTTGTAATGTATCTCGTATACTAACTACATAATAGAAACATCAAGCTGAAAGACTTGGAATAAACTGAATTTGGAGAATGTTTAAAGGTTCACTACAGCAATTTTTATGCCACTGTGAGTCACATATTTGATGAGATGCTAAGAAAAAAAAGAGATAGCTAACTGTCAGAAAAGTAGGCCATCCTAAAAGAAATAGAACTGCCGTTATTCAAGCTGTGATCAGTAGAAGTCTTGTATAGGAATGTTTCCAAAGTCTTAAGCAGACATTAAAGTCCTCTTGGATTTAAAAGGTGAGACACATACTGCTTATCTTTGACATCTACAGTGTATACACTGAAGGCTTCCAATACAGTCAGTAGTGAGAAGCAGGTACTTTTAAGGAGCATTTAATCTGATCGATGAGATGAACTGTATTCTAACAGTATTTATTTACCTCCACTGAGTGTATAGACAGCCTAATTATTACTACTTCTGATATAAATGTTTTTCAGAGTAGGGAATTACATTTGGTTAGATAAATTTCATTATTCGTACTATAAAATCATCAATGTTTTTTTATTTATATCTTGAAATAAACAAACCCAACTTACTTATCCTTCAGTTCTGATACTCTTTGACCAACAGAGTTCAGAAGATCTTCTAACTTCTGTCTTCTACCTTCAGTTTTCTTGAGATTACTACAAAAATGTAACATTTATTTTAAGACTATGGATTCAAAGGGAAAAAAACAGTAAATGTCACAGAAAAGTCATTTACACAGAGATAGTTCAGAAACAGTTCTTTCTTATGATTTATATTAATAAAAATATGGTTTTATATGTAAAAGTTTTGACTATTACTATTTCTCATGATACAGCTTTAAAAATGGAAACCAAACACACCATTCAAAAGTATTCCTAAAGGTCAGAACAAATTCTTCCAATACAGAATTTTAAGACCTGGCAAAACAATTAGTGCAGATTCCTCAGGCTATGGATCGTCCTAAGACTATGTCCTAAGTCCTAAGTCCTAAGACTATATCTTTTTGATCCTAAGTAGAAACTGATCATGCTTGGTAGATGACTGAGAAAAGACAAACTGTACATCTCAAAACAGCATGGGTTTCACTGACAAAATACATTTTAAGCATATCTGTGATGTTCATTCCTCTCTGTTACATTTCAGCTGAGACACATAACTTGTGATTGGCCAAAAATTATCCAAGGCATAGCTTCCAGGAGAAGCAACATATTGCACACTTACTTCTTCTGTCTCAGCATGAACATTTTATTACCTATGGATGAGGTACAGTTTCTTGTATCTTTTGGTTTTAATAAACTTCAATTCCTCCTTGGCAACTTTAGTTTCACCTATCACCATTGGAATTAAGAACATTTACTTTGTAACGGTGTCTAACTTACGCTTCCAAGCCAGCCTTTTCTTTTTCCAAAGGCTGAATTCGTTCTAGGACATGGGAATACTGGACATTGGCATTCACCCAAGCCGCTAATGGAGCAGCTGCAGCACTGGCTCGTTTAGCATTCTGAAAAAATCAGTAACAGTTACAAGAACGTCCTTGAAGCATAATGTAGATAAGATTAATACAGGATAAATAAATAACTGCAACAGATTTATGAGCTACCAACTCAAATATGCCAGTTAGCCACCTCCTCTATGGAGGACTACTCTTTTGAATTGTTACTAAGAGACTGTATCGTAGGTCATCAACCCATGTGTAAAAAAAAAAAAAAGGGTATCTTTACAACTATGAAGCTTCACTGAAGTTAAGAAGTTTTAAATTAATGCATAATTTATCAGTGTTCCTTCTCAGGGAACTACAACCTTCCTTCTAAAAATTAGGAACTAGTATATAAGAATTCCTTTTTATAGCTACTGCAAAATCAGTTCTCAAAGATCACCCATACATTTAATTATGTATTATCATTAATCCTCCTTTTTCTAATTAAGTGTGCTGTTAAGACTCTTAGTGCTACAAGGAGGCCAAAAGGAGCCAGTTACAATCGCTTGATCTGAGTTCTAATTTACACCAGTGACAAAAACCTCTGAGGACTTGACTCCGTAGTGACTTATCACTCCACCACTCCTCAGCCACCAACAAAATTTTCACTGTTAGAGGCAGTACGCAACAGAGTAATCTCTGCTACACAAAGATCTCTTATACCGACAAATTTATGACTTTTTCTCTAATTTAAGTTAATTCTAAAAATTATGTTGGCAAATTAGACAATCATGTGGGTTTTGTTTCTTTTTTTTTCCCTTTTTGTCTTTTTCATTTTATATAATAAATCAGGAATTACCTTTGGATCAAAAGATGTTCTGTTTTTAGAAAGAAGTTCTTCAACACTCTCTCGTATTTCTTTTGGAATATTACGGGCATCAAAGGTTGCTATGTCCTCCCTCACACCTCTTTTTGCCAGGAAACTGTAAAAAGAATTAAATAAGAAACAAATGTTAAAGAAGTTATTTCCATATGAAACCAAAGAACTCTTCACACATACTTTTTCTGAATATAATAGAAAGTATTTGCTATTGTAAATTATTGTTTAAGTTTAAAGCTTTAATAAAAAAAATCCTCACCTCTTCATGCTCACCCATGATGTATCAAAAATCCCCATCAGCCGTAACACTCCTTCTAGTATGTCTCTGATTATGTCAGGGGGCATCCGTAGTGACCGGATTTCTGACAAAGACTCTGGCTTTATATTTCCAACTGCTAATTTAGCTTCATTAACCAATGGCTTAAAACATAAAAATACATTAAAGAAGAGGTGATGATACAAGAAACTGAACATTTGTCATTTCAGTTTTCATACAATTCCTTGTTCTTTTTACATATTTTATTAACTAACCATCATTGATGCATATTCATGTGCACAAATAATTAAAAAAGTGCCATGTGTTTAAGTGATAATAAATATATTTCCATATAAAACAGCGTATTATAATCCTGACATTCCCTAACTTTCCATTCAGCATATAATTATATAGATAGTATCAATCATGTTTGTTTGCTCTTTCATTGCTTAGAAGTTCATTGTGACACAGGTATGTTCTAATAATGATGCTAATTACTATTTATAGGCATGCTTGAGGATATCTTTGTAAAGAGATGTAGAAGCAGAGGTCACAAAAGCTTTCTATTTTCAGTAGCTAAACAAATCCAGACAGCCTTTGCCCTTATCAACAAAGCAACAAAATAATGAGAAAACAGAATAAAGTTAAAGATTATCATTAAAGACTGTGTACACCTTGCACATCCTTCATATTTGTCAAAGACCACAGAAAGGGATTTACCCTAATCCTGTAGTTCTACCAGTTTCTATACAATGATATAATTCCTTGGCACCTATGATATTTAAAAGGAAAAAAATTAAGTTACTTACTTTTTTCTTAGTAAAATTTTAAAATGGATGGGATGGAAAATAGAGATTAAAAGCAATGACTGAACACATATACCTCCCCCCAAAAAATTATGGTTAGCAGTTGTGAGGTTTCTTGAACAAGCAGTTTGCTATAGCACCATTAGGATATATAATTTTCAGGATTTAGTAATAAATGGAAATTATCTTCTAATAAACTATTTTCATTCAGCTCATAGAACCAAGCCCTATGATATTACCAGCTTGACCAAGGCAGAGGAATGTAGCTGGTCTATATAAGATATGAGTAATTGAAAAACATTCCATAATATCTGCAAAGCTCAGCTGTAGACCATGGAAGCATAGAAATAGCAACTGGAAGTAAGATTTGGCCTGAAAATTCTTTCTGTAATTAAGATCTAATAGAACACAAATGCCAAAATAACAACCTAAATCTGGCAAAGAGAATACTGTTTTCTAATGCATGAAAGTTTTAATATCAAGATAAATCAGAGCAAAATTTAAGAAATACAAGCATAAATTTTGCACAACTATTTTGCATGGCAGGACTGAATATATATCATATTTTCATATACCTGAATATAAAAATAAAATCAGACTGAAAAAAATTACTTTTCCTTATCAGCTCTTACCTGAACCTCTTTTAGTTCATCTTCAATTTTTCTTTTTCTTTCTTCTATTTCTGCAGCCTCTTCTGCTATCCGGTGTTTTATTTTTTCCATTTCTGTTTTTTGCTCACTAGCACTCTGTGAAAAAAAAGAATAGCTTTAGTTTTCAAATTTACACAGGTTTTATTCCTTTAGGTCTCTTATTTCTTTTAATCTTGATTATAACACAATTTTCACAATATCATACAATAAAATATCTGAGACTATTCGATACTAGACAGGTTGACTAGGTAACTAAATTATACGGAATAAGCATCTTTTGCTTTTACTGTGTCTCCTTCGCTTTCTTTGCCACAGACGAGACCCGTACCTCTATTTTTGAGGCACATTATGACTTTTGTCCTTGCCTTTGATTTTCCATTCCTTATCAAGATGTTAGTCCCCCTCTAAAAGGATAAGAGTGACAGCCCCTGTAACATTCTTACTACATTTGAAAGTAGTATCTTCCTGTTATTGTCTTTGTAGCTTCTCACATTTCTATTTCTTTCATGACACCATTAAAACTCCTTTTCTACAATGTTCATAAAAGCAGCAGTTGTGTTGGAACTACAGCTTATTAGCCTAAAAATATTAATACAATATTTACTTCTAAATTTGCATCCATCTGCCTGTAAAGATACCTGTCCTACAGCTACACTGTAAGCTGTTTGGGTTTACAACTTTTTTTTTCCTGGATTTGTATTGTGCCTACCATACAGCAGATAGTAGCTACTGACTATCTCCAGGACTCCTAAGCACTTCAGTACAACAATAAACACCTAGTATATAAAACGACAATAAAAAGAACCTTACATATCCTGAAGTTAACAAAAAAAACCCCAAACAAAACAGGGACTACCAATACGAGTTACAAAAACAAGTAATTGAGGATAAATGCATAAAATGTAAAACATACAAAAGACTAATGTTCTAGACTCAGTTCACCTAAAAGATACAAGACAACACAGCCCAGAGTTTAAATTTTGCCAGTACAAAACACATTATTACAACCAGCAGATGGAGCTGAGTTGAATTTGTAGCAGAAGATAACAGATGTATGTAAGTAGAGAAAACCTTAAGATTAATAACAATCTTCCTGAGCACTTAACCCAAGCTATAGACCAGCATGTCATTGAAGATTACATTCAAATCCATAAAACATTAGCTACACAAAACTAGATTAGACGTTTCATGCAAATGTACATGTACTGAGTGATAGCTCTGAGTAAGAAAACCTTAAAATTCAGTTGTAGGTCAAAAGCCTTGTTCTGAAAGAAGATTAAAAGAGTCTGTATGTATTAGAGTCATCTCTCTTACATAAACTAGAACATTTGAAGTGACATTAAAATGTTAGAGGGCACCTATACTTTATGCTAATGGAAATAATCAGAATTCTACTGAAATTTTTCTGGTATCAGTGGGCCTATCATGTTTCATTACTTTTGGCCTATTCTTTGATTTTGTCCTACAGTGTAGTATGTGCTGCCCGCACACTCTGTAACTCTACTAGACAACAGCAGACACAGATTGAAAACAGAAATCAGGGAAAATGACATAATAAATTCCTTGAGGCCAGCAGTGAACACACCGAGCCAATCATTATTCAAATCCACGTACAGTAGGCAAATAGCACCTAAAAGTATTAAAAACTGCCAACAGAAGTAGACTTACAAAAATGAGGAGTAATGCTCCTTTAAAGCACTGTGAACCAAATGGTTTGAAAGAGCAGGCATCTACTTCATGCATGCAGAAAATGTCTTTGCCATTGAGCTTCTTTACTTAAGTTTACTTCAGACTGACCAGACTACACCAGTGACAAAACAAAGAGTGCAATGACAGCAGATTTATTACAGCTTATCTACATTTATGATTCCTGGAAGTATCAATGTAGAGATGTATTTTCTGCACAATTATTTTACTTAACTGAGAAAACACTACTAAAGAAAATGACCTCCTCAAAAAAAAAAGAACATCCACCTCTGAGCTGAAGAATAAAAATTCAAGGAGTGATGAGCACAGAAGCACTATTTAACCTTCTTTGAGGTTAGCTTCAGAGGATTGGACCTCATGAAATACATACTTTCAATATTCCACAAATTTAACTCCTGGTATTTGTTACTTAAAATAGTTCTACTTGTCAGCATTTTGTTTAAAGTTCCTCTCTGTAATAAATATTACAAAATGGATCAGTTCGGATTTATGAAGTTCTAGGAAAACCTTCAGACTTAACTACAACAGTAAATACTACTTAGGTGCAAAACTTGCACTGATCTCTTCCTACTCAATCAGTTCAAATATGATTTAAATTACATAGTCCTCTGTCCTTTGGCGCATCTATTCAAACCTCAGGGCTCAAGCATTCCCTTAGGTAAATTCTTGTAAAAGCATTAGGTTTTGTAACCCTTGAAAAGAATACAAAGCACAGACAGTGATGGAGACCAAAAATAGAAAAACGTCTTCCCTCCCCCGCCCCCCACTTTCGATGCAATTGTATACAGCACCTGCATAGATACTGTAATTTCTTGAAGGGCAGCATCAGCCTCATCCTGCTTCGTTTTAAGTAAAATGCTTTGTTCTCCAGCTTTTCTGTTCAGTTCATCTACCAGGGCTTTAGCTTCATTTAGCTTTGAAACACCTGCCTATAAAAGTTTACAAGAAGCAGTTATTTAGCAATGAATTTTAAATAGATTTAAATGAAGTTTAGTTACAAACAGTATGCACAGACTAAGAATGATGTAGACTAATACTCTTATGTTCCATATATTCTCGATATTATTTAATTTTCTTAGTATTATTTAACCTAAAAACGAGATTTGACACTTTTAGATGTGTCACTGCAAGATCTAATACTACATCAAAAAGCTGAAAACAAAAACCTCAAAATAACAAACTTTTAATGGAACAGCAACTAGTACATAATCTTTTCCTCATTGATTCAATGGCATTTTAGTTAACTGATATCAACTCCACATATTCTTATCTAAAAGCAAGTCTACAAAAATTAAACAAATTGAAACAGATTATCCTATTTCTACATATTTTTACATTCTCTAAAGAATATAGATGTACACAATACAAAGCCTCAATTATGCTTAAGTATTTTCCTTATTCATGTTTTCTAAATTATTTACTTCACGATAATCAGATAACAGAACTATTTCAAGATATATTTGAAAAATACTACCTGGAAGATATTTTGATTTAGGATAAACATCTCTAATTTTCATGTGAATTATTACTTTTATTTAACCAGAGCATTTAACAAGTAAATGAGTGTTTGTCACAAACAAACCACAGCTACTTTCTAAATAAATAACAAGGCAATTTCTATCATTACAAACTTAAATCTTCTTAAATTGCTTACTACAGTAATAGAAAATGATTCGCTGGCAGAATAAAAACAGTGTAGAATACAAGGCAAGGAAGTAATTTGGTTTTGACAGATGCTTTAAGAAGAAATACAGCTTTGGAAATGTGGCTTCAGATTAGCAGCAACAGTCACTGGGAAAAGGAACTGAAAGGGGAGGTAGGAGGGTAAAGACAAAAGTTACGTGTCCTAAAGGATCATACAGATCTTTCCAGAAATATTCTAGGGAGAGTGGAGAGGGGAGGAAATATGACTGGAAAGATAACAAATAGGTTTCAAAACTAAGCATGTTATGCATACAGAGCAGGAGTAAAGTGAATCTGTGAGATGAATTTGCATTTGATCTAGAACTGTGTAAAGGTTTGATGTGTGGAAAAGGAATTCAAAATCAGTTCCAAAACACAAAATGAGAGAAAATCACAACAAAGGGAATCTTGGCCAAAGCCATACAAGACCGCCATGAGGTTAAAGATAACAGCTTAAACTAGAAGGACACAAGAACCACACAAAGCAGGAAGTTATTGCAGAGATACAAAGAAAAGAACGGAATATCAAGCTACATGGGGAAAATTTATACAAGCAGAGGCAGGACTTAAATTGATGGAAAGACGATAGGTTGTTCGCCACACAATTCCAATACATATGGGTGAAAAAATTTAAAGCACTTTGAAGTACTTCTTACTCTTCCAAGAAAACATACCCAGTCCTATATATTCTTGAGGAAAAATATTAATGAAAACAGGAAACCATTATTCACTCTTTGAGGCATCTGAACAGAGACATGCATTAAGATTCATACTATTCCTCTCCTGAAACCACAGCATGAGTATATGGCAACAGAGGACCTCACACAACCATGTTAGCAGCTACTGCCCATTAATGCACAAGGCATTTCCAAATGTGAGAGTATTTTGAAAACTGATATGTTAAAAATGTTTTAAATACATACCTGCAAGTGGTTTTGCCTTTTTATTAGCTCTTTTCTTTTACTGTTATTGATGGTACTGTACATATGAAGGAATGTCATATATCGGCTAGGTGTTGCTCCATACATTTTACATGATTCATGGATTGCCAGAAATGACTTCAGAAAATCAGAATCACCTGTACAATATAATTTGTTACACAGATAATAATATACTTATTCTTATCTCACATTAAAATAACTAAGGAAAAGCAACAGAACACTGTTTTTGAGATATGAATTAAGGACATTCAAAATATTAGAAAGAATATACTTTTTCCAAAGTGCTGTCAGGGAAACAACATATAATTACATTTGAAATACATATTCCTCAGAAAGAAATATACTGAAATTGTTCCAAAGCTGTAAAATATTTAATTGTTTGGAAAAGGCGGCAACATTAACTGCAGATTACTGAGCACTAACCATAAAAGAAACTTTACTTCCACAGAAATTAAATTTGAAAATACTTGGACTTTTTTAGAAATGAACCCCATGTGCTTTTGTCTTCTTCCTTGTCTCTGATGACAGGTAGACTAAAAGGTTTTTCTGAACAGTCCAGGTCCTTCAGTTTGTTGAACAGTTTCTCAAAAGAAACCCAATAATACTGTAAAATAAATTGTATTACCGTATAAAATAAAAAATTGCTAAAACATATCTACATATAAATGAATGCCTTTAATAAGTACTGAGGCATAGATTAAGTACCATGCTCTAGGATGAAGATAGATGGTAGCAAGAACACTAAATCCTAAATTTGGCCATTATTCTGATGGGCTGGAATGTCTATTAAAAAGCAATACAAATCAAGAACCCCAAGCTAACCACCTGCCATATTATATTCTGTTGGCTCCATGACTTCTAAGTGCTACTTAGACTAATGTTTTACACAAAGCGACTAAAAGCAGTACTGTGCAAATGAGTGCTGGCACTGGTCTCCAAGATTGTGACTGACACCCTGTTTTTAAAATGGTTAAATTTGAAGTTTTATTATAAAAACAAACTATTCTGAAAAAGGGGCATTATTTACAAGATATTAAGTTATTGGAGATAAAGAGTTACTAAAGTAAAATGAGCAAGTCTAGGACAACAATAATGAAAAAATATAGACTGAAAAACTCTCAAAACATCAAATTTTGAGGTCATCCTATAATAATAACATGCACATAGAAGGAGGACACGGAACAAAACAAAACAAGATGCAGCTTGATCAGTTTATGAAACTGAATATACGTAGTGATTGCTTGTGATAGAGGAGACTGGGTTTGATCAGCCAGGGTGTATGTTCCAGACTAACGTTCCCTTCCGCAAAATGCCTGCCCAGTGAAAAATACTGAAGTCTGTGAATATGCTGGCAAAAACATACTCAAAGTATCTATGATTTTATCTATGCCCAACAGAGGACTGAATAAATGTTTAACAGTAAGTAATAATAACCAGTGGTCTATCTAAGCATTACCTGAATGTTTTTTCTTAAGTTCCTTATGTGTTTTTCCATTCTTTTCCTGTTCATCTGAATCATACAGAAGCATTTCAGGTATCTAAAAAAATGAACATGATTTTTTGTATAAAACTTACAAACAATGAAAATTTGAGTTAAAATAACAAAAAAAACTTCAATCTATATTCTCATTTGAAAAGACTGAATTTAGAATAAGGTTTTTACAAAATATTTATAGCATTAAAAAGATCAGTTTTGCCTTTCTCTGTCACTGAAACTTCCTGTTCTCTCAAGCAGAGGAGCTTTTGCTGGCTGTAAGAAAGAGCAACTTATTCTCAGAGGACTCTTACAATAATACAAAAGTCAAAGATATAAAAAGATATACAACTCAACAGGAAATCAGACAGTCTCAAGTACAACTGTTGCAGATACAACACTGGAATGAAACAATGCCTAAGTCTAAATCTTTGAAGTGTTTTTCATGGTTTAAGAGTGGGCCTACCTTTATATGTTATCAACTATACAATGTACAATGGTTAAAAAAAAAAAAAAAAAAAGTATTTTCAAAGGTTCTGGCATACAACCAAATGATAAGACTCTACTTAAATAAAAAAAAATCCCTGCTGAAGTGAATGTGAAAATACTGTGAAAAACATTATTTAAGCTGTGGACAGAGCTGGTCCAAACATTTTTGCCAAAAGAAACTTCCAGTACAACCTGCCGTTGAAACTGAAGCACGGTGGCGAGTGGAAGAGCCTCAGTAACCCAAACGGACGCTCTGCACCATCTGGTCCCATGGCTTCCCCAGGAGAGCAACCAAGCCCATGGCCCAGGTGTGAAATCCATCATGAGTCAATGGCAGAGGTCAGATCACCTTACAGACCACACTGAGGGAGTTACTGCACAGAGGTCTTGGGACACACTATGGGATGCAGTGGAAGAGCATTCCAAATTGCGCAAGACTTACTATGGTTTGGTGAGGCACCCACAGGAGCTGACTGCCAGAGGGACTAGAGGGTCCAAGCCAAGTGCCTGAGACACTGTGGAGTCTGGGAGTCAAATGAGACCTGGATACATGTATCTCTGTGCGTGTACGTGTACATTTACGTGCCTGCACAGGACACAATGGGGAGATCCTAGATCCGAGGCCAGCTACTGGATGGACTAGATGTCTAAGCCCAGTTACTGAAAGGATCCACCTGTGTGTGTGGACACGCACAGTGAGCCAGTCTGTAGCAGCAGCTGGAGTGGGGCTGCAGCCTCAGGAGTTTGTACATCCCGATGCCAGCAACTGGGGAGACCAGGGGATCCAAAGGCAATTACTGGGGATCTGCGTGTCTGTGCCCAGCTAGTAGGGGGATCCACATTCTGCACATGTACATATTTCCCGCTGACAGACTTGCATTGTGATCGCCCAGGGGAAGAGGATGATGCCAATCGTGCTGTTTGTGTTTGTGCTGAGGGTTTCTGTTTGTGCTGCTCTGTGTGGCCAATCACATGTATGTATGTGCTGTATATCTGTGTTTGTGTGTGTGCCTACTGGGAATACACGCTCAGCTTCACCACTGCTTCAAGTTGGGGCCATGAAGCTGTGGCAGCCTTGCATCTATCAGGATACTGGATTTGGCAATCTCTTAACATATAGCGGTGTGGGTGGATGGGGAACGGGGGCTGCGATCAGTTCATCACACGCTGTCTCTGCCGCTCCTTCCTCCGCAGGGGGAGGCCCCTCACACTCCTCCTGCTCCGGTGTGGGGTCCCTTCCACAGGAAACAGTCCTCTGTGAACTTCTCCAATGTGGGTTCTTCCCATGGGTTGCAGTTCTTCATGAACTGTTCCAGTGTGGGTCACTTCCACGGGGTGCAGTCCTTCAGGAACAGACTGCTCCAGCATGCTCCCCCACAGGGTCACAAGTCTTGCCAGGAGCCTGCTCCAGCCTGGACTACTCCCTGTACAGGGCCACAGGTTCTGCCAAGCGTCTGCTTCAGCACGGGGCTTCCACAGGGTCACAGCCTCCTTCAGGCATCCCCCTGCTCTGGCGTGGGGTCCTTCACAGCCTGCAGGTGGTTTCAGGGGGACAGCCTGCCTCACCATGGTCTTCACCATGGGCTGCAGGGGAATCTGTGCTCGAGCACCTCCTGCCCCTCCTTCTGCACTGACCTGGGGGTCTGTTGAGTTGTTTCTCTCACATATTCTCACTTCTCTCTTTGGCTGCAATTGCTGTTGTGTAGTAACTTTTTCCCCTCCTTAATTACATTATCACAGAGATGCTACCACAATTGCTGTGGGCTTGGGCTTGGCCTAGGCCTTGGCCAGCGGTGGGTCCATCTGGAGCCGGCTGGCACTGGCTCTGTCGGACATGGGGAAAGCTGCCAGCAGCTGCTCACAGAAGCCATCCCTGTAGCCTCCCGCTACAAAAATCTTGCCACACAAACCCAGTACAGTTGGCTTTAACATTCTGTTTGCAATCTATTTCTATTTTGTTCTTAAATGCTGTGTTTGATGAGAGCCATAGTAGTCAACATTTTGTTCAAGTCAGCCCACAGAGAGAACAAAATATAATGTTACTGGTAAAATAACAATGCTAATATTACTTAACTGTTCTGCAGAATTTTCTGTCTTTGTACGACTGCACAAATGTATTAAATAACCACAGTGACAATAACTCCTTCACAACTTTATATATTTTGCTCTTATTCACCAAAACTCAGTTATTTTCAGAGGTACTAATTTAAACAAATCAGTTTTTAATTAATGCAACTTACCTTTTTCATACTGTTTTCTGACCAGGTTTCCATCCACAAAACCTGACATTTCTTGTACAGTGCTGGATTACTTTCACAGTTTATTGTGAAATTTAAATTGGTAGAATCCATGATCAAGACAACATGCAGATTTTGTTGGATCCCTAAGAAAATGCAACATATTAAATATTTAGTAGATAACAATCTGACTACATGACCGTAGATTTACTGCAAATACAACATAATTTACTTCAAATACTTACAAGTAATTTCTGAAAAAAAGATACTATTATACCACATCACACTATGGCAGGAATGTTTATAAACAGAACTTAAATTGTGTATTTTTTTAATTTAGAAGAGCTAACAGTATTTAAATAGATACCACTAGTTCTCATTCTAATCAATATAGAACAACAGAACCAATTAGAAGTAGTTCCAGGGCCCATAAGTATGACTGCCAACGTCTGTTTTCTCTCAGTCACATTTTTCTGTTTATTTATCTAATCTTCTTGTTGGCCCAAGGAAGAAACACAAATAATTAAGGAACCTATTTGTAAACTTGCTTATGATTACTCAAAATCCAAAGTGATTTATAGGTATAATTGACAAATAGAAGGAAACTCCTATTACTAGATATATAAGCTAAACAAACCAGAAAACAATGGGGACAAAAGCTTTCTCCATTCTAACTACTTTCAACAGCAGATTTCATAACAGCTCTGTAGACCATTCATCAATACAAAATTTCAGGTAGAAGAAAGAATTTTAAGTTGAGGGTTCTGTGCCCTCAATTATCAAACTGTAACCATTATTCCTGCCTGGTTTTAACTAATTGTTAAAAATGCAGACAAAACAGGGACCATGTTAGAAATTATTTGTCCATTATTATACCACTTTTGTAACTTTGCAATAAATTATAATTTATAATTCTCTCACATACGGTATGTGAAATAGTTGAAAATTGGTCCGGTAAATCCATCTTGTGAAGCTTGATCCTTCAGAGGAGATAGCAGTGGTTCTAATTCTTCTATTTTATATAGCCCAGGAACCTCTCCTATTTCAAGAATGAATTTAAAATGTTAGATCAAATACACTATAATTCTTCAAATTCCTTTGAAGTGTTCCCTTGCATCCTCTGTATAGAGAATTTGAATATGGCAGTATTTACCGCCATACTTTCATGAGTATCATCCGATGCACTTCATAATTCTTTTCATGATATCATGGAAACTACAAACCAAATTATAGTGATTCCATTTACCCTAAACAGCCTACTTTGTTTATATAACTAAAATAAACTTCAAAACCTCATTCAAATCTACCCAAATACAGAGATGCAATATTGCATACAAAATAAATCAAACCAGACTGTTATACACCAGAAAACAGAAACATGAAAGAGTAGTTATCTAGGTCCTCAGGCACAGAGGTTAAATACTGGATGACAAGAATCTGGAACTGTAAAGAGACTTGAATTTGCACCTAAGAGACAGGAAAACCTGGTGCTCTTATCAATCAGCTCTTAAAATACTGCAGTTCCGAAAAAAAAATCTAGTAAGTTAGACTCAGTCCTTCAATGATCTCTCTGATTGAGGAACAAAGCTAGATAACAAATAAAGTCACTTTATTATTTGTTATTATTATTAATCACCTCATTACTTTCAGAAAACTGGGCTTTGCCCGTGTTCGTTTAAGTAAAAGACTCCGTCTCCACAATCTAGTAAAACATTGGGACACCTCTCAATTTTGAATTTTATTAGAAAAGGGAAGCTGTAGAGTAGAATACATTATCATTTTCTTGTTACACTGTCATAAAGAACTCCTTTGAAATAAGTTACTTAACTTGCAACTTTGAGGAACTGAAAGCGCCCATACTGTAGGGTAGGTTAAAGGATAGCTAAGTGAACTTCAAGTCAATTTCTCATGTACAAGCACTCCAGCTACAACAGTGTAGAAATCTAACTAACTCTTCTGGTATGGACATAAAGTTAGAAAACATCATCTAATTCAGCCTCATTGAGTTAAGTCTGTGTGGTAAAAGTAATACCACAATCTTTTTGGACTTGTCTCACCTGAAGACAGTAAACTGTTGATCATTTCAAGGAATGTGGAATGAACAAACTGATAGTCTTCAAGCAGCAATACCACCTGCTGTGCTTCAATGCCCGCAAGCTCCATCACCTAGAAGCAGGGAAGACATTTAAATCTCAATATATGGAGTATATGTACTGTTCATAAGAGAATGACAATCTTTTCTTGATTATATTTTACCTACATATTTTCTTCACAGCATCTACACTACTATATATTTACAAAAGATTACTAGGTGATTCAGTAATATGAGATATATAGAAATATAAAGAACATTCTACTGAGGTGTACAGCTTGGTAATGAAAAAAATAATTAAAATAGATTATTTCATAGAGTATATTTATGTTCCAGATGTTACTCAATTATAGAGTTATATTGCTCTTTTTTTGTGAGCTTAGCTCTAGAATTTTCTTTAGAATTGTTGAAGGTACTGGGAAACCCCTGATTTAAGTTTTGCATTTGTTTTTAAATAAATGTACACTCTCATCATTAAATCACTAAAATTTTACTTGATTCAGCTACTATCCTATTAACTGGGAGACCACAGAAGAGACAGAAAATAAAAATATATACAAATATAAAAATATACACATGAAAAACACCTTTCCAATATTCATAAACTCAGAATTTACGAAGTCTACAACACTCATAAAAACAGGTCTGGTATTTGAAAAAGTAGTTTCAGGTAATTACTATGAAGAACAGTATACACATCTAGGCACTGAGAATTTCTAAAAGTCTACTTGTTTCATTTAGACTGTTGACATTTTGCTTTTCTTAAAATATCTCTTCACACAACACTCTGGTGTCCTTCAAAATTCTGCATATTCTTTTGGGTTTTTTTTAATACACATCTACAACACTACAAAATGGAAGACACTGAGTGACTTACATATTTAAGATCATTTTTGAACTGCTTCATCTCATAGCCTCTGGAAATTTTGGGAGTAATCAGAACAGCTCCATGCATATGACTAACTAAAGAGGTAACTGTTCGACGACCTATACCACTCCGTCCTGCCAAAAGAAGTGATCCTCCAGGAAAACTTAGTACTCTGTCCACTTTAGACATATAACTGAGGACTTCCTGGAACAGTAAAATCTCTATCTGTTTTCTGTCTCTCCCATAATGAATAATACCCTATTTAAAAAAAAAAAAAAAAAGGAAATGTGTTCACCAATAATCAACAATAAATAAAAGTAGTAAGATATGAAAGCATCCAACATTTAAAAGTTAAGAAAAGAAGGGCTTGAAAGCTTGAGAGACCACGTTGGTATTCATTATAAATAAATTATTTACGTGACGGAATTTAGATACCTTGCATACCTTTTACTAGTAATGAACAGATCACATTATCCCCAGCACCAGGATACCCTAGAAGTCTTTGATATATTGAAACAGAAATCCACCACTGAATAAATTAAAAGCAAACAATGGACTAGAACAAAGTCTGAGCTGTGTCTCTGACTACAGATTAATTAATACATAACTTAGAAGAGTGGTTTAGGCAGCTAATTGCTGCATAATTGCGGATTATGGAATTTCCTAGTGAAACACACATAATAACAGATCCTAAGATCAAATTCTGGTCTTGTTATACTTAATAAAACCTCATCTTTGGAGCCTACTGTAATTGCGTAGTCAGGAAAAAACTCTGATTACTAAGGCTACTGAACTTCATCATTTCCCGTATAGTCTCTTGGTCACAAGTTGACAGTTAAGGAGAGGGAGTAGTTTCCCATCTACAACAGCAGTCCATCAAACACTACTAATTAAGGGAGATGATTTCAAAGCTCTCATCCTGAAGATCAGTCAGCCTAGCAGAGTTAACATATTTGCGTTTCCTCATCAGGTTCATTTTTTGTACTTTACTGTTTAAAGCATGCCAAATCTCCAAACAATCCATTTGTAATTCTTGAAATAAAAATGACATTAGCAAATTACAAATTCAGAAGATAAATATTTAATAAAACACTTTGGTACTGAAACAATACACAGACATATATGCACGTCAATGTTTCTTAACATTTTGTTCATCAAAGTCTTATAAATCACCAGGCAATGTGACTGATGCCCTTTCATTAAAATAACCTTGCTGCATGACACTTCCTACTGCCTGCCACATAGTATCACAAATCTTCCCTCACTTGAGCAAATGCAAAAGATTATTCCTCGAACAAGCAGCAGACCCCACCCTAAACCTGGTGCTAGCCTGCTACTTCCTGCAAAAAATGTCTAAAATAATTGCTGTGAATCCTTGCTTTTTGTATTCCTTAATCTTGTCTCACTTTTTGAATAATATCTTTCAGGTCTGTTGAGTTTAGTCTGCCAAGTGGCCGCCCATGTGGTGGTAGTGCCTGTCCTGATGTGGTGAATGCCTCTTGACTAGCTCCCCAAGTTACATAGAAGATATCTGTGAAAATAAAAGGAAACATTCAAAAGTTCAGATGCTCAGTTCACATGCTATCTGACTTGATCAGACTGATTTGATTAGGCAGTTCCCAAACAAATATTTCAAGTTTGTGCAGTATGCCTGAAATGGTTTACCTGCCATATTGTCCAGAACATCTGAACCCCAATCACCTTGAAACACTTTTATCAAAACATTATCAAATACATTAAGTTCTTTGATGCCAACAATTTTGTCACGGAACAAACGATGTGCTTCATAAGCAACAATTTCCAAAACATAGTCTGCAGTTCGGATCGATGATCCTACAAAATTTAAGGAGAGATGTAACTTTATATACTTACAATAAATTTTACATTTCTCAAATTTTCCATTTCAAATTATGAAATTGAAAATGAGTAAGTGAAATTACATACCAGCAGGACAGCATCAGTAAGGAAGAAATAAAAGAAAAAGTAAACATTATGAAATGGTTTTGAATAATATCTTTATGAATCATTACAAGATAAAATGAAACATATTCTATTAAAACATTCTATTCTCCAGTTTAGTGTCAGCATCCTAACGAAAATGAAGAACGTGTTGCACACAACGTAAAAATTACAAGACAAAATTCCAGGCAATTAACACAAGAAAATCCAGAAGACTGTTTCAAAGGGGAAGACTGGTAAGAAATGCTAAAATAACAATAAATACTCAAAACAGTCTATATTGCAAAATGCTAGAGAATACAAAGCTTCAATATTCTTCATACAAGTAAGAAGGAAGGTGAGATGAGTAAATGACATGCCATACTGTTCACCACTGACAAAGCATATGCATATGTCATCTTCAAATACAACCATGGAGTCCTTAAATGGGTGGAGATTATTCATTCATTGATTGTCAGCATAGCTTTTCTGACCTCATTCAAGCTACATTTATACCATCTGATGATGCCAGAAAATAAATGGAAAGTGAGCACAACATTCTTATCTCTTTTATACTCTTTAGGCAGCCCTCTATGTAACCCTTTAATTAATGTAAGGGCTAAAACACAATAAGGAGTAATTGCTTATGTAATCTAGTAATCTAGATCTAGTAATTCATAGCAATTTCAGAGACAAAAACTAAATTAAAAAGAAGTCTATGCTATCTATTTGGAAAAGCACACAAAATTGAATACCTTTACAAATTTCACCACTTCCAAATTCGAAAGAGTGAAAGTGAGAAAACTCATGGGTTGAGATAAAGACAGTTTAACAGGTAAAGCAAAAGCTAAGCACACAAGCAAGGCAAAACAAGGAATTCATTCACCACTTCCCATCAGCAGGCAGGTGTTCAGCCATAGCCAGGAAAGCAGGGCTCCCTCCATCATGCGTAATGGTTACTTGGGAAGACAAACGCCATAACTCCGAACGAATTCCCCCTTCCTTCTTCTTCCCCCAGCTTATACACTCAGCATGACGTTCCATGGTATGGAAAACCCCTTTGGCTAGTCTGGGTGGGTACCGGCTGTGTCCCCTCCCAATTTCTTGTACCCCTCCAGCCTTCTTGCTGGCAGGGACTGAGAAACTGAAAAGTCTTTGACTTAATATAAACATTACATAGCAACAACTAAAAACATCAGTGTGCTACCAGCCTTGTTCTCACACCAAATCCAAACCACAGCACTGCACCAGCTACTAAGAAAATTAACTCTATCCCAGCTAAAACCAGGACAACTGTAATTATCAAGCATTCCCAAATTGTGAGAATACTTAGGGTCTTATATAGATATTTGTAAACTTTTACACAGATGAGATAGAAATCATCCAGAAAACTACGTGTTTAAGGGTAGTTATATTCTTCTTTTGTTAAGTAGGTCGTAGATAATGTGTATCAGCTCTAGTTCCACAATCACCTGACTGGGTTTATATAACCAGGTATAAAAAGACAAGCATGAGAGGCAAGTCTCTGGGAATCCAGAAAAAAAAGACATATGCTGAAGAAAAGCCCAACCCAAAACAAAACCTAAAACCCCAGAAAAATAATGGTGGAGACTATGGGGTAACACTTCAAGTTCCTATAGTAGAGAATGCAGTCCCAACCTACTAACTTCTCTTAATCTATAAATAGCTCCCACACATATTTTAAAACATCATTGGAATTCTTTAAACTTGTTTACTATATGTTATGGAATAAACTGTCAGGCATTTTTCCCTCTACTGAGTTACAGACATTTCACAGTTTAGAAAGAGTACCATAGGTGAACGAATTGCATGTGGAGTCAACAGTAAGACGGACATCAATAATAATAATTCAGGCCATTTTAGAACTGCTTTATCAATCAAAATCAAGTAAGTGACTTACCACCTGCTAATTCATATCTGAATAAACCAAGAAATTCAGATTGAAACAAGCAGAGAAAAAT
>JAVJGI010000014.1:15449078-15494748 GCA_035590275.1 Ibycter americanus | reverse complement strand
ATACGTGGTGTAAAAAGGTAGTGACTGTGATCATCAACTGTGAATTTCACTCGTACCTAAAAATGGAAGTTAAGTGGGGGGAGGGAAATGAGGTTTTAAAATGGAAAGTACTTGGGAATGTATCTTTAAATTTTTCTACAATACCAGATAAATTAGCATTCTATTTGGTCTATATATTTAGATATTTTATTAATGCACTCTTTAGTTTGTTTGAAAAGTACAGAGCTGAATTGTTTAAAACTTGTTTTCCGACCCAAAAGATTTTCTCAGAATATTTCTTCTATAAAGTTTTTGATGCAAACAACTGCACATCACCTAGGACTTAGTGCAGTATTATTTGACAAAACATTAATTTTTTTTTTAAAGCAATAACAAATATAAAATGCAAGGGAAATATAAAAGTATAATAAAAACCTACCTAGATCAGTAACACTTAGTCACTACAAAAGACTTATAGAAATGCTAACTCTCTTTAATTCAAAGAATAACTGCCCTCTATCAGTTACTTGGCCCTAGTGTGATGAAATTCAAACTTAGATTTCCTAGAATAAATTTATAATATTATATGAAACTCCTGCTAACCAGCGCATGCTAGCCAGTGACTATACCCACATTCCAGCCAAAAAGATCAGTTTTATATCGTGGTTCTGCCTAGATGGGGACATGCATACATTCTTGGAACATACAGTGAGCACTTACATCCCCACAGTACCTGCCTCAGTAAGGCTATTTACATGATTAAGAAAAGCAAGCACTTAAGTGTTTTGGTAGATAGAAGTTAGTAAAATTGTAAGTGGGAGAATAAAATAAACTTTTGTGTCTAAACACCTATTTTTGATAGTGTAAAATTCTAATAGGTAGTCCTTCATGTATGTAAAGGACTCCACCCTCATATATCTCTCTTCTCTATTCATAACAGCATCCATATCATCTAAGCACATAACAATCTTGGAAGTACACTGTCTCCTCATCCATTAAGTAGGAAAACACTACTATTCACGTTTTATAAATCAGGAACTGAAAGCATAGATGGGTTAAGATGCTTGTCAAAATCATAAAATAAACCTGTGGGAAAGCAAGAACACTTACCACTTACTAAGTTTGCTTCTAATACCTAGGATTCTCTGCAAATAAGTAGCTCTAAAATTGATATCGACATTATGAAAAGGATATAAACTTGTTTTTTAATACTGACAAACCCTTTTATTCTCTTAATATCAAAAGCTAATCATTTTAAAAAATAAAATCTGAATTCTCCATCTCCTTGAAACAAGAAATTAAATTTCCATACCTGTTCATACACTTGAACCATAGATCCTGCTAGCTGATGTATTTTTGGTAAAGAACCCCAAACAGGGTGATTCTTTAGGTTTTTTTGTAATACAGGTTCCAAGTAGGCACTATAAATAGTTTGCAGTTGGTCTCTTTCTGGATAGCTACAATGGAAAAAAGAAGTAATCATTAAGGACTATTATTGCTAATTTTTTTATTTAAAAAGATTCAAAGTTATATACACAACTACTGAAAAATCTCAATGAATAGCATCTCCATCTAGCAGTTAACTAAAATCATCGATTGATTACAATAGGCCACCCCCAGAAATTTTCTAAATACTTCTGTAAATGTGTTCAAACTTAAAAACAAACTTCTTTCCAATTTCTCTAATTTTGTAACCAAACAGCACCTTAATATAAAGCTACAGAATGCAGTTTACTGAAAGCAAAGTCATCTAACAGGAAACATATTTCAAACACTACACTATTAAGAGGTTGCTCCTTAGCTGGTTTCTGTTGCCAAGAGGCACCAAACAGCACCAAATCTTAAGATCCCAATGTGTTACAAAACATGAAAGACTAGAACAGCAACATCTTCATAAAGACTGGATTGACCAAGGGCCCTATAAACAGAGGCTACATCTGAGTTCTGAGAGTCAAAACAATTTCCACATACTTACTCAATTGCACAGAGACGAACGATAGAAGTGAATCTGGAGCTAAGTTTATGTCTTCCTAATGTTCCTCCAGCAGACATGGAAGCCACAATTTGGATGTTTTCTAAACCAACCCATTCCAGATTTTCATCATAAAATCCTTGATATGTAAGAACCTTTAATAATTAAATAAAAATTTCATTAAAAGAAAGCCAACAGAATATTGCACAAAAAAAATTTAAACAAATTAGTGAGAAGTATACCATTATTACTGTTATCTTAATTGCAAGAGGTATACTACTCCTCCCAGTTTGGTGACAGCTGCAAACTGGCTGAAGGTAGACTCTGCCCCATTGTCCAGATCATTAACGAAGATGTTAAACACGTACTGCCTTCCAATTAGACGTCATGCCACTGATCTGGGCCTGGCTGTTCAGCCAGTTTTCAACCCACCTCACTATCTGCTTATCCAGCCTGCACATCAACAGCTTTTCTGTGAGCATCTTTTGGGAAACAGCATCAACAACCTTAGTGAAATCCAGGTAGACTATATCTACTGCTCTCCCCTCATCTACCAGGTCCTTCATTTCATCATAGAGGTTTATCAAGTTGGTCAAACATGACTTGCCCTTGCTGAATCCATGCTGACTACTCCTGATGATTTATACAACTAATTATATTTATATAACTAAGAACATTAAAACTAATTGAGGTGAGTACCATCTTTATTTACTTATGCATATATGCCAAATAAAAACAGTATCTTATTTTCGGCTGACACCTACATATTCTATCAAAGTACAAATAAAACTCACGTCAATACAGATGCAGGATGTTAACTCTGAAAATAATCAATACAGGTATTTATTACCTACACAAAATTATTTCCATTATACATAAGTCTCTCTATAAATAACAGACATAAGTGTTCACCTGCTGCAGAAAAGCCACAAGAGTGCTTGTTCCCCATTTATCAGGTTTGGGTAGATTGATATCCTTTAAGTACAAAACAAGCCTTTCACAGTCCTTTGGTCTGTATACTCGCCCAGTGTTTGTACTGATTACAATGCAAGTTTGACTTAATTTTTGTAGAAGATGTTGAGAAGTAGTTTGTGCACTGCAGTGAATGGTAGCAATCTGAGTGGATCGGAGTTGAGAAAATGCATAATGAAGGAGCATCCTAGAAATGCAAATGTGTACATACATGTAAGCATAAGTAATACATAAATGCATTAAAATACTGTGTATCCAAAGATATTGTATACTTTTGAATTAAAATGCATATACTACATTCTGTATTAATGTCATAGGTGATGCATGAGGTTTGTTGAATTAAACATCCTTACCTTTAAAATTATAATATTTTCCATTCAAGAAATTCAATAAAAGTGCCGTATACAGCTACACAAAACAAATACCTATCCTAAGTGGAGGAGTAGGAAATGGTTAGTGACCTGCTGCTCCACGTAGACACACACAAGTCTATGGGGCCGTATGGGATCCACCCAAAGGTGCTGAGGCAGCTGGCAGAGGAGCTTGCCAAAACACTCTCCATCATTTATCAGCAGTCCTGGCTAATTGGGGAGGTCCCAGAAGACTGGAGGTTAGCCAATGCGACACCCATCTACAAGCAGGGTTTAAAGAAGAATCTGGGTAACTAGAGGCCTGTCAGCCTGACCTCGGTGCCAGGGAAAGTTATGGAGCAGATCATCCTAAGTGCCATCACGCAGCACATGCAGGACAGCTGGGGGATCAGGCCCAGCCAGCATGGGTTTATGAAAGGCAGGTCCTGCTTGACAAATCTGACCTCCTTCTACAACAAGATGACCCACCTTGTGGATGAGGGAAAGGCTGTGCATGTTGTCCACGTGGACCTTAGTAAAGCCTTTGACATTACCTCCCACAGCATTCTCCTGGAGAAACTGGCTGCTCACGGTTTGGACAGGTGTACTCCATAATCAGTAAAAAGCTGGTTGAATGGCCAAGCCCAAAGAGTGGTGATGAATGTAGTTACATCCAGCTGGCAACTGGTCACAAGTGGTGTTCCCCAGGGCTCAGTATTGGGGCCAGTTCTGTTTAATATATTTAACGATGATCTGGATGACAGAATTGAGTGCACCCTCACTAAGTTTGCTGATACCGAGTTGGACAGGAGTATTGATCTGCTTCAGGGTAGGAAGGCTCTGCAGAGGGAACTGGACAGGCTGGATCAATGGGCTGAGGTCAACTGTATGAGGTTCAACAAGGCTCAGTGCCAGGTCCTGCACTTGGGTCACAACAGCCCCACACAACGCTACAGGCTTAGGGAAGAGTGGCTGGAAAGATGCCTGGTGGAAAAGGACGTGGGAGACTTAGTCAACAGTCAGCTGAACATGAGCCAGCAGTGTGCCCAGGTGGCCAAGAAGGCCAATAGCATCCTGGCTTGTATCAGAAACAGTGTGGCCAGCAGGACTAGGGAAGTGATGGTCCCCCTGTACTTGGCACTGGTGAGGCCACAACTCGAATACTGGGTTCAGTTTTGCGCCTCTCACTTCAAGAGGGGTATTGAGGTGCTAGAGCATGTCCAGGAAGGGCAACAAAGCCAGTGAAGGGTCTGGAGAACAAGTCTTATGAGAAGTGGCTGAGGGAACTGGTTTGTTTAGTCTAGAGAGGAGAAAACTCAGGAGGGACCTTATTGCTCTCTACAACTACCTGAAAGGAGGTTGTAGACAGGTGGCAGTCAGTCTCTTCTCCCAGATAACAAGTGGCAGGACTAGAGGAAACAGCCTCAGTTTGTGCCAGGGGAGGTTTAGATTGGATATTAGGAAACATTTCTTCACTGAAAGGGTGGTGAAGATTGGAACAGGCTGCCCAGGGAGGGGGTGGAATCACCATTCCTGGAGGTATTTAAAAAATGCGTAGATATGGTGCTTAGGGACATAGTTTAGTGATGGACTTGGCAGTACTGGGTTACCAGTGGGACCTGATGATCTTAAAAGTCTTTTCCAACCTAAATGATTCTATGAATTTAAATATCTCATATATAGTGATCCAACTTTCTAAATAAGGAACCTAAGACAGGCAACAGGATGAGGTAAATTCTGTTGCCTGCACACAGGCATGTAGTGCCTCTTGAGATGATATCAGATACCTCATGTGCTTTTCAGCTGTTGCTCCATGACAGCACAGGTTTTCCAAAGGTCCTGTTTCATATGTAAACGACTCATTCAGATGTCTTAGATGCATAGCGGAAGCCTGAACTTTCCCTGTAGATCTTCATAAGTATTTACCACTACAGAAAGTTTGTTTCATTAGTAGCCTAAATAAGTGATATTCTAGCAGAAAGTTGTATGATAAAACCATTATAACAAACCTTGTCAAATAGCTAGAAGTATATTTTGCTTAAAATAGGAAATACTCTTTACCCCTTTCCACATCCTTCAGGACCCACAAGGAGAAATGGCTGCTTATCATTAAAGTCTAGCCAGGGTCTAAAGTAATCTAAACCTCTCTGCATGTCAGCGGTTTGGATGACGGGAAGTGTTTGGAGATTACTGAAGTCATCAGCTGTCAGATTTTCAGGTTTCTTCAGCTGATATAACATTAGCTGTCCAGTGTTTGTGTCATAATATGTGTCCAGGGGCTTCCTCGGATCCGGTGGAGATTCTCCTGCCCAACTGAAGATCTTTGAAAAAAAATAAAGCTTCAGTTAAATCCATACTCCTAATGACAAGATCTACAATTTCAAGCTAATCTAAAGAATGCTCAAAGAATAATTCTGTAAATTCAAACATTTAATTCTTTGATTTGATAGTTTTAAGGTTGTCTTTGAAAATTCAATCATTATGTATATGCTCTACGATGAAGTCCTTAACTAAACAATAACATATTATTCTTCCACATATTACTGTTTCATAATATAAAGAACAAAATAAATTGTATTTAGCAAAGCTTTATATAAACTGTCTTTCATATTAGGCAACATACATAAAAATTATCATGAGAATGAGATAACTCTTTCACATGCATCAATACCTAATTCCAGAAGCTGAATCTAAACCTTTACCATCTGCCCTGAACATACGGTTTAGCTCCAGGCTGTGTTTTGGAAGGAACTATTTCCCTCTCTCCAACACAAAACTCAAGTGTGATTGTGGTGATAACTATCTCCAGGGACAGACTTCTGTAGACACTATGGACAAGTATACCCACACAGTTTTCCAACACTATCCCCTAGTCCTTGTGCCCTCAAGTATCCACACAAAGACAGAACCACACCCCAGTGCATACAATACATAACCTCAAAATAATGCTGTAAGAACACCTCTCTGATGAGGTGCAACAAAGCCCTCATATTATTATTTCAAGCATTCTGAAGAGAAAAAAACCACACAAAGTAAATCTGTATTACATATACAGACACAGAATCTGCTATAGTGGGTCCTTGCATAAAAGAACGTGGTGCAGCACCAAAGGATTGCTATCTGGGCTGGATGCACTTAGTGGCCTATCAGTGAAATAAGAAACATTCCTTTACTTCTCAGCTATTTCCCTACAGACAACACAGACTGCAAACAAATTAGAGCACAGATATTCCATTACTGTAAATCTGCATTGGTTAGAAGACAGAAAATCCCTACTCCCACTACATATAGTGAGAAATTTTTAATAAACTTGCTGAAAAAGATTATTACCTCTTTTGCAAATTCTTGTCGTGATTTCATGTTGAGATTGCCACCAAGGCCACGTAACAAGTTAATAATAAACTCTCCACGATCTGTACACCCATGAAGATGAGACAGTCCGTTCATCACAGTTCCAACTAAACTTGTTTCTACCACAGAGTCATTCTGTAAATCGCAAGTTGTAAATTGTAGTAGATATAAATATATTCCTAAAAATACATGTGATTTATTGCTAGCAGCCTATCACTCATTGCTCTTTGACACTTCAAATGATGAAAGATCTCAGCACTGCAGTTGTTCTACAAAATTCACTTAACAAGAAATTATTTTTAAGCACTGATTTGGAAGTTTTAATTCCAGACCAAGTTTTGATTTATTTTAGGATAAGCAATCAGAACTTTCCTTACAGATTTTCAGAATCTATAAGACATCAACACAACTGTATACTGAAAACCCCTCTCCTGAATGGATTCTTTATGGATTTTGCCCTTCAGCACCAAAGGGGATTTGCAGCCTCAAGATCAGTGTCGTGGTTTTTCCTCTGCATCTCCCTGAAGATACTTTTAAAAGTCTTAAAATCTCCATGGGTGAAAGAACCAAGAGAGGAAATAATATTAAAAACACAACAGGACCATATATGTTCCCCAAGGGGAAATAATGCAGGTCTCCCAAACACTAGCTTACTGGCCACTGCAGTGGGGATGTCTCCTAAATAGTTTTGTGCATCACAAGCCATTTGTTCAATGCAAATGCAACTCCAGAAGAAGCGGAGGTAGGGGAACATCTAGAATCCTTAAGAAAATCTAGCATATGCAGAACAATTATCTTGATGTACACCCCAGAATCACAGAATCAGATAATGTATAAGGTTCTGGACTATCCTTTTTTAATATTGTAATTACACATTACCTTTTGTCTATTAAAACATCTTTCAGTTAAGGTTTTGAGTAGAAACCTAAAGAGCTAAAGTTATATATTAAATCCAGGACATATTAGAGGATGCCGTTAAAATTTAGCATTCCAAACAATCAGACTACTTTTTTAGATATGACTCTACCAATCTTTTTAGGTATCTAGCATTACATTTCTCCCCAATCTTTCATAAGCTTCAGTCTACACTGTGCAACTTTTCAAATTTTAGTGTTGTGGGTTTTTTTTTATTATAGACAATAACTTATATCTAGAAAAAAATTTTCTTTACTTTTCCATTTTTTAGTTTAGACATTGGTATCTTTCAGATCTTTGAAAACATACAGAAAAATGTCTGATATGGAACATTAGAGACAGATATCAAGTTTCATAGAAATACATGCAGTTAATTAGTTAAAACTCTATTTAATGCTTCAAAACTTTAAGTACAGCAAACAGGTTTTAGAAACTGATTAGAATAGTTCCAGTATTAATCTTATTAAAAAAACAGCTATCAAAAAAGCACTGAGGTGTGGGGGTTTTTTACTTAAAAATTTAAAATATAGGTAATCTCTTCAGTGTTACACTAGAAAAATGGATCATTGTTAACAGAAGCTGAAATTTAATTAAACATTCAGTTACTAACCTTCTTCACAACCCAGTTTAAAGCCTTTTCAAAATAGTCCCCAATCCAATTTTCAAGGTTGTATCTGCATTCTTCAGGCTGACTTCTTAGCCAAGACTTTATCAGAGAATTAAGATCTGTATCTTCATCACTAAGTCAAAACAAAACAAGGTTCAGACAAATACAAGGCATCCACATCTTCACATAGGTTCAAAGGAACAACAAAATTCCAGGAAAAGTTCAGGAAAATACTTTAGCAAGAATTTCTAATCAATATTTGGGCTCTCTAAGGGTCAAACACAGACAAAGAATCCACCAGATCTTTTTCAAAAAATTTGAGGTATATTAGCCAAAAGATTATAACATGACAGAGCAGAAGGGACATGCAATCTAAAGCAAACTTCCTTAGTGATTTGTTTTCTAAGTGTAAGCAAGTAATTAAATTGCTCCATCTACTTTAGACTATCTTTCAAGAAAAGTAAGTACATTTGCTTACTTTAAAAGTACATAATACTCCTGTGACTTACCTCAGAAAGATCATTCCCATTCGAGATATTGTAGCAGGAGAGGCACAGCTAAGGTCATGAGTTTCAAATATAAAGTTGACATTTGAGCCAAATTGAATTCTTTCTCCACTGGGCATAGTCAACAATCTGTTGTCATCCAAAACGGAATTCAAAGATTCAATCCATTCAGGATCAATATCACCATCACAAATTATCCATGAAGTAACGTCTATTTCCAGACGCAAAAATAAAATATCAAACGCAAGAAAAACACTAAGAATATCGTCCCTTGCTATTTTAACACTAGTTAATACTCTTCCTTCATTATAACTTAAATATAAGCTCTATGAAGATATTCCTTACATGCTTTACTTGCTGCTCTTTTTGCTTTCTTATCACAAAATTTGGAAAGTATATATCAGTGTTCTTGACTATGACTGTCACCACAAGTTTTTCTTAACTTGTGCTTTTGTGTATTGTCCACAAACAATAACGTAATATAAAAATATAACTCAAAATAAACAATTTCAGTAATTTAAGCATAATGATGTATAACTCCCTCACAAACGTACCTCGAGGTTCTCGTACCACTTGTCGAGCACTATTTGTAAGCACACCATCAGACCATTCTCTGGTATCCATGTCAATATGGCCTAGTAACTGATGTCGAGGCATAGCTTTAGGATTCATAGTATACTGTTTCACTACTTTCCCAGTTTTACCAAGTGCTGTCTTTAACATCCGCCAGAGTGTTGATTTACCTCCACCACTTGGACCTACAATAACTACACCCATTCTTTGACGTAATTGTTCATATAACTCCAAAGCCTTCTTGATCTAGATAATAAAAGAGATAATGGCTATGTGAAGTTGTAAAGCTAAATCAATCATGGTTTTTTTAATGTTTTTCCAATTTACTTTACATGCAGCCATTTTGTTTCTATAATTTTATTTTTTGAAACACTAGACATTTGCAGAAGTAATTAAAGCTATGATACTAAAGAACATCAAGAAACTTAATCTTGCATGTTAGAAGCCTTTCACTAGACTACTGATATAAAAATATTAGCCCCCTTTGAGCACATTTTTACTAAGAAACTAATGAAACTTTAATCACAAAACCTCATCCAGCTCTACATTAAATAAATAAATAAATATGAGAGACAAAATTGATTAATAAAACCAAATTTTCACATGTTTCATTCTTTCACTGTCCAAACCATTCATTGGCGTTTGTACCTGGCTTGAACAAAACTGTGTCACATGTTCACACCTTAATTTTCCTTGCACTATTTTCCTTTCATTTATACAACTGATCTACCATTCCTCAAACACACATATCTGTTTTTTATATACATGCAATTAGAATCTAACTATCAGTTATTCTCCCTTTTTATAAAAGATTTGTTTCAAAAGTAAACTGAAATGAGTCAAATGCAATATTAATCAGTTCTAACTCAAACTAACTTGTATTGTTTTGTTGCTGTAGTTGATGTTTACCTGCGTGCTTATAATTTCCAAGTTTGCTTCTTCAAAGACCTGTTGTAAAGCTGTAGTTAATTCAGCATACTCTACATCTTTAAAGTCAATGCCAGGAAATACATCTTTAACCAGTGCATCAAAACGGGCGCAGTCCACAAATGTAAGCTTTGACATGGTATTAAGCCGCAAAGCTTGAACCACCATGTGACTTTCATTAACTGGAAATAAAAGCAAAGAAGTCAGATCAATTTAAGCTATTTGTTGGGATTTTTTTCCTTGGAATACATCAGCACTTGAGCCCATACTGCTAAGACACTGAAGGTGGAATCAGGGCGCAGACCACATTCCAGTTCATGTACTGCTCTACTTGGAAGTTAGATGAGTGCCTTACTGTAAGTATCATATATGCTTACAAATGCACTCTATACAGATATGAGATGGTTATGATGCTGGCCAGATAGTGCATAATAACCTAATCATTAAAGTGGGATGAAGAGTAGCAGTGCACGATACCTCACTTGTTAAAGGCACTCATGAAAGAAATTAAGGACCTGGATTCTAGACCTTAACTGTCAGAGGCAGAGTTGAAGTCCCATCTCAAGTGCATCCTAATTAGCTAAGACTATTCCAGAAGTCAACACTCCAGAACTCCTCTTGAATCTGAATTACCATGGAAATGTAAGTGTTTTGGGACCAGAATGAAAACAGCCACAAGAAAGTCTTACTCTGCCAGAAAAATAAAGATGCTCATGATGGGAAAGGCACAGGGAAATCTGGAAAAAGTTCAAGGTTTTTAGTCCTGAACAATGTCTTAAATGCAAATGCTTCTACAGGCAAATTTTTTAAACAGCATGATAAACGATTAAGAGGAAACACATTGACATTAAGGAACCTGATTTAGAATGGTTGAACTGCTTTACTAAAACAAGCAATACACAATTTAAGCAACATTTAAGAACACAGCCAATACACCAAAGGATTTTGATTCAAGAAAATACAATCCAAGCAAACATAATGAAACAGGAAACCATATTTATTGGAAATATTTTGAACTTCTCAAGCTAAGAGATTTTAAAAAACCAACCACACACACACGAAGAAAAACTGGGTTTAAAACATAGGTAAATCCATCCACCATGCCTTTCACAGGGTTACTGAAAAATATATTTTAAATATATTTTAAACTAGACCACACAAATTCCAGAAAATTTCACGTATCTAAATATAAAGCTTAAATGGCATAGCAAGAAACAGTGACACTAATGTGCCCTAAAACACACTGCTGGTAATCCCTCTTTGGCAAACCCAAACTCAAGTCACCAACAAATTCTTTAAAGTTGTCAGGTCATTTGTTATGCCAAGATTTGTAAACCAAGTCTGTCTCTAAAAACTTTCAGATATATGCTATTTAAGTGAACAAGAAGCAGTAGTGTCCTAAAGATGTAAAATGCTCATCCATCCCACACTCTTAATTCCTACTAATTTACCATCTAAACAATAACAATCACTTAAAAAATCTTGAAAAAAAGTGACCCAGTCTAGTCCAATGCATTTCTATCATTTCTACCTGTCCTCATATTTGTCTCTGTCTACCAATCTGAATCTAATGCCATGTGACAATTTCAGCAGACCTCAAATAGAATCAAAATGGTCTGATCACTCATTAATAATGACAGCATCAGAGGATCACCTTTCTGCCCTAAGCCAAGTGAAAACAAAGAATCTTTGAGAACCGCTCAAAAACATGCCAAAATAAAGTCCTATATCTATATTCTTGTCATATAAAAGCTCAATCTAGAATATGACAACAGTCTTTTGTGATCTCCTAACAAAAGAGGACTTTCAAAGGTACTTTTTTCTTTTCTAAATTGCCTCCAGATCCAAGCCATAGCTTTTTGAAATTCCAGCACACAAGAAAGCTGTAATGAATGATACCTGTACAATATGCTAAACAATCAGAAGTTTGGCATGGTCAACCTTACCTTCTTGCTTTGCTTCGCTTTTCTTCAGCTGATGAAGAAGACTGCCACAGCCTCTCAAAACAGTCTTCAATGCTCGTAAACCCCAATCATAGTGCTGCTGTGGTGTCAGAAGCTCCCTAAATTTAAAAACAGCAATACTGCAATAAGCTTTAGGCGACAGCACCTGAAGTTTTTGTTTGGTGAATGAATATGCTCATAATATAGTTTTGGGCAAAAGAGAAACAGATGAGTATTTGTAGCACCATCTGAAACGCATTTCAGAGATATAAGCAATGACACTCTGAAATTTTCAGAGGGAGTATATTCAACAGGTAATGTATTTTTATTGTCCCTAACAGTATTAATTAAAACCTCTGAACTTTGTTCTCCCTAATATTCATACCTATAACCAAATAGTTGTTTGTATTTCAACAACTTCGAGTCTAAATTCAACACAATCCTTGTGAGTATTCATATACTCACATTCATATTTAGTGAGTGTGATGGGGGGGGCAACACTTTGCCGCCTTGAGATTATAACTGCATTCCAGGTATTTTCACACCTGAACCTCCTAATATATTCCAATATTTTTATTTTATAATTTAAATTACTATCTACAGAGATTTGCATGGTATACCATTCAGATTTAAGAGCTGTATTGAATGTAAGACTCTAGATGACCACACACCTGCAGTTTCATGTCTAGTTTTGTTTCCAACACACAGCTTTCTGCAATACCCGAGTCATAAAATATTACAAAAAAATAACGAAAAGTATGCATAAATTGTATCCCTACAGTCATGCTTTGGCATAGACTAGATGGAGAAGAAACAAGATGGCAGTGAGATAAATACAAAGATCAATGCTGAAATAAAAGCAGGAGGGGAGAGAATTAGAAAGGTAACACAACTAAGGGGGACAAAAAAAATAAATAAGCTTACCTTGCTAGATTGAAAATAGCCACTAATTTTCTACCAAGTATTTTAGCATCCTTAAAGCCTTCTGAATACAAAATCACTTCTGCAATGAGTTCGTTGTCTGGATGAGTCATAGCAACTGGCCTGAAAAGTTGTTTGAGGTTATCAGGCAGCTTTTGTCTTCCTCCATAACCTTTTCCAGCAGGATTCAGAGTGATAAAAATTCCAGAATTATGATCCATTTCAACCTAGCATTAGAAGTGCACTGTAATAGTATATTGTCATATGAAGCAGTATCAAGAAATGTTGGGTGGACTATGTTTAGTTACAGTAGTCAGTTTTTAAGTTTGACCCTGTCATTTATGGAATATTTTATAAGAAGAAAATACATAAGTTTTGCTGTACCTTTTTGCCAAGCATCTCACATACAGGACTATGCTTCTTCAATGCATGTTGAATTGTCTGAACCTGCATGGATACTGCAGACAATACAGCTTCCTCAAGTCTATTGAATTCATCAAAACAGCCCCAGGCACCACACTTCACTAGGCCCACAAATATGCGCCCCATCGACTGCACATCAATGCCCTTAAAGTTAAAAAGAATACTATCAAAATTAAACCACAAGAAATTAATAAAAGACTGCTTTCCCATCTGCTAAAAAACATGCCATTGGAAATATCCACAAATTTCTAATGGAAATTGACAAATTCTCAAAAGTATTTCTAGAATATGATATTGTTTTATGATATATGGGCATAGATATCTACTTCCAAAATTATACAGAAACATTCACCTCATCACAATTAAAGACTAATACTTGTCTTCCAAGAAGTCCACCCAAGGCCTTTACTGACTCTGTCTTTCCAGTTCCAGCTGGACCATAGGGATTTCCTCCAAGGCCCATCTTCATAGCCTGAGTAAGAGTTAGGTAACACTTATCTGTCAAAGGTGTATAAACAAGTTTAGGGGAATTACCCTGCAGAAACAAAACAAATTATATTGATTGATAGACAGAAATCATTGATGATGTAATTTCATTAATTTCATTCATCAGTCATTAATTTGAAAATATAACACAATGGTCAAGATTACTGTCTTATTAAGTCTACGCATTTGTTTACAGCTATGAAGTTTTCCTGATTTTATATCAAGTGTCAAGGCATTGTGCAAAATTTTTTTAAATTACAGAAAAGAGGACAACATAGATGAAACTGCACTCTCATATATAAAAGTAGAAAATATTTATGGGATAATGTTGCTGCTTTCCATCCAACTTATATTTACCCCATCAATATCACAAGAATGAAAACAATTACCCTAACTTTTAGTATTTTCTATGAAACAGCATTCTAAGGACACGAGAAAGTTCAAAAAAATGGTAACAGTTGGGGGGCAACCAGCATCATATGTGAAATGGGAAAGTGTTTGACACATTTCTAAAAGCCACCACGTAGAAACTAAAAATACCACACCTGATATTCGTATGTATACTGGAGTTCAGCATCTACCATCTGAACGTAACATTTCTGGTCTTTCATATAAAATCTCAGCTGCTTCTTCCAAGCCCAGTCTTCAGTATTGTGAACCTGAGCTTGATTCAGTTGCTTCACCACATCAATGTTATGAACGATATCAAGAATCAAAGCTTTAAGCTTGAGCTCAAGGATTCCTGATTCTGCAAATAACCACACCCAAAAAAAAAAAAAAAAAAATCACAACAGTGTAGTAATGTACATGTTACCCATTCTCCAGTTCATTGTGCTGCTTCCTATTATCAGCAGACTTTATTCAGACCACATTTCAATGAAGTATAGAAATATTATTTATTATCTAAAGCAAGCAGCATAAAATGAGATCCTGACAGAGAATGTGAATCATATGTAAATTCAGTCCTTTAGAAGTGATTTTGTCTGCCTCTACAGTCAACAGAGAGATAAGAGGCTTTTCTGGAAAGCATTTTATTCCAGGAGTATTTACAGCTATGTCTACTTCAGTAGTTGGTGCGGCACAATCTGTTAATTGATCTGCTAAGGGTCTGAAAAACATACTATGTGCTCTCTGGAAATTTTACTCAAGACAGGTGTGATGTGCAATTAACGTTCATTAGCCGATTGAGTGCATTAGGTGTACTCTGAGAACATATTGCTTAATCTAGTTTCATTCGAAAGAAATCCAGTTTATGTGCTTCTATACCATTCCATGATGGGAATTAAACCAAAGCAAGTGGAGATAATCAGGCAACTCCCTTCAAAAATCACACTTATTACCCAAATGAAAAAGCTACTGTGGAATGAACACTTTTCTATACCTGATGACATTTCTCCAATGGCTACAGAAAGAGCACAGAAAGGGAGCTTAGATAAAGGACAACACTTACAGACTGCTGAAGGTAAGTGATATGAAATGTATTCCTAATCAATATATCAGATGTTAACAGTTCATAAATTCTAAACTAGAATTTAATACAGTAAGCAGCTATATAAATGTGGTAGAAGATTGTCAACTACATGTCAAATTGAGTCTTTTTATACATATAGGGTAAGAACCATCTCACCTAACCTACACTATAGAATTTCACATCTCAGGTAGTCAATTCAAAGCCCCCCTTCTGGTCAAAACAGAGGAATAAGCACTCAGAGGCATAATTATTCTAACCCAGTTGGACTACATAAGATTCAGAACAATCATATCTTGAGAATAACTAGTTTATTGGTTTTGCTATAGAGGTACTCAAGAATTATTAGTTCAGCTGCAGATGTATACATCTAAGAAAAAGAGAATCACCTACAGAATATAGGCATGACATAATGTACCTCAACTGCTGTTTCGCCAGTTCCTGTGAAACATAACACTAGTGCACAGTTCAGTAGCTGAGGACAAGTTATTAGCAAATAAATGTTTTTAAAAGTTATTAAAAATTAATTAAATATGTTTTCAAATATATAAATGTTCTGAGATATTCTAATCTAAATAAAAATCCATTGTACATTCTGAAATATTAAATACACTAATCTTGGCAGTAATAGGTGGGTAACTTTATGTAACTCAACTTTATGAACTCAAATCGAGACAGATTTACATAATTTCCTGTTTAAACAAACAGGGTTCAATACTATGCAACTACATAGTCATCATGAAGAATTACATATTAATTATCATTTTTATACCTGTACTCCCAGAATCTTCCATAGTAGTATCAATACTAGTATAATGTTCCAGTTTAGCCATGAGTTCTAATTCTAATTGTTGCAGATTATGGTCTTTGATAGCACTTTCAACATCTTCAGTGAACTTAATTTGTTCTGCCAAGGAAAGAATCTTTAGAAGAAAAAGTTCAAATTACATTTTATAAATACAGAAGACATACAGAAAAGAAGTTTTTCAATTAATTTGTAACTGCTTATTATGTATGGTATTTAAAATATATTACTGTGTCATTTTTAAACAAAGCCACATATTTGCTATGCTCTTAAGAACAAATATAGCCACCTTAAAATCTGACAAAATTTAGCAAAAACTCATGATGTAATACAGCCTGTGGTAGCAAAACTTTTAAAGCACCTTTTCCCATTAAATATGTCAGGTGGAAACTACCATACTGTAGGCATCCTGAGCCCATACTCAACAGCCTCAGGAGCACCTCTGACTTTTTGTGTCACTGATCTGCTAATACAGTATTTTGCATTCAGGTTTCTAACACTCCACTTATGTTCTAACTACTTTATGTTCACTAGAAAAGCCCTGTTTAGTCGAACTTGGAACTGAAAAGATCAGTAATAAAAAATTCCACCAATTATGCCAGTCTGAAGATTTGTAACGGTAACTACACTCTGGTGGAGGGAGAGAGTAACCCACAGTCCCATGAGGGAGTGACATGATCACCGAGCAGCGGGCATAGGGTGATGTGACAGGAAGGGATCACAAAAAACAACAACATGGTGCTTAAGCAGGGTCATCTCCAGCACTTGCACAGCAGCAAGGAAGTGCCTGCAAGGCACCACTACGGACAAATCCCCCAGACCCTCTCCAGAAACTCAACATGCTGGGGTGCCTCTCTGTAGTGCCTGTACACTAATGCAAGCACTATGGGGAACAAACATAATGAATTAGAGATCTGTGTGCAGTTGGAGGGGCTCCCATGACTGGAGTATTGCCGTGGAGAGATACAGGCACATCAGGAAGGACAGGCAGGGGAGATGAGGAGGGGGAGTTGCCCTTTACATAGGAGAGCAGCTGGAGTGCATGGAGCTCTGCCTGAGGATGGATAAGGAGCCAGCTGAGAGCTTATAGGTTAGGATTAAAGAGAGGACAGGTCAAGGTGCCATTATAGTGGGTGTCTGTTTCAGGCCACCTAACCAAGAAGAACAAGTGGATCAGGTCCTCTACAGACAGATAGAAGCAGCCTCACATTCACAGGCCCTGGGTCCCCACAGGGGACTTCCACCACTCCAATAACATCTGGAAGGGCAACACAGCAGGACATAAGCAATCCAGGAGGTTCCTGGAGTCCGTGGATGACAACCTCCTCTTCCAAGTAATAGAGGAGCCAATGAGGACAGGTGCTTTACTGGACACAGTCTTGTGAAGGGCCGCAAAGCTGATTAAGGGACTAAAGCATCTCTCCTGTGAGGACAGGCTGAGAAAGCTGGGACTGTTCAGCCTAGAGAAGAGAAGGCTCAGGGGGGAATCTTATCAATTTCTATAAAATCCTGAAGAGATGGTGCTAGGAAGACAGAGCCAGGCTCTTTTCGGAGGTGCCCAGGACAAGAGGCAATGGGCATAAACTGAAACACAGGAGGCTCTGTCTGAACATTAGGAAACACTTTTGTACTGTGAGAGAGACTGAGCACTGGAACAGGCTGCCCAGGGAGGCGGTGGAGTCTTCATTCCCAGCAACATTCAAAAGCTGTCTGGACATGGTCCTAGGAGAACCAGCTACAGGCGGTCCTGCTTGAGCAGGGGTGTTGGACTAGATGACCCCTAGAGGTCTCTTCCCACCACAACCATTCATTCTGTGATTCTGTGTGATTCTCTGTGCTACTGGTCAAAATTGCATAAAAGAATTTCATGTTCATGACCATTTCTGCTTATACAGCTAAACGTTAGAAACTATATTTTAATCAGATTCAAAATGGGCTTTTTTATGTTATTAAGTCTTAGCAGCCCTGCATGTAACATTCACTACCAACTAAGACCAAGATTTATATAAAATTTAATAAATCGATGGATGTTAAGTCAGGTGCCGTGTAAAAGACTTGAGTATTTAAGATGTTTACAAAACAATTATAAGAACACCTATTTTTAAGAATTTCTCTATACTATAAATGAATAAAATGGATTTGTTTGGGGTTATTTTCTTCCAAATCCATAGGTATACTTCTTTACGAGACTTCAAATAATAACTTATTTGGTAAATCTAGGACTACACAGTGACATCACTGGATCGACTACTACCTGGGAAGGAAAGAGTGATGGATCAATTGAACCTTGTGATTTTTTTCCAGCATCAACACAGTCAATTAACATTTTTTTCAGGGTCTCCTTCATCTCCAAAGCCAAACTGTTTAGCCACACCTGAAAAAGAGATGAGAAAACCTCAAAAGTTACAGTACAAAATAATTTCTCAAAGATGCTTGAACTATACTTGGATGTGATTTTCTTACCTCCACATCATTTGACAGAAGAACTTTATTTCTAAGTGGCACAGTTTCTCCTTCTACAGACTTCATGGCAACTATGTATTTAAATTCTTCATCAAAGCTCACACTATTAATGCCTATTAATCAGAAAATGTCAATGAAGTTACATATTGTTAAACTTAAACATTAATTCTTTAGTGTCTAGTAGTGGAACGAAAAAAAAAAAAAAAGTCTGCAACATATTATTTAGCTTTGAAGAACCCAATTTCTAAACAAGTACATTACACAAATGAAGATTAATACATTACCAGCAAAAAGTTTCTTCAGATGAGACTGGATAACCATAGGATTCGTGGACTGTCCTAAAATTTCTAGTAAGTCATCATCTCCAATGAAATAAAATCTTGGAAATGCTGAGCGCTTTTCCTATGTAAAAACAAAATAAATCAGTTTTGTTGATTTAAATTCAAACTTACTTACTTTCTTTTTAGAAAACTATATTAATGTCAACTGTACCTCCAAAAACTCATTCAAAGATCTCTGACATCTCTGAAGCTGGTCAAGTATGGTAGTTAAGGTACTTCTTATTCCTGTCCGGGCATTCAGTGATGTTATCCTATTGTCACTCTTGATATCTGACATAATGGATCTTGACAGAAAAAAAAATGGAATCATTCATAAAAAAACATTACAATTGTAACCTGAGTATGATATACAAGTAGCTACATAAATTAAAGCACAGGGAAGTCATATAAATATCTGATATATAACTTTGAGTTTTCAGTATTAATGATGAAACATTTCAGAATTTATATTAATGTCTCTCCAATGTAATTTTATAACAACTGTTTCTTGCTAAAATTTCTCTACCCAAAACCAAGACAATGCCATTCTTGACTTTTATTTCCTTTTAAGAAGTCATTTTAACTGAAATCAAGACAGATAATGGTACATATCTTTCTACATTTCTAAAACTCCATCCTTTTTTATCTCCTTGACTTGTTTGAAACAAATAAACTATCTATTTCTCCCAAAAGTCCATCTGTGCACCTTCTTAGTGAACAAAGTGCTTGTCTTCAACAAGAAATGATTCTTGAAAAAACAATTACATCACCTCGGCTTCTGTTGACAAGATTTATCTTGTGTTTGCCTGCCTTGTGATCTTTGACGTTTCATGTGATTCACATGTACTCCGTAAGATACCCCTTATTCACATGTACTCCATTAAATGAAACCTACGTTACCACCTTTATTCAGATGTATGTCACTGCCACACATCTCTGTCTACTGAATTTCTGCTGCTGAACTTCATCTGCATACATATTTCAATTGTTTCATACATTTTCACCCTGAAGAATGTTCCAGCTTACATGGGTCAAAGATACTACAAAAAATAAGTCACATTCCATAATACTAACCTGAAGTCTTCATCAACCCTGTTAAAACGAGCCTGTTCTTTGGGCAGAGCTCCACGGCCAAATATTGGTTCCAAGTAGACCCATTTCCTCTGAATTTGGTTTAAATTCTGCAGATACTCATCCAACTCAGCTAGCTTTTTCTCCCAGATAGACACTTTATCTTCAAAACCTTTGTAATAGGGAGAGTCCTTGAGGGACTGTAGAAGACAGCGATGATCTCCAACTTGGTTGACTATGTCCTTCCAGTCTTTAATAAGCCTGTTGGTCTTGCCTTGGCTGTCTTCATAATCTGTTAATGTAAAGACAGCTCCAACTCCCCAGAGTTCAAGCTCACGTAATGCTTCTCTGATTGTGACTTCACCTTGGGCCCGACAATTCAAATCCTATTTAAAAGCATAAATAGATTTAATTTGAAACTACAGAGCTTGCAACAAACTTTCCGTTCAAAAATATAATCTAAATTATATTTCTATAGTGATAAAAATATAAAAATGCATACAGAACAAAACATACTACATAAAATACACCACAAAATAAAACATAGTACCTTTATTTGAAATTATTCATACCTTAAGTTCCATTGCTTTTTCTATAATGGCATCCGTCACTTTTAGCAGATCTCCAAATAACAAACCCTCAAGTGTAGTGCCTCGGGGAAGACCCAGAAGACGAAAGAGATCCAGCCAATGGTCTGAAGAAAGATGTTCTCCTCTAATATATTTTAGGAGTGGGATTATCATCTATAGGAAAAATGCATATGTGTATCCATCTAGTCTTTATGAAAATTGTACCTGTTTGATCACAGAGTCACGTGCTATTCAAACAAAACAAAAATTTACATTCTTAAACTAAAGCACATATTTTTTCAATTGCTGGATTTAATGTTTAGGAATGTAACTCTGAGGAAAATTCTTTGCTAAATGTGTGTCTGTGTAAACTGTAATGACCCTCCTGTCCACTGTAAGGAACTAAAAGGTTCTCAGCAGTGAAACGTTCAAAACAGTATCAGAAGATATTTTGTTAAATCATAACTGATTTTATTATAAGAACTGAACAATGAGTTACAGAATGAAGTATATTACCCAGTAATACCAATATATTTTTTGGTTTATACCCTTCTTTGTAACTAGCACCTTACTTTATATTTGTCCACTTCTTTTTGCAACTTTACTGTCATTACGGTATGTTCTTCCATCTTCCTCATTTTGTCATGCCAGTTAAACAAAAATTCTTCAAATAGGTATGTTTTACTCCTACGCGAAAATCAAATATAAAAAGGTCATAACAACACAGTACTACAACCACACATATACGTTGATGAAAAATAAAGTAATAAAATCATACCTAAAAGTAATCCAGTCTTCTCTGGCTTTTTCCTGAAAACCTTGATGAAACTCTTCATACAATGCCCAGACTTCTGCACAACTCTTAATATCCTGACATACAACTTCTGACAATGAGAAGTCAGGCTCTTCCAATTTAAAATGAAGGCATTCTTGACTGAATAAAAAGATCACTGTATTATACATTACATTAGTCCATTACACATTTATGGTATCACATGGAAATAATTGTACTTTTTTAAGAAAAGCCATTAGCTTCATTAAAAAACATTGCTGCCAAACGCAATTTCCTTATAGTATACTTCTTGAATAGAAATAATAAAGGAATATGACAGATGACTCTCCTACACAGTGATCTTCTCTGATATTCACAACTATTTTCCATAAACTTTCATTTCTTTCTCATTTATGAGAAAAGTGAATTACTTTATGCCCACAAAAACAAAACTTGAAAGAAAACATTTTTTAATTGATTGTTTCTTCCTGTTAGTGGAAAGAATATGCTGATTTTATTTACTAGCATATTTAAGTGCCAAGCTAAGAATTTAAATAGAAAATTTTGTCCACTCCAGATTTGCAATAACGGGCTTACTGAAAGTTGGCACCCAGAGCAAAAATCCTTTTCTTTTACACAACAGTCTATCAGAGAGGACACTTACTCAAGAAATGGCAGACCTCAGCTCTTGCCCTCTTAAGTTACAAGAGGATTGAAGTAATAGCTCCCACTTCTTGGACCAGTATCTCAAACCTTCTCTTAGTGAGAATTTCAGAAGTGAGAATCAAGCCAAGCCTTTAGCATACAGACTCCCTTACATGAAAGCCTAAGAGATTTCTCAAATTTTTCATTCCAAAAAATTCTAGAAAAACTTCACTGGAGAAATTCATGTTATGTAAAATCAATAAAAAGAACCATGAAAAACATGTAATATGAATAAAATGGAATTTCTTATATTATCTGTTGTGATAAAAATTAGTTAACATTTTCTGAGACACTGTTGCTGCAAAAGACCCATACGTTAATAAATAAGATATGCAGGGAAATAAACATACATACATGAGCTTTTCTTTCACTGTTTCAAGTTCATCAAATTCTTTTTTTTTTTCCTTTATGATCTGAGCACTTTTCTCAAGCACATCCTGATCACCTGTTTCAATGGCATCATCACTTGGCTTTAGCTGATCCCAACGAGCTTTAAACTTTTCCAGGTCTTGAAGATATATATTAATACGTGAAATCACATTTCCCTTCATCATTTCAATCTGTAAAGCAAGAGTTAAAATGAAATTCTTTCAATGGTTTGTAACTATTACTATGATCAAAATCAAAGTATCAACTTAAAACTTGATCAGAACTTGATCAAAATCAAATTCAAAAAACTTGTGTAATAACCTAAAAAATAGTTCATCTTTATTCTGGTTTTCTTTTTAAAAAAGGGACAGTTTGGGTTTTTCATGCTGGTATTTAAGACCTATTCATTCGGTCCATGCTACCCATTTAGCCTGCACCTTATAGTGCATAGAAAAATTGCTATATTTATATAGCATACTGGTATCTTCAGCAGAACTTCAAATTAGTTCAGCAATTTGCCTATGGACTAGAATTACAGGACTGCGCATAGTTCAGTAAAGTTGTATGAAAATAAAACAAACATCAATACTAAAAACATGATAAAGTAATAAAAATGCTATCTTTTAACTGTAATCTTGTTTTCCTCAGTTAACCAATGCATTCATTAAGCTATCTCTCACCAAGTTGTTTGAGACAGAAGTACAACAATGTAACATTCATTTCAGCATCAGTTCAACCAAAGTTTTACCTAGTTAATGTCTAAACAGTTTAAGTATTCTTCCTTTAAAGGCTCTCCCTCAACTCAGTAACATTGGTGTTAACACTGGACTGAGAACATTTATGGACTTAATCTAAAGAAAAATATTTCTCCAGACTTACTCAAAATAATCTCAAATTTTGTAGGTAAAATATTAATCTTTCATTGTTACCTGTTCTGTAATCATAAGCTGATGGCTTTCCATCATTAATTCAAATTTATCCCATGTAGCTTTTAGGTTACTGATAGTGTCCAAGCCTGCACCAGCCACAGTTCGCAGAAGTTTGTTTTTATCTTCAGCCTCTTGAAACAGGAGAAAAATCTAAATTCAAACAGATTAAAAACATATATTTATGTAAAAATTCACCAAATTTTGTTCATCGAAACTACAAGCAAATACATTAGAATCATCAACTGTGTATGCACAGATTATATGTTTATATACAGCTGCTTTTTTAATACTGTTTAATACTATAACACTGGACAAAATAGTATCTGAGGTATTTAAAGAAGTTTTAAATCTTGATCCTGACAAGTGAATGTTTACTATGAAACAAATAAGTGCCTCTATATATTGCAGAAATCCACAATCAGAATTGAGAACAGCAGCAGTACAACGGAACTCAGGAAATATGTATGTATGGGTGCTGGGTCTGGCTGGGATGGACTTAATTTTCTTCATAGCAGCTCATATGGTGCTATGTTTTAGATCTGTGACAAAAGCAATACTGACAACACACTAATGTTTCGCCTGTTGCCGAACAGTGTTTGCACAGCATCAATGCTTCCCCCCCTGCCCATCCCCAGTGAATAGATTGGGGGTGTGCATGAAGTTGAAAGGGGACACAGCCAGGCAGATATATTCCATGCCACATAACCTCATGCTGAGCAATAAAAAGAGGAGGAGTGGGGTTTAGGTAGATTAGACATCTTTTCTTCAGGAACAGCCTGGGCATCAGGCTATCCATGTTCTGTATTTCCTTTCTCTCTTTCTTCACTTATTGAACTATTTTGATACCAATCCATGAAGTTTCTCGCTTCCACTCTTCCTTTCCTCTTCTCCTGTCCCATCAGGGGTGGGGGAGGCTGTTCAAATGAGTGAGGAAGTGAACAAGTGGCTGTGTGATGCTTAGCTGCCCACCAGCGTTAACCCACAAAAATATAGAATAACAAAAAGGAGGAATAGAGGCACTTCAAATAAACAGAAATTATATTCACATGACAGAGCACAAATTTTTTTTACCTGATAATGGGGAAAAAATCCAGGTTTTTTCCCACATACCGAGTCAACCATTTTTTTTTTAAAAAACAACTCTTTTAAACTCTGTAAGTCAGAAGAAACTGAAATAAACACATACAGTTTTACACATTTACTAAAATGTCCTGTTATGTATGTTTTCCTTTAAAAATTAAGAGGTGACAACAGGCACTAATGCTAAGGCGAGATACTGTTCTGTAAGTTACAGAGAATTAACTCTCTTCAACATCCAACAATTCTCCAAGAGTTGCTATAAAATGTACTTATACCCAACCTAACACAGTCCTTCCTGAGTCAGTAGCCAAACAGTTAAACTGTTTGATAAATGACATGAAAGATAAAGATTAAGCTACAACTAGATGTCTGCACATGGACTTATTAAGTAGGCATTTAAAACTCCATTATCACCAAAGAAGATAGTTGAAACCAAGGTCTCAGTCATTTAATGACAGAGGCTTCCAGCATTACTTGAGATCCCCTAATCTATCCCATCTGCCTTACATCCACTGCCCCAAAAGTAATGAGTATTACATATGTCCTGTGTCATATCAGCCAGCCTTGTATGGAGCTCTCAGACACGCCAGGACATCCCCAAAACAGCAGACACCTATGTATAAACAACTGCATTGAGCTCTTAATGGAGCTAAGAAATCAGTTCAGGAGGATCACCCACAAGGTATCTACTTTAGGGTGAAATGGATTGCTCTAGGGTACAGTTGATTGCATTCACTCAGGACTTGATTCAGTTTCTCACAAACACATGCCTAGGGTCATTTGAGATGCCCTAGAGCACTTGCTTGGCCTCCAGTTGCAACTACAGAAAAGTAGAGGCTTCCCAGAACTCCTCTGTTATGTCTGCCAGTCTTCTGTGGATGTTGAACATACATCTCAGGGACTCTAGAACTGCATCTGCGAGCAACTGAACTAGACTTCTGCTGAGTGTACAACAGCACACACACTGCAGACGTGCACATACACACCTAAACTCAGATGCGTTCACTTATTACTGAATTCTTTCCTGCATAAATAGTGTCTGGTTGGGAAGAGTTAATATGGCTTTTGTAGAATTCCACAATTCTGTAGAATCAGAGTTCTTTAAAGGCATCAGTAAGGGTATGGATGAAGGAAATTAAAATTATATATTCCAGTTTGGATTCCAAAAAGCTTTTAAAACAAACCCTCACCAAAGGCATTTAAGGAAACCTAGTAACCTTGACATAAGAACAAAGGTCCTTGCAGAAATAGTTAGGTAAAAAATAGAAAACAGAGATAGGAGGAAATGACTAGTTCCTGCAACAGGAAAAGGTCACCCATGGAGTTCTGCAGGTACCTGTGCTGGACTGCTCAAGGCGTTTACATAAAGAGTTGGAAATGGAGAGTAAGCTGTGAGATGCCAAAGTTTACTGATGATACTGTTATTCCAGACATTAAAACAGTTCACCTACGAAGAACTGCAGAATGAACTTAGAAGAAATAGTGACTGACAATCCTGGTGACAAACAAAATTCAGGTAGATAACCATGAAGTGATATATATGTGAAAAAATAAATTTCACACATACAAGTTGAGTTCTGAGCTAACAGCTGCAGTTCAGGATTGATATCTTGTGGTTACGACAGCCAGCTTTACAAAAATGCGAGCTTCATGTGAGCAGTAGGAAGTAAATCAAATGTTAGAAGTCACAAGGATCAAAAAGAGAATAAAAGAGATAATATTGATATTTCATCATATAAATCAATGGTTTGTTTGTATCTTAAAAATTGTATAAAATTCTGTTGGTCCCACAGCAAAAGATTATTGCAAAACTAGAAAAGACTTACTTACTTTACCAGAAGATATTCTGGATGTCAAATGTGTATTTGCTTTCAAGAGGAGACAAGGCAATATTGTGGAAGAGAAATCCACCAAGTGTTACAATATGCTCAGGAATGACATAAAACTCAAAAACGTTCTGATTGGAGGCTAGAAGCGTGGAAAAGCATCAAATATGCTACCCTGATTTTATATTTTCCCCTAGACACCCACTTTATTCTACTGCTGGACACAAAACACTGTGCTAACCCTATATGGCCACTGCATGTTCTAAACTAGTTCTATTAAATACCAGTTTCCATACTAAAAAGCAATTACATTTTTTGATAGCTGTTTTTTCTGGATATGATGAAATAGTATCTTACCCCTTCTTTTCGTTCATGTAGGTTTAAATATTTCAAATTGTCTTCTGCTATTTCCTCTACAGTCTGGGGCCTAATCACTAATGTTTCCATGGCATCAGTGAGAAATGAAGAAACATCGGATAGGTGACCTACATAAAGGTGGAAAACAAAGTTATCATGGAGAAAATATTTGAATAAATGTAGAAGTCGCAAATGTACTGTGATACAACATTGTCATAACATATGATAACGTACACAAAGTATTTGCTTAAAAAATTGCAGACCCCAATCTTATATGCTGCTTCGACAAAAACTGCACATTTGTATTTACATGTAGCTTTTTTAATGTAATCCACTGCATTCAGTGTACGATTTAGACTACAAGTATAAAAGCCGCTTCTGAGAATTAAACATAAATACTTAAGGTATTTATTTATACACTTTCAAAATCTGTACATGTAGGTCTTTTTTGGGTAAACGGAGAAAACCAAGATGTTAAAATTGCTTTTGGGGTTTGGGTATGAGGTTTATTTTGTTGGTTTTGTTTGTGTTTTTTTAAGAAACTAAAGCCTTTTTTTAAGACTAACTAAAGCCACATTGCTTTAATATTGAAAAGAATCACAAACAAAAGCCTGATTAAGGTATAATGATGTATTTTCCTACCAAGGTATATCTTTTTGGTACTGAGAAAGGAGCTGCACAATTCCAGGGAATAATACATCTTCCAGGAAACAATTCATCTTTCAGGCTATGGAAATAATTCACTTTCTGCACAATCCCTGTTCTGTGTTTCCTGTGCTGATTGTTACATTTAAAGCACAAAGCACTGGTAGTTCTCATCATCTACATCTTATTCCATTTTGTCTACCTGTTCCAGATATAGATAGACCACCCAAAAATAGGGAAGTAATTTGCACTCTTTAACACTCTGCATTTTGACAATCTAAGTGACAAGTAACTCTGTGGAATAAGTCTAGATTATTTAAGACTCTTCATGAGGTATTTCAATTTGTGAAAGAAAAACCAAATAATATTTTTTAATTACATTTCATTATGCCTCCTTCCGTTACCCTCAAATGCCTAAGAAATTCTCCTCCCTCAAACATCAAAGAAATTTTCCTCCCTGAAACAACAAAGAATTTTTTCTTCAGACAAAAGAAAAAAGCAAAATAATGTTCATACGTATTCTACATCTGGAACAGATTTGGCCAGAATAACTGAATGGGAAAGATGCATCTGGACATCAAGGGATCTTAGGTTAGGCCTGTAGTGAAAAATCAGTAACAGATTACTTTCTCTGGTGTGATTTCTGCAGCTCACTGTGCCCAAGAGTAAAATATTTCTTAAAAAGAGCATTTACATCAACAGAAATGTCTCTAAGTACAACAGGGGAAAAAATATTATTCATTAAAGTTATTTACCTTGAATAGATTTTCTCAAAGAAACGACAAGAACATCATACAACTTCTGGATGAAATCATCAATTACATTTTTCACAGGATTGCAATTAACAGTTACACAATCTATCTTGATGGTGCTTCAAGACAAAAGATTAAAAAATAGCAAATATTCAGTAGTACACTTAGGTGTCAATATCTCCAAGATCTATGTACATCTACAGGCTACAAAATCAGGGTAAACTAATAAGAAAAAAAAACCCTCATAATGCTACAAATAAAAGTAAGAGTTTATTGGGAAAATTACTCATAGTATTGAAATATTTATAACCACTATGCATATATATGCAGTTTTGTGGGGACTAAGGTCTCTGCTCTGCTCCTTCAAATAATTAGAAAATTGCTTGCTTTTGGATAATCAATGTCACTGAATTCAAAAGGAATATTTCTATACTTAAAAAGAAAAATATTTTAATTATTTGTACAGTCACGTCTTTAAATCTCTAATTTCCATGAGTATTTAGCAATCCAAACTTCAATAGCCCTAAGAAGATAAGAAAAGCCATAGTGAGTCATTTCAAGGCCCCATATCTAATATCTCACAGTGACCATAAGTAGATACCTAAAGAACACCAAGAAAAAGGGCTACCTTATTTGATACCTTCCTGAGTATCCTCCCACAACACCAATTATTTTCAACTCCTGGCATTTCATAGCCACGTGTGATTTCTGGCTATAAGACATGTCAGCCAATTTCTATTCACCCCAGGCTATCCCTGAACTCATGAAAATCTGTAGTACTCAGAATATCACTTAGCCAACAAGCTCTACCAGTCTGTTCTCCTGCATGAAAAGTCACCTCTTTTTCCTTGTTCTGAACATGATTCCTATCAGTTTCATTTGAGAACTCTAACCATGCAATACACTAAATTTCATGTCAGTATCTGTAAGAATTAAAGCTATGCTAGCATATCTTAAACTATAAGTTGTAAGAAGTAATCAAATGTTTCAATACAGGAATTTTAATGTATGAATATTTACTAAATCTGTTCCTAAATGCCACATATACTCCAGATGTACAGGACTTGGCTAAAAGAATTGTTAAAATATCACCATGTTTTGTAGTATTTCAGAATCAGCCCTAAATTTTGAGGGGATTTCCCATCATATCAAAAGGAAAAAATCAAGTTTTCAGAGAAGGCTGTGCAGATAAAAGTGAATAAGTGTCTAGAAATAAAACTGAAAAACAAAAATCTAAACATTTTAAAAGTACATCAATATTTTAAAAACACTTGAAATTCTATCTGTATCTCCACGTAAAAGGAATATTTCTATTTTACTATTACCTTTAAAGTATCTGATAGAATACGTTACTCAAACAAAACAGAATTACACTATACCTTGGAAGACGTTCTGCTTCTTTCCCTCTCACTTTTAATGCTTTGAAGTTTTTTTCCCAGTCCTGCTTGCTAGAAAGATGTGTCTTCACCAGAGTATCCATATCTACTTGGCCAATTACGATCCATTCCTTTTCAACATTATTTTTGATTTCATGGAAAAGAAATATTTTCCAGACTAAAAAACTGTAATAATGTCTTCTAGCTATATTCTCTTTAACATTTGTGCTCATTCAGTTACCTACAGATTCTCTTAGTGCAAAAATCAGGAGATACAAAATGATTTGACATACTCACACATTTAAGGATAACCAAAACAGATTTTGAACAAGAGTAAAAAAACAGCTCTAATACTGACGTTTCAATGGGAACTGTACATATGATTCAAGTTAGGTATGTGCTTAAGTGGTTGGCTTAACATGGATGGACTTACTAAGCTTTTGCTTATATGCCTTGCAAAAAAGGACAATAATGCATAAATGCCATGGTTTAGTTACTTCTAGAATGTCTGAAGCCTAAAGTGATACAAATCTAAGGGGGGAACAAAAAAAAAGCACGAGTCAGTCAAATATTGAAAATACCTTGAACAGATTAGAAACATCTGTCAGCCTTCTGAACAAATCCTCTGCTTTACTGAAAGCAGTCAGAAATCCATTTGCATTTCTTTCAGTCATAAGAATGAATATAGACTCTTCTTCTGCTTCACTGACACCCCTAAACTGATTTGGAATAGAGATGAATCTCTTCATTTCTCTGTAATATCTAGCTCGTACTTCTTCAAAAGGAGGTCTGAATTGCAACCGGCCTTGCCTAAAAGGTGAAACAAATCATACAAAACCTAATATTTGAATGTAATCTGAGCCAGAATATTTTCTTAATACAAAAAAGGAAAATATCTTACTTGAATGTTAGATCAATATTTATTTCTGGTAAATTTTCATTGAGTGCTTCTAAGCCCATTTGATATTGATGCTCCAGAGCTTTGTAAAGTTGATGGTTCCAGTGCTGTCTCCAAGCTTTCATATCACATGATTTGAAACCCTAAAATTTAACAATGTTTATTTTTATTTTATTTTATTCCTCAGACTATAAGCTGGAACTTAGCACAGTACAACGCCTGAAAACCAGGATCTTAGTAAATTTCAAAGAAGTATCACACTGCTGGAACAGGTTCCACAAGGAAGTGGTCAAGGCACCAAGCCTGTCAGAGTTCAAGGAGCATCTGGACGACACTCTTATTCATATGGTTTAGTTTTAGGTAGTCCTGTGAGAAGGAGGTTTTTGGGCTCGATGATCCTTTTGGGTCCCTTCTAACTCAAGATATTCTATGATTCTATGACCAGTTTGAATATTAAGATCTAGAGCTATTATTTATTTCAAATGAATATAGGAATAAAAGAAAAATATTCAAATCAAACCAGTCTCTACAGCAGTTCAGCATAAGAAATTCACTGAGATTCATCGTCCATTGGTTTACTATCAGATTCTTCAAGGTTACTCTACAATGCACAGGACTCTGCTAGAAATAAGACACAGAGCTGGCTGAATGACAGATCTAAACCTGTATCACATCTTTTGTTTTCTTGTAATATGTAAGCTACCTTTTAAAAGAGTTTTTCAGAAAATTCTTGTGTGTTTCCACAGATCAACATTAACTAATAAGTAGATATAAGATTTTATCTTAAGGAATTCAGCTTTTTATTGGAATCTGCTACATTGCACTGTAAGAATGTGTAAAGCCATATCACACACTCAAGCCTGTAAATGGTCACTTGTAAGCCATCCAGGGATTTTCAAAAGGGCAACAAAAGATAAAAAAGAAATTAGAAACTTCCATCTTATTAGGTTCTCTTCTTATGTAATTGGATAGAGATTTTCAGCCAGAGATTTGGAGGTAATCCAAGATTGCAGCAGGAAGCTACACAGTTCAAGGTCTGCCCTACAATTCAAGGCTGGCCAGAGGAACTCTTCCAACAGAAAGATTCCAGACATGAAGAAAACCTGAAATTATCTCAATTAAGCCTTACAACAATTCTAAATAGGGTTCTTAAAGAAATATGTAAAATCTTGATAACAGCAGCAGTAAGACTATACCATCTTGTAATTTTGGACGGTAAAAACAGGATACACTTGGTTAAGTTTTACCACTTCTAATCAAGGGTAAAAAAAAAAAAGTGACTGAATATAGTTTAGTTAATTTTCCTTATAAAATATTCTGTAGTACCAAAACAATTTTCCAACAGATGTTAAAGCTAACATAGGCTATTAATTTTGACAAAATATACTGACTTCAAGATAAAAATTTGCAAACTACATTTCAAAAGAAATTACAAAACTAAAGCTAAATCAATGCACTTATTTATTATTCATATTATCTTCAGAAGATGGAAAAAATATAAGAAAAATACAGCAAAAATACTGCATTTATTTGACTGTTTATTTGACTGTTATTGCTGAAGGCTATAGGAAAAATTAAACTGACTTGAATGATAACTCAAAATAGCTTAGGTGATAGTAATATCACCTAGTTACTTCAGTAAGATGGTATTTTTAATCAAAATCTTATTCATCTTACCCAATGATCTTAAGAGTCTTTTTCAACCTAAAGATTCTATGATTCTATTCTAAAAGTTGACAGTAAAAAAGCAAACAAATAAAAATGTGGCTTTTTCATTACCTCAGGCAGAAATGCATTTTAATTCTAAATTTCATAGATTTGTCCTACTCTGCTTGGGGATCACTCATGTCTGTACCAATTCCTTTATTTTACCTTGCATTAATGGCTCAGACACAACTGATTTACATGACCTACGGCTTTCCCATTTCTTTATCTAACCCCTGTCATCTGACCAAGTGTTGTTGTTCTCCCATTACGAGTATGATATAAAAAAAATTATCCTCATCCTCCTCATCTGAGATTTTACCTCACATCTGGCATCAGCTAGTACACAGTTTTCCTGAGCTACCTAGCAACTCCTTAATGAAAATTAATTCAATCATGCTATGTTTGAGTCTTAAATCTTGGTTACTGTTGAAAAGTCAAATGTACACAGTCTGCAATATGACCATGAAACCCTGCCTGTGACTCGAGGCTGGCAAAACCAGTTCTGAGCTCCTGAAGTCCATCTTTCCAACGTTGCTGCTGCCGAAGTAGATCAATATTCATGAGCGATATAACCTGTTAGAAGAATTTTAAAGGATAATAAACATATTTATCACCACTTAAACAAAAGAAAGGGTAAAGTAAGCTATAAGAGACGTGATTTCAGTTTCACCTGGAAAACATACCTTTTCGATGAAATTTGTGTGCCACTTCCTTAGTTTTCTATTTTCAGTGGAAAGCCGTTCAGCAGCAGCTTGGAGTTTTTGGATATAAGCTTCCAATTCTCTAGGATTCTCCCATGTCATTTGAGCTTTTCCTCCAGGACCAGATTTTGAATGCTTGAAAAACATACAAACTTTGTAAGATTTTATGACAAATATAGCCTACCAGCTAGCACACAGGACATAATAAGAGGAGGAAGATGGTTTTATTCCTAGTAAAAATTGAGTACCTGCCTCTCACTACTGCACTAGGAACGTAATAATCTGGCAAATCACAGACACATGGGCATATCATTCTAGCTACATCAGCACACTGAGAAAGGATTAATGCCAGACTCTTAACAGAGCCTGAAATAAATTCACTGATGTTGAGACTCCTGCCCCACACACATAAAAAGGTATCTCAAGCTAGGATGACACCTTAAGCTCCTCCCTTCCTCTTTGGTCTGCACAGACCAAAAACCAAAATGTGACACATAATTGCTATCCAACTTCACCTCTTTATCATGAAATTTTTAAAATTATACTGTGAAATCCCACTGACTCATACGCAACTTTGGGCAGTTCCATTTCTCTGGGCTCTTTATCAAGATTCTGGGGGATTTATGCATTTTGCTAAGTTTACAGTAGAAAATCGGAAGACAAAAGCATCTGAAGTTCCGCAGCTGGACCTATTCTAAAAGATGTAGGGCAGAAATCATATCAAATAGGAGAATATGTTGCGGTTTTGAACATTTCTGCACCATCACTGTCTTAGGGTCTGCACACTAAAGGAACCTGTGGCATAATCTGCAGCCAGCCCAAGAAAAATTTAAAAGATGGCTTGGGAACTTTTTCCAGGACATTTCTGAACCTACAGTTTGGTCTGGAGTCTCCACCATTCTGTGTGAAGTAATCCCAACCCCAAACATCCCTTCTTTCAGCCCTGCTCCTATATTCTGTCTTGCAAAATGGTTCTCAGGAGTGAATTTCCAATTGTTTCTGTAATGCTTGCTCTGGAGGCATCATTCTATTGCCCAATACAGATTTTATAGACATGTTATAATTCTCCAGCCATTCTCACACTGTAAGTGTGTTGGAAGAGGGTGGAGTGCCTCAAACGGATCAAAACCAGTAAACCGAAATTCATTACATAAATGTTTCTCCAGACATAAAAAGAGATAAGGTGTTAAAAAACTGTAGATTGTAGTGTCATTTTTAAGTTCATATTGCCCCTTCAAAGGAGAAAAATGAAAATAAATAAATTCCTCTAAATTCCTTAAAAGACTCTAAAACTTCTTAAGTATAATGAAATTCCTAGCAATTGCAAAAAAAACCCCTCTTCTCAGAGCCACTATATTATGTCTGAACATCAACACACTGTAACAAACTGCAGACATAAATCAATAATCAGGTAGATCCACAGATTCTTTGTTCTTAATCTGAAACAGAAACTATCTGCTTTCAACCTGCCCAAAACATGGATTAGAAATATTCAACAGAATTATAAAATCCATAGCAAAACAGTAAAACCATTCCTTAATATTGATTTATCTCCAAAATAAAGTATATGACATTTTTACTAAAATAGACCAAAATAATACTATTTAGAACCATTAAAACAGGAGTTACATACCCAACTATTAAAGAATTGCCCACATTGTGGTTCACATTTAAGTTCAAAGACCAAAAATAATCCCTGAGAGAGCATATTACACTAATATCCAAAGTAAAAATGAGTAAGCAGTTGTTCAAATGACAACATATTAAAAAACAAAAGCAAACTTATTAATTTCAATAGATGCTAATTAAAAGAGATGGTATTGCTTGTACGGAAAGGCTGCAGTTAAAAAATCCAGCAATAAACACAGAAAAAGCAGCACAGAATATGCACAAGTATCCTTGGAACTAAAAATGCAAAGAGAGGGGGATTCTTTCACCTTAATTATCTGTTCAAATGCTAAAGCAGATTGTAACATCATTGGCTTCTGACTCTCAATCATTTGTTGATCAATAGAATTATAAAAATGTGCCACCTGTAAAAATGGAGAGATTAAATTTACAGTAACAGATAAAAATATTTATATGCCAATAAATGTAATGCAGGATATTTCTGAAAGCATTGCCCAATCAATATCATTAAGAAATGAGAATTAACTATACCAGTAAAATGTTTACAAAGATAAAGTACATATGTAATGCTAAAGTGATCCTATCTTCTTCTAGTTATGAATTCTAATGGCAAAAAAGATTGCTACTTACACGTCTGAGGTAATTATACTTCACCTTAAGTGAAATATGTTCAGTCAATGATTTATTATAAGTGGAACAGTTCCACTATTTTATGCAAATATAGGCATCTAGTGCCATTTCAGAGGCCTTCAAGTATCCATGACATCCACCAGGATATAACACAAGATCTAAAAAACATCTGCCTACTTCCAGATTGGCAGCTGGAGTAAAAGGGATACCCTACAACTCTGTTTAGTTCTCCATATACAGACATCTAGTGCCTTTTGGGGTGACTAAGGTTTCCACTTTGGCACCTGTCAATGATCCAGATGCATGGGTATCTTGTAGGTCTTGTGTCTTCTCTGCCTTATCTGCGCAGATATCTGAGATACCAACGACACCTCATGTGAAACTGAATTAAGCCTGTGTATCTACATAAGAATTTTTACCAATATATACATATCCGTTCTTGCATCTTAGACTAACAAAAGAAAACTTGACATCATCTTTCAACTGAAATATAAGCCAAATAAAATCTTACACAGCATTAAGTCCTATCAAAAAGTAACCCCCCAAAAACCAAAACCACACTTCCATTAAAATACTTATTATTCTCAATTGAAAACTAGCAAAGGTGAAAACAAGCTGGTCCATTTTATGACATTTTCCTTCAGTTATAATAATCAGAAACTGAGACTAAAACCAGGAGATCAATCAATTAATTCTCTTATTTTTGTATATTCATACAGTACCTTCACATGGCTTTAATACCATAATTCATTTGGTTTCAAAAGACACCTTCGAAAATTGTAAAGCATTTCTTTACTTTTGTTTTAAGGACTTAGCTAATTTGTTCAAGAAACAAGTCACTTTCATACAGACAAACGCAGCAAAAAGCTTAACCACACAGTCAGAAAAGATGATAGTCTAGAAAAGTCCTACCACTAAAGCTAGTAAGTCAGAACAGGAAGTTATTATGGCATTTGATCTTATACCTGTTTGAGGATGACCGCCTGCTTATAGAACTTTTGTGATGTGTTTGCAACATGCTGTATTTTAGCTGGTATGGCAAAACCAAGCGCTGATAGCTGACGTACTTCTCTTAGAAGAGTCACTAAACGATCTGAATAAAGTATGTTTAATGTTCCAGAAATGTGATCCAACTCCATCACAGGACTATTAGCTTGGATGCTAAACCAAAATCAAATAAAACATATTAATTGATATAATTTGATACTGATCCTTTCTTTAGGTGCATTTTATAATAATATAATAAACACTTCTAAAAATCTTGTTGTCGTTCTATTAAGTTTTTCTATGTTTATTAACATTTTAATTTACTCAGAAATTATTCCAGTAACCTTTTTCTTAATTCAAAGCCAGTGATGATGAGAAGAAATGAACAATGTCTACTTGTTTTGCTCACAAAGTTTTTCTGGCTTGTTACAATAGTTAACATGTAACCCACAGCTAGGCAGTATTTCTCAAATACACTGAATCCACCATACCTCAAGCAGGCACTTTACAGGCCCTAGCCTTCAGCACTGCAAAGGGGAAGAAATTCTCTGAGGGAATCAGTCCAAGAACCAGGACTTGGAACAGTGGAATATTTTGGTATACACAATCAGATGCTAACAAAAATATCAGCCTATATTTTAGATTTTACTCCAATATTTTTTTTCCTACCGTAGTAATGCTTCTACCACCACCCTTCTAGGCTTCTTTCATAAAAACTTCAGCTTTACTCATTTTTTCACTTTTTTCTCACCTTTTTCTAGTTCCCATATCCATTGCATTGATGTTTGCAGTGAGCTACCTTTTTTCTTTTCCTATTAATTACTCTCTTCACATCTTTTAAAATCTCACAATAACAAAATTTTACGGTACTAAGAAATTAGATGGCTATTATATATCGGAGTGCCAAATCTGCTTATTTGTTACATTTGAGTGTTTTTCACAAAATAAAAGTTTACACATAAGTATCAACTCCCGTATCCTCTAAAACTCTGGACAGACTTTTTTCCAAAGAATGTTTGCAACACTCAAGAGATCCAGACAGAAGCTATGTGGCCATTAAATTAGGAAAAATAATTGTTAAAATATATTTTAATACCCCATAAAGTAATTTCATTATTTTGGGGAACACAATTCATGAGGTTTAAATTGCTTTTCTTAGCCTTCTTTCACCTGCTTTATTTAGACCACAGCATTTCTTATAATTAACAGTTCATTTGTTACTCTACATGTGCCATCTGTATATCACAGCTGTACTCTAATCTCAACTGGTTTCTAGACATTATGACTATACAGATTACAACGGGTAACAACTAGTGAAAACACGCAAATCAAACATGTCTTTCATTCCAGGTGTTAATAGAAACGGCAAGATTACTTATTAACACTGTCCTGTACACCTCACTTCATCAACCAAGCCTGGCAGGATGATGAAATTATAATAAACTCTTCCATTTTGTTTCTCCTCTCAGTCTCAATTCTGTAAATTTTTTATTTCCTTCATCAAGTTCTATTGAATTACACACTAGAGATTTCAGCGTAAACATTACTTAAACAAGAATGTACTTACCAAAGTCCTGACTTGGGATTTGATAATTCTGACTGAATATTCCTAGACCAATCATCAAATTGTTCTTGTTCATATATTTTTAACTGTTCCAGAAAAGAATCTGCACTTCGATGAAAAGTTTGAAATCCAGGTAAGTCAGACAAAAGAGCATCTGCCAGCTTGACGGCATCATCCACCTTAAACACAATCACAAAGAAAAGCTTAACTTCCCAGTATTCAATCAGAGAAGAAAAATCACCACAATAAAAATCAGTATTACAAAACTTCCAAGTAGGATTAAAAAAATATTAGGGGAAAAAAAAGAAGCTAATCCCAGATGTCCAACTTTCCATTATAGTAAATTGGGTCTGAATAAGTTGTCCACCAGTATTAAAATACCCCAGAACATCCCACCTGGTCTTTCATCTCGATAAAGATACAGATCTCCCATGCATCCTTTGTTGTATCTATAAGATTCAATGCCAACACTCAAAGATATTTCAAATAGGATTTCACACCCACATGTGGACAAATTAATCAAAATCCTAGTCAATACAATCAGTGGAGATTTGAGAGCAATTAAAAATTTAGCACAGCCTGAAGTAGACACACAACTGACACATCAGCTGAACCGAACTGCTCTCTAGGTCTTTAGCAGACCCAGCAGAACAAAAAATTGTGAAATCTGAGCTGCAGCTGTTCTCTCTGCAGGACACATAAAGTAACTCCTTTAACACCTCCACCCTCTGTCACATTCAGCTGAAATGGGCCCTTGAGATTTCTACAAATCACAGGTGAGTGCAGAAATACTGGGCTAATAGCTACTCTGGGATAAGTACCTTCTATTCTCATTCAAATCTATAGTTATTGTAAATGGCGATTATGTTTACAGAAAACATTTTACTTTTCACTAGTCAATACTTTCCAAAATGAATTCCAGAGTTTCCAACTGAAGCATAAATACAACCAACATAAGTTAAAATAGAGTCAAATATGTTTTAAACTCATTCTGTTGTAAGAGAACTCAAAATTGTTTGACATTAACTATTACTACATTCTCTGTAGTAATTTCCCTGGCAGACACTGACTCAAAAAAGTACTACCAAGAATCCCTTTAATTTCAAGGGCATACTACACAGGTCAGTAATAACAAGTGAGAATTAGGATGTCAGAATCTGGCTATCTGCAAATCTTAAATACAATCTAACAAGTCCAGAGGAGGGCCAAGAAGATGATCAGAGGGCTGGAGCATCTCTTCTATGAAGACAGGCTGAGAGAGTTGGGGTTGTTCAGCCTGGAGAAGAGAAGGCTCCACGGAGACCTTACAGCAGCCTGCCAGTACCTAAAGGGGGCTTATAAGAAAGGTGGGGACAGACTTTGTAGTAGGGCATGTTGCAATAGGATAAGGGGTAATGGTTTTAACCTAAAAGAGAGATTTAGATTAGATATGAGGAAGAAATTCTTTACTGTGAGCATTGAAAAACACTGGAACAGGCTGCCCAGAGTTGTGACTTCCACATCGCTGGCAGTGCTCAAGGCCAGGCTGGATGGGGCTTTCAGCAACCTGGTCTAGTGGAAGGTGTCCCTGCCCATGGCAGGGGAGTTGGAACTAGATGATCTTTAAGGTCCTTTCCAACCCAAACCATTCTATGTGTTTATGATTTTAAAATGCAAACTGGAAGGTAAAATTTATCAAAACACATCCTCTCGGAATTTTGGTTGTTCCCCCCCCCAAAAAAAAAAAAAAATTCATAAAAGCAAACAGTTCAGTGTATTACAAAGCCTGTCTTCTGGGTCAGTTAATAAAATTCAACTTAGCAAGAGGCACCACTGATAAGGAATCTTGCTTATATAACTCTTGAGAAGTCCACTGTTTTTCTGTGGGGAATTCCCCACAGAAATCTCAAGTACCATGTTTTACATTCCATGATTACATTGTGTCTAAACAGTAACAAAATCTGTTACCTTCAGCTCCAGCTGCCGTACCCATACAATATTATTGACAACTTCAGAAAGGTTTTTGCCTGCCAGTGGTCCAGAAACATCACCAGGAACACCATGGCATCGAGTTTCAAAGTCTGTCTGATAGTCTAACACAAGCAAAAGATTCATGTTAGACCAGAAACCTAGTAGAACAAGCTTAAAATCATTATTGTAGTTATAAAAATATACTAGGAATATTAACATAATTCTAAGAGTAAATAAAGAATTCTAATATTTGCAAAAAAACTAATGAAATTAAATACTTCTAAATACATTTTTACCTTTGACATAATCTTGAAGTCTTGCTAGCAATGTTTCCCTTTCAAAAAGCAATTCTTTGCTTATATTTGGATGCTTTATCAGTTCCTTATATTTCTGAAATGTTTGAAGAAGCTGGAATTTGAAGTTTAAAAAAGTTATCTCTTTTTCCTGAAAAAAAATTAAACATGTTCTGACACTGCTCATTAGCGCTGTTTGTAAGTACTGTCTTTGGCCCCAGGTAGTTATTCTCGTGCTCTAAACCAACTACTTAAGAATTCAGTAACTTTATCTTTCGGAAAGCTTTCAGACTACAAAAATATCCATACCTGCTGAGGACTGTCCTGAATTTCTGAAATAAATTTCTTCATTTTGCTTGCTATTTTTTGTTCCGCTGGTGCAATAATTCTTTCATACTGAGAGACTGCTGCTTTCCATAAGGGCTAGAGATAATGAGTTCATATGTTAGTTTAGGACTATCCATATACATTATAAAATGTTACAAAAAGAATGAATAAATTAAAAATAAACATTATACCTCTGTGTAAGGATTATAGTGTACAGGATTTAGGCCAGCAAAGGGTTCAAACACTTGGGCAAGATGTAAAGCATTTTGTTCTCCAGCTGGCAAAAATAATGTAAGTTTTTCATGCAGTGTTCTAACAGTTAATACCTACAACAGAAAAAAATATTTTATATATCCAACATATTTTTACATAAAACTTACATATAGAAGCAAAAAGCACAAGCGCACCCCATCCCTCCCCTTTTCACAAGAAACTTTTGAAAGGCTCAAGCAAACATGGATTATGGAACATGATATGACTCTTAAAAGGCTATAAAAGTGTTTTAATTCCCTTTTTTACCTTAAAACGATGTCGTTTAATTCTGTGTCTAATGAAATAAAAGTGTACAATTCAAATCTCTACCTCATCAAGACGTTTGCCAAGTCTGGCTAACGATTCGGGGAAATATTTTTCATTTTTCCACGGATGTAGAGTATAATGTTGCCACAGTTGTCCAGTTAGGTATTCACAAGCTGACACCCATTGCTCACAAATCAAGATGCCAGCTTTTAGATTTTCTTTAACACTGTGAAAAGCATCCTCCCACAGATTCAAAGCTGCTAATTTTCTCTGAACATATCTACCTAATGAACCACCTAGAACACAAAAAATTATACAAAAGCAGTATGTTATGTTTGTTTAAAATAACTTCTTTAAACTCTACACCACATTCCAATCACATTTTTAAAAAATTAGTGTAACGTCTTGATTTCAAACCACACAAATGTATTAGTAACTGATTATTTTGTTTCAGATTCAACAAGTCTCCAAGTTAAACTGAGGTTGGTCTAACATCAGAAGCTGATGGATTTGGATTCTGGAATCCACACAAAACCACCAGCAATAATAGCAGTAGCTGGCTGCTCCCAGCAATCCTTCCCCTCATGCACACCCACATCTGGCAGCAGCAGATAAACTCACTGCCTTATGCCTGTCCCAGAACATGGGACTGCTGTGAAGAGAATGAGAGAATCAACCTCTCTGCACCTCCTGGCTCTCACCTCCACATAGATTGAATCAACCTCCAAGTGAGGGTTTATGTAAATAAATTTTCTTCAGTGAGAGAAAGACAAGGAGTCAAACAGAAGCAAGACAAACCCAGTCCACAGACTGAAAGGTATGCAACTCCATCTTGTTATTAATTATCATTTTCCCAAGCATGTGTGCAGGCATCTACCAGAACTGACTGAATTATTGGATACTATAAGGTAAATAATATTCATGGATCGTAATTACAAGAGGAAAGTACCTTAATATTGTAGCCTACCACTGGTGCCTTTAGGAGGAAGAAGATCACTGCTCAAGGATTCATTTTACTTTTTCTCAACTGTTCTTTTAATAAAAACTGCATAAAGGTTTACCTATTACATCCAACAGATTATGCATGCGTGGCTGTGAGTAAGGATCATGTTCTGTTTGTCTCCACACACCATCAACAGTATCCTTGGTAGTCTCCACCAAATCCACAACTTCAAATAATGAGAGACTATCCAAGTTGTAATAATCCTAGGAAAAAATATCCTTAATATAATTACTTTGCAGCTAGTATTGTAGAAACATTTATACTTTTCTGAAGCTGGCAATTGCTATAGTTTCCTAAACTTTTCTAAGTTTATTGCTTAACAGAATGTGGCATAATCCTCTCAAAAAACAAGCATTTCTGTAAGTTTATTCATGTGAAGAATGCATTGATATATGAAGCACTATTAAAGCAAGCACTTTACAGGTGCCCAAAATTCTGCATGATAGCATTCATCACTATCATCTCCATTTTCAGTTTTCCTTTTTATAATTTCATAAGTCAATTTCCTGTTCACAAACTGTAGCATACTGCTGTATTTCTGCAGCAGCTCTTAGTATTGAATGATTAAATCTGCTCCCAATTAAATGCTGGCATTCCCCTCCACCATTGTCACTAGAAACTACATGAATGTCATTTAAAGTAAAATTCTGTCTAAGAAAAAAAATCACTAAATATTTACATATTTATATATTTGAAAAGAGTGTACACATGCTGACATACATTTCATACGGGTGTTTTTCACTAGTCTACAAATACATCACTGATCACACAAAAGAAAACATACTTTTGCAATGTCCTCAAATAGGTCTTTAAAATGAGCAGCTCTCTCTTTACTACACCATTTACTTCCATGATGAGCACATTCTATCCAGAACTGAAATTCATCTGTTGGTGTAAGTATAGCTGCAAATAATAACAGGAAATGTTTAAATATGAAATACATGAATGGTCACAAAATATTTTCAGTCAGAACACGGTTCCTAAAGCAAATTTTTACTATATGATTATGTAATTATCCTTCAACTTCTGACTCTGCCTAGACATAGTACTAAGCTCATACCAAGAGACCACAGTTAAGCATCACTAATTCCGATGTACTCACCACAACCTGTTAAGTTTCACATTTTGCAGTCACTGGAATAATGAAGACTGAAAACTCAACATAGAAACAAATTATTTATTCCTAATTTAAAATTAACTGTGACAGATGTAACTGCAAAACAAACCTCGCACATCATCTTCACTGAATTTTGTCCCTGTGTAATTAGGATCTGATCTTCTGAGAACAGTACTCAAGCCAGCTTCAAGCTCACTTAAAAGTTTCTGGAGTTTGGGATCGAATGTTTTACTCCATCTCTCATCCTGCAATGAAAGTTTCAAAATTTGTCAGTCACATGATAGGAAGACTACTGTTTTCTTCCCATTAATGTTAAAACCAAAAAATTATTCAGATTAATGGCAGTAACCAAGCACACGGTGGGACAATGTAATAGTTTTTCTTAAAGTCAAGGAAAAGCACCTCATGTTTTTTTACTTAACAATTCAGAATAATACTGTTAAAAAAATTATATCACAAAATCAAAAGTCAGTTGTTTGGTCTATAAAGACACTCTGAAAATGTGTTCAAAATTCTTTGCTAATGAATTCTCTTAAGTTAAATAAATCTGGAATCTACTTCTAAAGTAGAATCTGGAAATTGCTGGAATCAAATATTAGAAGTTACTGTGCTTTTCTGAAATTATTTTATTAATATTATGACATACAAGATATTAAAAATACTTAAATGCTGAAACCCTGCTTTTTCAGTTTATGAAATACAGCCATGGTCATTGGTTTTGACAAAAAAATCCACAAAGGAAATATATTCTTTAATGGAACAGACTCAGAACACTGAAAAAAAGCAAAACTATGAAAAATGCAGCTGTATAAATAAATCTAGTCTAGCACATCCATCTGCCACATATTAAAGAATCAGAGTTTTCATGATACAGACCTATGCATATATGTATATGTGTGTGTATATATATATATAAAATAAGAATATATAAGAAAAGCACTCAAGATGGGAATTACTGGTGGAAAGGAGGTAAGGAAATGTTGTCTCCATTAACCACCACTTCCCAGTGTATTCCACATTTCTAGTCAGACATATCTATGACCAAATTCCTCCTCCCATCCTTACTGATGGGAGGTGAAGTACCTTCTTTAACTTAGAAATTAGAACTATCATCTATTATTTAAGCTCTTAAAATATTTAATTTTAAAAATGTAAAATATTTATCTAAGAATAGTTAACACCCTATAGAATTTCAGTGTTTCAATATAAATCTACAGAACATTTAAATTGGTATGTTGCTCACCTTCAGTAATACTGGTGCAAAAACTTGTCGTACAGCTTGATAAAGGGTGTTAATTGGTGAATCTAGCATAGATGACACAAGAATATTGCTATGAAGATTATCTTCAGTAATTACATCAGGTCGCAGCTTAAAGAACACCAACACATTATTCTTTGAATCAGTAGCTTCAATCTGTAATAATCAAGAAGACAAGATTTGTTTAGAAAACTTCATTGACTGAATATTATACTATTAATCAAGAAAAAAATTATAAAATACCATGTCACTGCCTATGGGCTCTGATAACATTCTGGTAGTATCTAATTTGCATGGAAAATGAAAACGATTATACTTATTCCTAAATTCATAGGAAGCTGAATTCCAACATCAAACACATAATGCCTTTTTCATTATAAATATCTGTAAACACCATAACTACTTGCACTGTTTTGATTTTGAAAACTCCACTTACCACTTTCTGGGGACAAACCAGAAACTCCATCTTGAGCCTAGAGAAAACTAAGAATGCAGTCTATCTTTTTTACTGCATTTTTATGCTACATAACCTCGGGAATATTCTTCTAAATATTCATTATTGTTCTCCTGAGTATGTAAATACATAACACTATTGCATTCATAGATTTCTCAAGCACAGAGAAAGGCATGATGCTTCATCACTAAAATCATAAGTTGTAACATGACTTGTTTTCTTCAAAGTCCAATTTATGGGTAAAGTTCCAAAAGTTGACATTAAATCAATTACATTATTTAACCTATTTGCGGCTGAGGAGAATTCATAAAACAGGAGAACATTATTAAACATTTGATAAAACAACAGCAAAAAGATACACTAGCTGAAATCCCAAACTCTGTGCAATTGTAAACACCTATGACTTTTTTTTCTATTAAAAGCAACAGAGGGCTAGTAAGGAAAGCTTTCAGTTTTACTGTACAGATTCAGATTTACTTTCTTATCCAGTCTTTAGCCCAATGCCTACAAACATTGTTTCATTGAGACAACAGGTATACATTATAGCCCCGATATGCATCTTATCCACAGCTGCTGACGGTGGCTTTGTATATTAGAGAGTGGCTTAGCAGCACACCCCAAAAAAATGGTACACACAAATGTTCATTCTTGCATGAATATAGCGTGCACTAGACTTCACAGACCACCCAGACGATTACACAAGGAGGTATGTAAGTTTCTGGTCCACACAGCAGTCTGCATGTTAAGGAGCCGTGAGGCTAGTCTTCAGCATGGAAACAAACTGCAACTGACACAAGAGGCAACAGGTCCCTGGTGTCCCAGCAGAAGGATGGGACCAAGACCTGCGCTTTGCCTCTGCACTCTGTGTGGCAGGTGCCGTGCCACGGCCTGGCGACGTGGTGGCACTCACCGACGAGTCACTCGCCGAACACACTCAGAGCAGGACACGGCACACAACGAACTCAGATTACAGCTGGACACATCAGTCTGCAAAAGACGTGATCTGGACGGAGGCCCACCTTGGGACCCGTCAAACCAGCCGGCGTGCCACGTCTCGGGCCACGCGTCCTGCACGGCCATGGGCAACGCGATCCGCGCAGCCGCCTGGCGCCGCCCTGCCCGGGAGTCACCCGAACGCGACTCCACCGGGCACCCGCGGCCAGGCGACACGCCGCCGCCCTCCAGCTGCATCACATTCGCC
>JAVJGI010000014.1:15416697-15446340 GCA_035590275.1 Ibycter americanus | reverse complement strand
CCTGCCGCTGGGCACGTCCCGGTGGCGGGGCTGCTGGTGCGGGCGCCCGCCCTGCAGGGCACCCCTGGGGGGAACGCGGGAACCGCGCCCGTTCCCCCCGGCTTCGGCTTTCCCTGCGCCAGCCGGGCCAGTTCCAGCCTCTGTCCCCGTGTTCGTTCTAACCCTTTGCCTGCCCCAGGCAGCTCCCTTCGTGTTAAGGTTGCCAGTACTCAGAGTGTCTGCGTTAAATCGTCTCTCTTCTGGTTTGTTTTGGTTTGTTGGGGGTTTTTTTGATGAAATGGAAGGAGTGGTCCGCACACTCCAGAACAAAATCGGGGAAGGTTTCTGTCATAAATGCAGGAGTCAGAAGCGTCCTGTTCATTAACTGCTATAAAAAGACCACGTATGCCATGATACCCAAAAATGACCATTAGAATGATAAACCATGGTGTAGAGCTTCCAGTGTGGCTTCCCTAAAGCAACTGTACCTGCCTTCATCTATTACAGCTTGTGAAGTATGTCACTAAACCAGTAGTTACAACGAACGTCCTGAGGGCATAAGAATACAAAAAACTTACAAAATCAGCACTACGGGAATGGCTATTGCAAGAAACTGTGACATATGGCCTTTCTCATAGGTTGACCAAGCTTAAGCTTAGAAGTACCCAGGCTTTTATTTTGTTATGACCATTCGTTTTGGGTAACTGTTCCAGAACTTGCTTTTCTGCAGTCATTTATGAGCTCTTAGTTTCAGTCTAAATTTATTCATAGCCAGTTAATAATTGTTCTTGTGCCTGCATTATCCTTTATATAACACTCCTCCCTTATGGTCCTGCCTCATAGTGTGTTTGGCGTGAGCGCTTGTGTTTTCTCATACTTCATTTTGTTAAATTAAACAAGCTAAATTCTTCTGGATTGTAATACTGATTTTCAGTCTCCTTGCTTGTCATAGCTCATCTCTGCATTTGTTCCAGTTTCAGTTCATCTTTCTTGAACACAGCTCCTTAAAAATAACGAAAACACCAGACTCTATAGGGAGCTAGTAGCTGTTGGGCAAAAACTATGATGTAAATGAGAGTTCATGCTAGCAGATCACTAAGGGTTTGATACATGAGCATATTTGACACAGCATTCTTTATATAGCAAAAAAATGGTGATATTCTTTAATAAAACCAGTAATTACAAATGGATATATGTTAAACCGGATAAAGCCAGCAAGTAATACCATACTATATGGCTCTGTTTCTTTCTGGTGACTTGAGTTTTTAATGGCACTTCAATGGATGTTTGTCTGTAGTACATCTTTCATTCTAGCTTTCAGCACATAAGGCTTCCTCTTGGAGAGCATTGCTTTCTTTTCCAGTGAAGCTGAAAGCGATACATGGGAGGTAAAGTTGTTCAACGCCTCTCAGCATTGAAGTATTCTTTCCCTGCTTGACGTTTTCATTTTAAAATTGCAATGTAGGAGCTGCATAATTTCAAATCCTCTCATGTGATTAACTTTCACCTCATTCTTAGAAATAATCTTAGCTCGTTCGAAAAGTCTGTAACTTGTATTTGAAAGGAGCATGCATTGAAATTGTGCTGCAATTCCTTACTGACTAAAGATGCTTTTACATGGTTAGTGTTTTTACTGGAAGAAATCAGTTATTTTATGTATTCTTTTAAAGAATGATAAATTATGAAAATTCACTTCCCAAGCAAATTGAGTTGTGTGCCGCATAATGAAGACAATGGGGTGGGGGGTGGGAGCTGTTTGTGCATAGATTGGATATTCTCATTCTGGTATGTGTACCAAACATCTGTAGAATTTACAGATATTTAGTTACGTGTTTAATGTAAACAAATTGACCGAGTTTTCTTCCCAAATTTGGCTGCTTCACTATAAATAGCCTGACTTTTAAATATGTCAAACTCTGCAGCTCCTGTTGACCTAAATGGGATCTGTGCATATTCAGCACTCCTGAAGATCATGCTGCTTCTTAGAGACCTAACTTTAAATGCCTGTATGTATAAATATAAGTAGATAATAAGGCATTTGAATTACTGAGTAGTGATATTTTGACCATCTGTGTGTGGGTTTTTTGGTTTCATATCTGCACAAGATAACAGTACTTTTGCATTTCAGCATAAGTAATAGTTGTAATAAATTGGGCTATGAGAGGGTTGTGTTTCAAGGTAATTTTATGTTTCAACAACTGTTGAAATAGGATGACGTTTGCCCTTCAACAAATTCAGCTTCACTGTTGATGTATATTGACTTCATGAAACAGTTTATATAGTCTGAATTAATAATAAACAATTTGGAATTAAATTTTAAATTATTTCTCGTTTCTCTTATTTTAATAACACTTATCCTTTGTTTTTCTATAACCTATTGCAGATCACAAGCCTCTGGTAAAGTACTAAGTGGAGAGGAACATTTTTCAAGCAAAAGGTGCCTGGCTTGGTTTTATGAATACGCAGGTAATATGCGGTGGATTCATCTTTAAAACTATACGGGTTTGTTTAAAACAAACACATATATCAAATATCATTTGCATTATGCTGAGGTGGACATAAAAAATGTGTCCATAGTTGCTTCCTTATAACATGCACTTGAATTAGTACAGCTTTTACTACCACCTTTTCGGTATTAGTTTTTTGATTGTTTTTCTTCTTTACTCTGTGCTTTGTAACTTACTATGGCATTCTATAAAGTGGAATAAATGATGTTGGACAGTGCAGTGTTGAAGCAGGATATACTTCTTGGTTTGAAATGGACAAGTAGAAGTCAGGAAATTGAGAGAGTTTTAAGTGGAAGTTTATTTATCTAACTAGACCTTGTTTATGATCAAATTTGAAGAATAATGAAATAGTTCATGATTTAAGCCTCTTGGGTTTCTGTTTTACAAAATAAAATAATATATGATTGTACTGTTTTTCCTATCTGAGAATCTGTCCTAACAGTTTTTATATTCTATATAACGATTGTTTCATTCAGAAGTGTTAAAAGTAGCTTCTTTCAAATAAATCAAAATTGCTATCCAAGTAATAGTTGCTTTCAGTGAATATGCAGTGTATCTTACAGAATTTGTTAAGATTATTGCTGCCATTTGTTTACCAATTGTATGTTTAGAACCTCAGGATCTCTAAACTGTTACTGATTTCTTGTCTAGTCACTGCTTGAAGTCCATCACAACTAGTTGGTGATTAAAACTCATTAATTGCCAGTTCTTGGTATAAAATGAGCTGGTGATTTACCTGCCAGCAGTTGCTTTGAGTATATTTATCAGAACTGGTGTTTTCTTTGCAGTCTTTCCACAGTAATGAACTATTCCTCATTCTAGTAGTCTGCTTTTAATTTAGGTTTGAGGCATACTTTTTTGGAGTAAAGAGTCTTTTCTGAGGAAAATAATAATTCTCAGTTAATTTTGTTCTGATAAATGCGCCTGCACATACTTTCAACTTTTTCAAGGCCTGTAAATTTTGTTTCTGTTGTTAAGTCAAGAACTGAGTGTAGGAGGTTATATTTTGTTAGTTAACCCGTAATGAAAATTTGCCATGTTTCTAGCATAAAAGAGAATTCTGGTGAAATTATACAGTGGGAGATTAAATGTTTCCATTAAAGAGAAAATTACACACACACACATAGGTGAATTGTACATATGATATCTGGGCGAAAAACACCGATTCAAGTTTATACTTGTCATTACCAGTGAACCCTTGTATCTGTTTCTCTTTGTAACTTAAACTTGCAATTCTTTTAGCACATTCTATGTACAGGCTTCCCAAAACCAGATGGCAGTGTTTTGCCTTGCTTACCTAGGTGAAATGTTCTTTGCAACATTTTTCAAGAGGTAGGAGTTCATGATCTTAAATGCCAGTTGCATTTTATTTTCCTGTGAAGTAGCCATTCTCAGTTTTTGACTATGTTCTCATCTCACAGTGAGTATTGGAAGTACATTATCCAAACTTTTAAAAAGAATTCTGCTACAATAACAGCAGCAGATAAAGACAAAGTGGAGACAGGTATCATCAAGAGTGGGGGGGACGGGACATGGGGAAAGCACTGTCTGTCTAAGTACAAATAGCAAAATTTGCAAAAAAAGGCTAAAATGGCATGTTTTGGAAGATAAAGCCTTTACCTTTTACATGGGTTCATATTAACTAAAGCAATGTTAACGTAATGATCCAAGACACATCGGAATAGCGTTATCAACAGGCATTCTAACAATATTTGGTTACCCAGTAGGAATAATTTTTGGAACAGGCTTACCAGAAATATCTGAAACCAGAGGGAGATTCAGAGAAACATAGTGTTGTGGAGTGTGTCTGTATGTGTTTTTTAAATATGCTATTTTGCTGCTTTTTAGAGGCTTTCATTGTGTTAAAATGGAAAAGTGACAGCATAACGCTAACTGTTGTGGTCCTAATCAATTTATTTTCATTGCAGTCATAAACCTTTTTCTGCTTTGTACATGCCTGACATGCTTAGCATTTTTCTGATTTATTATTATCACTCTCATGTTACTGAGCATCATAAAACTAACCTTACGTTATTTGCAGATTCATCTTCATTGTTAGTGCAAACCCACAACGTTAACACCATTGAAAGAGTAATATCTGTAACAGTAGCTCAGGTGGAATTAATTTTTTTATTGTTAATAAAAACTCTTTGAAGAACATTATTTGTAGAGTAACTTCAGCACAGAGTAACAGTACACAAAGTTATCTTAAAAACAATCAACTGCCACAATTATTGGAGTTGAGCTATGTCAATGGGAAACTCCATGGAGACTTTTGAAAACTCACACAGGCAAACTAAAATAGCTGTTGTAGGGAGGCAGTGCACAACATGAAAGTTCTGGTTTAGTTCTGCTTTTAGTTCGTAGTGTTACTTCATATGTAATATACATGTCTCCTCATTGGAATTGATAGAATGGTTCTAACATAAAAGCTACTTAATGGTGTTTCTAAAGATAGCTTGTATGCAATATAGTCTAATTATTGTTGTGTCTAACCCTTGTGAAAAGAGAATGTTACTTAGATTTTAGTCTGGTTTCTTTTTGGTTTTGAAGGTCCTGATGAAGTTGTGGGGCCCGAAGGAATGGAAAAGTTCTGTGAAGACATTGGTGTTGAGCCTGAAAATGTAGGTTTCTTGCACAATACTAATAACAGTTTAAAAGCAGGTATTGAATAAGATTAAGTTCTGTGTAAAACTTAAATTCAGTAGGCAAAGAGTTGTTTATGCTCCTGATTTTAGGGACTGTTCTCAGATATTTCAGCTGAAGACATCAGTTCTGCATGGCTGGTGTGTGAGGTTTGTTTTATTATAGTAATACTTCATTTTCAGAAATAGAAATTAAGGGAAGGGTTGCACATAGCTGAATTATTAAATGGTAACAAATACAAAGTACAAGCACATACAATTGCAAGAATGTTTGAACGCTTAGAGTTTCTTGGACATCTAGAAATAAGTCTTTCCTTACGTACTGATTGCTTTTTCTCCCTTGTTTTTTTTCCCCATAGATTATTATGTTAGTTTTAGCCTGGAAACTAGAGGCTGAAAGCATGGGATTTTTTACCAAGGAAGAATGGTTAAAAGGAATGACCTCATTACAGTAAGAGTGTTTTTACATATATAAGAGAATCTTCCAATTTTATGTTTTTACCAGTAGCTTAATTATTCTTGCCCTCCATTTCTTGTGCATTGGCAATAAGAAACATAAACTCTTGCTTTTAGGTCTGGTCTCAGTCAACAACTGGAAGTAGCTATTGTTCAGGTTGTGTATCTGTTGAGTTCACTCAGGTTAGAGTTTTTGTCTAAAAAGTCAGGGTTTGGTGGCTTCTTTTTCTTACAAAAAATATGTTAAAATAGCATTCCAGTTAGCAGACACAAATAAGTAGATCAAGAGATACCAACAAGCATATCTCAGCTCTGGTATTCTAGAAAGTTTTTTACTGATTTCTAATCTTTATAGATGAGGCCTACATTGATAATAATTTGGGTTATTAGTGTTATTTATTAGGTGTGGATCAGAAGCCATCCTTAATGCTTAGGTTAAATAATTTTTCAATTTGTAAACTTCTCACTCCTTCTGTTTGTAAGACTTTTTGGTGAGATAATGCTCTGCCTAAGTGGTTTTTTACTTTCATGAAATTAATCAGCTTTTTGTGAGGCTTAGTTCAGTTGTCACTTTTTGTTCTTCATGAAACTACTTAAACTACCTGGATGTTTTAAGTGTGACTTGTTATGATGCTGCATTCAATATTAAAAATGTCAGGGAGCTACTGTTGCAGCTACAGCATGGTGGGAAAGAGGGGCTGATTTGACCCTTGGAGTTGGCACAATTGCCCTATCAGCTGTGAATTGGTTTGGGAAATTGTATTGGGCAGATACCCTCTAGTTATTCAAAACGATGACCTGACTGTCTTGTGCAAATGTTGTTTGATTTGGGATCAGGCTTCCAACAGATGCATTGATTGTTTTGTGACTATCACAGGCTCTGAAATTTAGTAAGAGCTGCGATGATTAAATTGCCTGAAATTCAGGATGGTAAAGATTAAGTTCTGGGTGCATAAATTTTTAGATGCAGTAAATGGGTATAATTTGGTCACTTCTCTGAAGTACTTAATTTTTGTGTCCAAGTGGAGGTTCTCAAGAGTTAGCCAGTCTAGCAGAACGCAAGCACAAAGATGTATGAAATCAGGCACCTCTTCAGAGCTAATATTACGGAATTTGTTTCTAATAATCTGCTGTGATTAGAAGTCGTCTGGTTCTTTTAAGAATAGAGCTGGTTATGCTGTAGGCTAAATGTGTTTAAGACAGAAAATATGGTACTGCTGGGCATTTTTATATAGAGACTTGTGATCAGACCACTTGCCTAAGCCTAAACCAGTTAACCTGTATGTTTTGCTTCCCTTGGGTGTGGTCTAATAGCAGGCTGTAGGCTAAGCAGCAGGATGAAGCAGTGACACTCGCATAAAGGAATTCAAGATTTGTTAGCTTATAAACATGTGCTAGTTTTGGCTGGGAGTGAGCAAGCGGCTGTGTGGTGCTTAGTTGCTGGCTGGGGTTAAAACACAACAAAAGATAATACAAATCTGTAGACTTGTGCTGTTTGTGCTTACTGGGAAGGGAGAATCATATTATGGGGATACCATTTGGAATGGGGGAATCTAGTTTCTCTTGAAAGATTTGACAAAAGTTTTGAAGGAGAAGGATTTTACACTCTTAAAGCAATAGAGCATTATTACATTCTTGCACAGCATTTTTTGCATGAAGAAATGACATTAAAATGCATTAAAAACCCAGAGTGTATTCTAAGTCAGAGTTATATTACAGAATCCTTTTTTCAAAATATGTGAAATGTACGTACGGTAATTGCATGAACAGGGGGTTGAGTGGAATTCAGCTCCATAGTAAGACACCTAAATGTGTAGTTTACATGCAAGAGCTGGATTTCTTAAACTATTACTGCAATCTTTGGAGATCTAGCCAATGTAGTGGAGCCTAGGGAGGTATTCAGGTTGCCCTAAGACCTAGTGACTGGTCACCTGAATTGCTCTTACAGGTTGGTTGGCTAGACCTCTGATTGGCAACACCTAAAGCTTAGACACCTAGATCTAATCTACAGTTAGATGCCAACATTTGGGTGCCTGAATCTTGAAGTCACATTCTTTTTGTGTGTGGTTTTGTGATATGCTGATGAAGTCTGCTCTTCAGAGAGGAGGAGAACAATAAATATGTGATAAGATATATGCTTTAAAAATTTAGGTGAATTAAGCACTAAGTAGCAGCTTATGAGACTTAAGCTGTGAAAGTGAAGGTTTGTAGTATATCGCGTTGGTGGGGTGAATTCTGCCCTATATATTTGTTTATGTGTGTATATATGTATGCGTGTATATATATATATGAAAGGTGGGTGCCTGAATCTAAGATAATCACTGGAAGTTCTTTTCACAGTCAGCAGAGAGAAATGGGTACCTCTGCTGGGCAATTAATTTCAGCTATTTTAAACACCTCCTTAGGATGAAATTAATAGCCCTCAGGAAGTGACTGTTTATCTGCATTTGCTTTAAAGCCACTAGGGGGTGAATAACTTAGCATTGAGCATTTAACTTTATATATCTGAGTTAAAGGAGAAGCATACTCATATATTTGTCAATTGTGGGCTTTACAGACCTACAAATAAACAAAAAATCTAGTCAAAAAATCAAGGTGAAGAAAAAAGGATTACAATTCATGATTTTATTCAACTCCACAGAAGTCATTGTTTGAACTAGGTAAATACAAACAATTTTGTGTTTAAGGAAGTGAGGCATAAGCAGCTGTATTGTCTGAGTACTTCCCTCTGGCTATTTTTTTAACCTTAGAATCTGAGCCAAATTTTACGGTAAAGTTGAGCTTTTGAAAATGAGTGGCCACGTAATGGGGAAAGAGTCAAATTAGGTTCTGAGGGAAAGATAAGGTAATGATCTCAGATTTTTAGGTACAAAAGAAGCCACATGGGAGAGAGGGAGAGGCAGGAAAGTCAGGTAACTTCTTGCTGTTTGCAGAATTGTTAGTAAAGCCAACTTACTTGTGTTGGGTTTAATGATAGCCTAATATCAGCTGCTTTTCCAGTGAGCTTTTTGCTCACTGTTATTGCCTTTCTTTCTGTTAATGTTTGTGAGGCAAACACAAAGCATAGTGTAAATATTTTTTTTTTTTTTTATGGCAGTGTAGCATTCAATGTATACTGTAATCTAAACAATTTCTGGTCTCCAGACCAGTAAATAACTGACATAGTGAAACTATAGCATTGTCAGGGTAAGGAAAAAATGTCCCTTTGCTCTCTTAAGCTATTACTTCCTTGGACCTCTGTATGCTCCAGTTAAAACATGGAACCTAAATTTCAAAAGATCCTGTTTGTGTTTGAAGAGAGTGGATGGGCTAGATGGATATAATTTCCTTTTGTCCATCTAGAGGGCATCCTACTCATCTGTAGATTAAAAGACCTTCAAACTACTTTATATACTACCATTAAATGCTTTTGGTTTAATGTTCGTATACATCCTACTGATTTTTGTTTTTACTAAAAGACAAGTTTGTGTGAGTAATTATGAAATATGAAACATTGGAATATCTGAGTAGGTGTTACTGAATCATCACTTTGTCCCTGTTAGCTATGCCTCAAATGAACTCTCTACCTCAATAGAAATCAAAATAGGACTGCTTTGTGGTGCTAATTTAAGTTTTGTTATAAATATGATGTAGGGATGTGAAGAAAATGTCGAAAGATAATGTTTAGTTCTGTTGATCTTGAGGTAACCTCATTTAATGCTGTCTTTCAGTAAAGGCAGTTCAAGAAATCACATCTTTTTCTAGCCTTTGTACGTGAGTTTGGTGTTAATTCAGCTGTGCTAATTAGAAGGTTGTTCTGACTGTTAGGAAGATTCCTAAGTATGGGTGACCTCAGTCATCTTGTGTATGGTGCAGCCACACGATCAGCTGTATCGCTATAAAAGAGGAGTCTAACAGCTCCTTACCTCGCTAGTGTGAAGAAAATCCTTGGCCCTATGTGGAAATGCCTTAAATGGCTTTAACAGAGAGATGTCCCTGCATCAGCCTTCAGAGGGTGGTGCCTGTTTGTTTCAGTGTGCTCCATTTGACAGTTTGGTTTTAAATTAGTTGATAATAACTCTGAAGTCATGAGGTGTAATAATTGCACATTTTTGTACTCATTTTCAAGAGAATCACTTCTGCAATAAAATACGTATAGCCAATAGTACAGTAGACAATAACAGCAATTTTACTTTGTACTTAAATTTGTAATTATTTGAACAATTTTAACAAGATATTTTGTAAGAAATTTAAACATACTGCAATTTGTGTTTATCCATGGTATGGTAAATAATCTCAATCAAATTATATTTAACGAAATGTGTGGTAAACCCACTTTAAGTAGTTTATATATGTCATTAGTACACTAACAACATGAACATTTAGTTAGGTGTTAAATAGGTAGGTTTGTCCTAAAATGTAGAGGACAGTGTTATTGCAGTGTGAAGGTTTGAGTATAGCAAGAAGAGATATGAATATAAAATGACATGGCTTTGTAGCATAGCATAATCCTGTTTTAAGGGTTAAACAATAGAATACATAGGCCAATTAGATGGCTGAAGACCAAAGCAATTTTATCTTTAAATTTACCGAAGTTTTTTTTAACAAAATTTGTTTTCAACCTAATGCATGGTTTATTGCAAAATATATTAGTTCGTGTCATCTGAATATGCAGACTAATTAGCTAACAGTTTTATTTATTTAGCATTGGTCTTGACTGGGACTCAGTGTTGCTTTAGGTAGATGCTGTTAGAGACAAGAAATAACAAAAGGCTCCATCAGCTGACATTGCTACATTTCTCTTGTGGCAGCCGGAGAGGGGTAGACAGACAGGCATGCACACACAGGTTAGCAGACATGAGGAACAGAAGTATGGTCTGTGGGCAAAGTACAGTATCAAAGTACAGCATCTCAGCAACCTGCTGCAGTACTCCCGAAGGGCCCTTGCTCAGGGATGCTGTGGCAAGTCCATAAGGAGCTGTTAAAGATGCAAATGTATTGTCAGAGAGGCAGGCTGCCAGAAGGGGACACATTACGAAAGGAAGTATTTATGTACATCTGCATTTCTGAAAGTATTTCTCTCTCACATAGGATACAGGGCAAGGTGGACGTTTTTGTTTTTTTTTTTAATCATGGCAGTTATTATTTTGTAAGAATACAATACAATAAAATGTAACAACTGTTCTTTTGAGTGTGTCTTTCCTGGAGGATTAGCATGTGTAAATTACGTTCTCCTCTGCCATTGTTGGTGAATCTAATCCTTTTTCTATTTGGAAACAAAAGTCCTTGCTCAGTAAAATACATGGAGATCATCTTTTCTGCCAAAGGGGTTTTTTTGCCAAAGGGTTATCCTGTCAAGTAGCAGACCTGTACATTCTTGTACAGCCTGTGAGTTTTCAGTTCAATAGCCACTGACTAATCTAGGTGAAACACTATCAGAGCTTGCATGTATCAGTCATAAAACATGAGCAGACTAGTATGTTTTGCAGAGTACCTGCTTAATCCTGCCACTCATAAATGTGCAGTTGTGAAGTGTGTGTTCAGGGTTTATTTTTTTTTTCCGAAGAGATATGGCATAAAGCCCTTATTTACAGCTGAATTTTAGTACCTTGATGCACACTGTTTTCTCCAAACTTTCATAGTGTTTGAAAGATAAAATAGTGCTGGATATGAATATAAACTGCAGAGTATGGCATAAAAAGACTAGTATTTGAGAAGTAAAGCAGAAACTGTGTATTATGTTGCTGATAAGTTTTTTAAAAACTGGATTACAGAAGCCAGATGTTCATCATTTCCGTATGCTGCAAATGTTGAGCATGTTCAGTCTTAAGTCACTTTCATAGTATTACACCTGTACATCTGATGATTGAATTTTGGTGATTTTAATTTTTTATGTTTGCTGGCATTTTTTTCATTGTCCAAATGTTTTGTTTTGAACTTCTAACGTCATTTGGTTTTCTTTATTTTAAGGTGTGACTGTACAGAAAAATTACAGAGTAAATTTGACTTCTTGCAGTCACAATTGAATGACTTTTCATCCTTTAAGAATATCTACAGATATGCCTTTGATTTTGCAAGGGTAAGACTACTGGAATGTTAGAGAAGTTCTTATTTTCATTATTCAATGAGCTTGTACTTGAGTGGTTTTTGTGCTTTCTTTATTCAACCTTAGGATAAAGACCAGCGAAGTCTTGATATTGATACTGCAAAATCCATGTTAGCTCTTCTGCTTGGAAGAACTTGGCCACTGTTTTCAGTATTTTATCAATACCTGGAGGTACAAGTTTCCTTGACTTTCTGAATGATGGCATAGTAGTTGGGCTGTTCTGTGAAAAGATTTCAGGGTTTGTGTTGTTTTGCTCAAGATTGTACGTGGTGGAATCACCATGCCTGGAAGTATTTAAAAGGTGTGTAGATGTGGTGCTTAGGGACATGGTTTAGCAGTGAACTTGGCAGTCCTGGGTTAACGGTTGGACTTGATGATTTTAAAGGTCTTTTCCAACCTAAATGATTCTTTGATGCTAAGATTCTATGTTGCTCCTCTTCCCTTGCTCGATGTGCTTATGAAAGGGTAATGTTCTTGTATACATTACAGATCCTTTTCTCCCTGCGTCCCACCCCCCCTTCTCTTATCAAAGTAAACTAAAATTCAGTCTTGATTAGATTATAAAGGTAAATTTAAAATTAAATAAAAGAGCCCCAGTAGTCATTTCAGCTTCATCTGTGCTGAATTTCAAGTTTGCTTGGTGTGGGTACAGTGTGTAGGTACCTTGAGCTCTGGCTGTCTGTGGAAGATCTTGATGAGCTCAGCTGCAAGTGACTTAGTAATGTGGATGTGTGTAGGCTGTGGAGCATACTAGGCTCGAGACTATTCACTGGCGTCAAATCAATACTAACGTTGCAAAGTAGATGTCCTTATGATGATACTGTGTTGTACCCGGGAGAGAACAAGATTTTGGTAATTGTTCATTCTGAAAATATATCTGAGCTAGATATGCCATGCCTCAGGGCAAGATGAAAATTTACCACTTTTTGAAGCTCAAGAGCGATGACTTCCTGATTCCCTGGTATTCTGATTTTGCTCTGATCATTCAAGAAACCAGTTTATGTAGTTGCAGAACTATGAAATATGTACATGTGTAGTATTTAAAAAACTGGAAAAACAAGGAAATAGTAGACATTGTTACCCGTTAAAATGTTTGTTAGGAACTGATTTAAGATAAAATGAGAGAAATGAGATGCAGCATTACCAAATGTCACTTGGTATTTTAATGTTCTGAAATATTTTCCCTAGCAATCGAAGTATAGAGTTATGAACAAGGATCAGTGGTACAATGTGCTAGAGTTCAGCAGAACTGTCCATGCAGATCTTAGCAACTATGATGAAGATGGCGCATGTAAGTATTGGTAACATTTTGCTTATTCAGCTATTACTTCAGTATTTTCAACTTACATAAAACAAACTTCCGTAATGGAAACAGTACTGTAAGGTATAAAATATTTCTTCTCTAGCAATGCATAGAAAAGCTGTCCTGGTAACCATCCATCTTCAAACTGCAGATAGTAGTAGTATGTCAGGGATATGATGGTGTACTTGAGCTAACTTATATTCAGTTGAGGATCTAATGAAGCTGCTTGCTACATGAAACTATAGACTTACAAATAAAATTATAAACAGCAAACTCTCATTTTGTACTAATATATAATAAACTCTAGTTTATAAAGTAGCCTAGCTGCTGGTTCAGCTGGGGCTAATCTCTACACCTGGCTGATAGTCAGTCATGCTGTGATTGAATTGCATTAGGCATCCTGTTTTGATCCGTGTTCTAATTATGTGCGGTTTTGAAAGCTCTAGGAAGAAGGACCTAGTTGTGCCTATTTGCAATATAACCTTATTTTTATGCTTTCTCTTTAGTTAAGTGTTCCTGACAGATGCCAGCAACACTTTTTTACCATAGTTTTGTGTAGTGTTATTTGTGCACTTTTTGCCACCCCTGGATTGAAATGAATGTGGTCATCTCTGAGTCTTAATAAGTTTTTGACCATAGGATTGGCATGGATGTTACCTAGACCAATAGTTTTAACCTTCATACTTTAAGGGAAAATGTTTGAAAGACAGTGGCAAATATAACTCCAAGTTTCATCCCTTTGCAGGGCCTGTGCTTCTGGATGAATTTGTTGAATGGCAAAAAGTTCGTCAAGCGTCATAGCAAGAATTCAAAAGAAAATGCAAAGGTTTTTTTGATGCCCACCTCTACACAAGCTAATGAGAAAAACAAAGGATTGCATTTTCATTCTTAAGAAAGACTTTACAGTAATTTTTTTTCCTTTTTTAAGGAAACTTTGTTACACGTGATATGGGCATTGAACCACACCTCTTCTGAGACTGAAAGTTGGAGTTCTTGTTGTGAGTCTTATGTTTATAGCGTTTGTTTCAGAACAATAAAGATTCAGATTTGTGACAAAGGCCTAAAAGTGAAGAATGTCCCTTGAATGTGAGTGTGGTGTCTATTTTTAAAACCAAATCTTTAAGATTATCTTTCTCAGAAGTGCCCTTTGCTATGAATTTTTTAAGACCTTAAAAATGCTTAACTGGCACTGTTGCTTGCTGATGGTATGATTGTCTTGTGTGACAAACATTAGAAAGAATGACTGACTTTTTGGAGCCCTGGGTGGAAGTGTGCTAATTTTATATTAAGTATTGGTCATGGGTTGTGCCACAGTTTTCAGCTCCTTGTGGAGATAAAGGCCTTAAACTTTTTTTTTCTTTTTTTGTTTTTGTTCAAAACCCACCCAGTGGCACGGCATTTAATGGCAAGCCCTTTTAAAGCAGAAAGGTGTAGACCATATGGCTCTATATGCAGAACGGCTGAAAACTATTTGCCTGAACTTCAGATGACGAACACAGATACTCTTTGGTACAGTAAGGCAGCTTCAAATTTTTACTACAATTTAGTCTTTGGATTGCTTCGTATAAAAAGTGCAATTTATATTTTAAAAGGGAAACCTGGAAAGACATGGTTTCAAGCTTTGCTTCTTACAAGTTTTAGACTGGAAGCATTCACAACATGATTTTTTTTTTTTTTTTATCTCCTTGGATCCTTTTCATAGTGTAAGTCAGGAAGAGACTATTAAATCACCTACCTTTGACCTGTATCTAACAGACGATTAATTGTTACCCTGTTACTCTGTGTATTGAGTCCAATAACTACTGCAGTTGCCCTTTTAGGCACTCAGTATTCGTGGCAGTGTTTAAATATAGTAGAAGTTTGTCACTCTACCTTCCTGCCCAGGAGGCCCAATGCCACCCTTGAGAAGGAAAGGGGTTTTAATGAGTAAATGTGAGAAACCAAAACAGAATGAGAAAATGAAGCATTTGTAACTTCTACTTTATTATATAAATATATTATGTAGACTGTGATAATGCCATGAGACTCAGTCAGTGATCAAGGCCTCGTGCCAAATATTTCAACAGCTTGAAATAAGAATAGACAATTGTAAGCTAGGCATGACTTGAAGATCTTTGCCTCAGGGAAATGACTTCTGTTTTGCACATCCCTTATTCAGACTAACAAGCATGAGTTTTCCTGTCCTTAAGGAAAGCTTTATTCCCAAGATGAATTTATTTTTTTTTACAAGGAGAGGGTGGGGAAAAAAAAGGTATGAAAAGAGTAAGTGGGACAGACAAGTAGTGTGTGCCTGTGCTCTTGTCCTACTAGAGAGGAACACTCTTGCAGCTTACTTTCCAGACCTGCTTGCTGTGGGCTGCAGGAAGCAATGTAGTAGTGGTCCATGGGCTTTTCTGCAAGTCACCTCATGGTGCAGTTGAATCTTAGAAACTTGGTTCTGCCCAAGTGAAAAAAAGCATTGGGGGGGACCAAACCAAACAACAGTTGAGATATTTGGAAGATCTCTGCTTACACAGTGACTAGTGTCTGTGTGCATGCAAACATATGCACTACAGCTGTTCTAAGTATTTTTACACCTTTAAGGGAAGTACTTAATTTTAGACCTCATGCAGGCTACAGCAGTTCTCTTCAATATATTACAAGTTGTCCATTTGCATTGCTGATAATTCTGATTTCACTCTTAAGAGTGTCTTTCATTTAGACATTGCCCTTCCCCACAGAAGGTTAGTGCCAGAATGAGATTAATTTCAAGAGACCGAGAATCTACTGGTAGAGTAAGGTCCTGAGATGTGCAGATAAACATGCATCTATTAACTTACGTCAAGGGAAGTACTGCTGTGTACTAAATCTCTGCAGGGGCGCTGATTCTGAAATGACTTTCTCAAATTCACTACAATGACTCTCCTTGCTTAGTATGTTTAGTCCCCATTATAACTGGGAAATTCTCTTTCCAGAAGTTTTGAAATACTGGTTAGAAGATTAATATTTTATAGTGTGATTTTTAAAAAACCCATCTTTTTTAGGTAACTGCGAACTGTTGTGAATTCAATTTAAACCAGTTGGTCCTAGAGGATGGTATTAGAGTATAACAGTAGGAGTGAAGCATCTACCAATCCAAGGTGATCAAGTACTTACCGTTAAGGTGTAAGACACTATGTGATGTATCATTTGTATCTCTGTTAAGGTTTTATCAGTATTCCTATAATAAATCCATGTTTCAGGGATTTATAACTTGGTTGTGTGTGTGATTGAAAACCATCAGTTGCTGTAAAACTTTGACTGGGAATGAATGTATTTAAACTACTTAAAATCAATATAGTTTTTCAAATTTGAATGAAATAGGATTTTAAGTTATGTTTTTGTGCTCAAAACTGCAATCAGATTTATTGTTTAAATGTGAACTAATGGCTTGTACAGTTTCATTGTGAGCTGATCACTTTTATTAGCTGTCTTTTATTAAATCACCTTACCGCTTACTGTGGAGAAGTGCCAAAAGCTGTTTATTTATTTTACTCTTTTTGTTTTGTGCATGTCCACAAGCCAAAACTGAGTTCAGCTAAATGCTTTCTCTAGTCTTTGAACTTTAATTTTGCTTTGCTCAGGTGTATTTCAGTCTATTGAATTTAAAAAAAAATTACACCTTATTTTTCAGTATTCTGAGATGAAAGTTCAGAGGTGAATTATGTGCCACAGTTATGACAAATAATAAAATCGAAGGTAAAATGTCTTCCAAACTAAAATCATAGTGATGTCTATCTTGATGTTATAAACTTCACTCTACTCTCACTTTCATTTCTTGAGATTAATTCTTCCTAATATAACTAATTTTTTCTAGTTTTCTTAGACAACTAATAGTTTTGGTTTTTAAATCTGAAAATGCCCACCTGTTCATGGAAAAAGCCATACTGGTCGATTGGAATGTAATATTTCTCCTATGTAAAAATGTGATCTTGAATTAAACAGTCATGTATGTTTACCTATGTCTTTAACTGTATATGTAGTTTTGATCCAATTTATCTTCACTGTTTAAACTTCTAATTCTTTACTAATGGCTGTAATCTCACATTTCTATATAGCGGAATTTGAATTTTGCCTTTGAGATTACTGGGGACAAGAGACTAGTGCCAATCCCAGGTGGCCCGCCAGGGGGCGCTGCGGTCCGCGCGGCCGTCGGTCAGGGGCTTCCGCGCTGGTACATGGATGCTGACTGCACAAAAATTGCAAAAGGGACCAGAAGTTTAATGTGTCTGATCTTTTGTTCATTTCTTAAGCCAGTGAACAGTTCTTTCAATGCAATATGTACAAACTTGTACAGGTTTAGCCTTGTTAAGTATGACGAATAAAACGGTATGTAATAGGACAGAAAACTTTTCCTTTGTCACGCTGCCTCTTTTAGTTTCTTCTTTTGCGTATGTGTAACTGTTCTTAAAATCACTGAGAGACTTAATTCCAGCAAGATGGGTCAGTCTAATTTCTAACTTAACCTTACTGAATGGTTTCTTTGCTCCTTTTCGCACATACAGAAAATAGAACCTGATCTGAACTGGGAGCAACAGCAAACACCGTTCTTGATTATATCCCACGTTATTAGGTGCTGACAGAACATAACGGTCCTGGTAATTAGGAATTATTCATTGGAGGAACACTGTTCTAACAATCTGTTGCAGTGCATGTGAATGAAAAGAGAACAAGCTTTTCTGTCTTCCCCGGATACTTCCCTCACGCCGCCCCCACCACCACCCCCTTTGCCCCCCCGCATATGTCTCGGGTCACTCATCTGTTTTTAGGAAAGGACTTGGTGTTTTCTACTGTACTCTTCCATAAGGTCTTCCCGAGCCTGTTACAAAAAGGGTAAAGCCAGCATCCTGTCAAATGTTTGCATTTGTGACAGTTTTCCTTGCAGATACAGCTTGTTCCACTCTTGACACTTTCTAGTTGTTGAGGTCTGATGCCATACCTGCCTCAGGACCGTCTTCTCTCCCAAAGACCATCGGTCTCTCTGACTTAAGGCAATGCCCATTCGTTGTCTTCACGGTTCCAATTTTATCTTCTTTTGATAATGAAGTTCCCAATGCCTTTCCTGAGTCAAGTAGGATGCTTAGAGGTATGCAAAGCAGGCATCTCATGTCTATAAGCAATGGCAACAGTTCTGTTACTTCTCTTTATGCTTGTCTTCTATACTATTCTGTGTTTCTGTCTCTGTGGGAAAAGACGCTGTAGTGTTAGGTAGGCATATTAAAGACTGAATGTGTACTGCAAGATGGTGTTGCCTAGTGTTATCTTAATTTTTATTTTTAAACCACAGCTAGGCTTGTCACAAAACTGGAATTAGTTTCTCAGATTTGTGTATCACTTCATCCAGACTCAACTTTAATCTTGCTCCTGTTTTTATCTTAGCTGATCAGAGTATGGCATTCCCTATATATTAGGACCTTCTTAGCTTTTTTTCCCTGAATAGTAACTATAACATAACATAAAAAACATAACCATAATCATAACATTACCATAATAACAGTAACAGAAGATGTAAGTTCCTGAATTTGTCTGTTTTATAGGCCTTAAGAGTGGGCAGATTTATATCTTAATGAGCCAAGTACTATTTCTTAATCCAAGTTAGTTCCAGCATACTTCTATTTAATAACTTAATACTTTATAAGTTATTAAAATGTTATGGTTGTGTCCTGTTCTCTAGAAACTATGCCTGTTGATGCTTTAAACACATAAATTTTTTCAGCTTCTCAAATTAAATTTCTTCCCTAATTCTGACAATTTAAGAAAAAAAAAAATCACTCCATGTTTCAGGGGTTTTGTTCAGGTATGTACTTTTGTCAGCTCAGTATTGTATTAGTGCTGATTATAAAATAATTTAAATGTATTTTTGGTTGAATTAAATGCTAGCTAATATACAACTTATTTTTTTCCTTACTGTTTTCAGAATTACTTTACTTCCACTAATCATTTTATCATAGTGAATTAAAGGGCTAGAGCACAGTATTTCCAGCTAGTCTAATTTTTTCTGGTAATAGCACTGAGCTGATTTCTTTTAATCTTTTAAATACTAGAATATTTTAGGAAGGCTTACTGTGCCTATTGTAGTAACTTAAATTACAATAAAATGAAATGGTAGATGTGACTTGTAGCTTGCTAACTATTATAGGCTTAATGTGAAATTATTTTTTGCATTCCAAATCAGTTAACTCTAAATCAGTTTTTCTAATGAAAGAGGAAATATTATCCTGTGATGTAATGCCTCTCAATTAAAACTTAAAGAAATATTATTAACTTCAACAGCTAATATTACATCCTCATCTGGCTGCTCAATGTACTTCAGTTTGAACATGGAAAAAATGTTAGTCAGGACACCTGAGTGAATGAATTGGAACACATCTGAAATAAAGCACTTTTAATCCATGAGAAATGTAATCACTTTTAATATTTTGCAGGTTACGGCAAGAGTAGGAAGAGAAACATTAGTTATGTAAAAAGTAGGTCCTCTGGGTATCTGGCATTTGCTTCTGATTTGTGCTTTTGTGTAGTAATTTGGGGTATTGGTTCTGCTTGCATGCATCTACAAAACAAACACTTTATTCTCATATGTGTTTGATTTTTGCATCAGGGCTTTAGTAGTAATAGTTTGCTGCGTATTTGTATGACCAGTGCTGGCATTCCAAGGGCTGGACATGGATCGTGACACTGTGATTTTCCCATGATGTGAAACAGAAATATTCATGGCACACAGGGGAAAGAATAGGAAATACATCTGAAAATAAGAGAGTCATATCCTACCATTTTTCCCTTTATTTCCATGCTTATTTGTTTAACCAGGGGAATGTTCTGTCCCTATTTCAGACTTTGTCTGTATACATGCACACACATTTTTGTACATAAAAATAAATCTATAGATGTTTATGATCTGGTGTTCAACCTAGCGGAAACTGCCCAGAAAGACTTTGAAGGTGAAAGGAGAATTAGAAAGGAGTTTTAGTTCTCCTTTAGCTTTCCTATAACATATGTACATTTCTAGGGCTGTGGAGGTGGCTCATCACCTTTCTGTCCTGTGCAAATCTCTCTCAGTGGTGTTTTTTCTACATTTGAATGGGTCTGTCCTAGGAGCCAGTTTAAAGTTTTGATAATGAAATGCTGTTCCCTTTCTGAATGTTCAGTAGGCTTATTCAAGACCCATTGACTGTAATTGTATGGTTTGGGTTTGTTTTGTTTTGTTGGTTCCGCTGCCACCACCCCACCACCCCACCCCCAGTATGGTGATTACTTACAGAATGAATACTCTGCTGTGGAAAAATGTCATGGCAGAATTGCAGATGCCAAACCTAACAATGTTCATGGGAAGACAATAATTACTACTGGCATTTGAGTGAACCGCCAGCATATTTATGTGCCAAGGCCTACCCTTTGCTAGTGCCCCTGACTTTTTTTGTTTTGCTTATGGAACTGTGATTTTAGGTCTTGTATTATATCACACCTGAATTTAATGCTGTGCCTGTGCTGTACAACTGAGTATATGCTGTACTGAAGTTCATTACGATGTATAAATCTTAAGTGAAATGCTTATGACTTTAATGATGTAGGGTGTTATAGTTTGTGGAGCTTCTTCATATATTTTTGCAACATAACGAATATGATGTATCGCTCAATGGAAAACCACTGGTTTCTGACCTCATGGGAAAGCATCTTAAGTGTCAGTAGCTATTTGTAAGCAGCAAATAAGCTTCAAAACACAGTTTCATTTGCTATTTTATTTTTTATGGTTATTTTAATTTCCTAAGGGATCCCATTCATCAGGGTACATGTTCATATTTTTGTTTAATAACAGAAAGAATATAATTTTTCTCTTAATTTGAGGGTGGGGCAGCTAGTGTACTAGCATGTAAGGCTTCAGTTTCATTGTACTAGGTACTGTGTTGTTAATAAGAATTTTGTCCCAAACTAATGATGTTACTGTCCTACAAATAAATACTGTGCTTATGCTTTGCATAGTGGTTGTCTCTTAACTAGAACGTTCCTGCAATCAATATTAAATATTTTTCCATTTAATTACATCATCTACAGCTGCTCAATATTCCTTAAAAATGAAACTAAACCAAGAACTTGTTTTCTAGTATTGCTGTTACCAATGCAAGATAGAAAATCACTTTATTTCCATTTATTACTTTGTTTATATGTTTATTGAGTTTTTTGACTTCCTTCACCTCAAAGATTCGATTTGTGTTAGCATAGTTTGAGTTCACCAATGGTGATGCTAACCAAGTTGTACAATTATTTTGGTTAAATTTTGCCCTTTGGAAAAAAGTAACAGGGGCTCAGTTCTCCAAACATCGTTAAGATTTCATCCTTACAGAAACTAGGTTCCTGATGATTGACAAGGCATTTATTTTAGGCTCTTCTAGCTTAGATTTTATAACGGGTCATCCCTGAATTTTCTGCCATCCCTGAAATAGTGACTGCCTCAACTACAACAGAAGCAGTAAATACTAATTGCTAAGCTTCTGCTGCTTTGAAATGCCAGGTGGAAGGCGGAGGAAGCACTCACGTTTAGGTCGGATTGCAGGCCTGGTTTATGTGTACGTCACTTGGGCTACAGTTTGAAACAGATGTGAAGTTGGCTGTATTTCTTTTAAGTAAGTTCTTTTTGTTATGTTGCAGTGAGAAATAAATATTGCCATGCTACATTATGCAACATCATAGATTTAGAAATGGTGGGGCACAGTAAGGCACAGAGAAACGGAAGGAAGTGTCAGGCAGTGTCTGAGATACATCCTTGGCTTCTGGCTGGCACAGTGCATTACGCAAACAAATCTATCTGGTCTGAATTTTCAGGGTTTGAATGTTTCCTTATGCAGATGCCTAACATGCTGCGCAGAGGGCCTGTTTTTAAGAAGCTTTGAATATCCCAAAATTTTGGCACTTTGCAACAATGTAACCCCTTGATAGTATTCTGGTGGCTACTAGGAGAGGAAACCCTTGGATGACTGGATGTTTCCTAACTGTAAGAGAGTCCACAGGAGATACAGGACCAGTGGACTCCTATTCCTGTCTTGTACATTTGTTAGAGACGCCATGCTGGACATCAGAAGCAGATGCACTTTGGCTGTCCCCAGTCATATGTGGCGCTGCACCCCCACCTGACAATTGGCTTCTGACAGATTTCATCTGGAGTAAGGAATTGGTAAGCGATGCTTCCAACAAGTTTCCTGAACATCTATGTGTTATGGAAATGTGACACATCACTGCTCGGTAGTTAATTTGAAAGGAAAAACATTACAACAGCCATTTCAAATCTAAACAGAGCAGGACTAGATCTAACCAGCTTTAATAGATTTAATTTGTGGGCTGAAATTGCCTTTTTGCAGTTCAGAAAGCCCCAAGTTACTTCGGTTTTGCTGAGTTAGCTCTATGGGGTTTCAGCTGAAATTATTTCCATGCAATATACAACACGTTTTGTAAACAAGGAAGTGATTGTGGTTTTACATGACAGTGTAGTGCCAGTAAAATATGGTTGGGAATAGGTAGAATTTCTGGACATAAAAATGTATCTTTTGTTATCAGAGGATGGCTTACATGGTTGCTTTATTTAACATTGCTAATCTGGTTTTAGAAGGACTTCTTACATTACTGTGTTGAATTGAATTTTGCAAGTGCTCATCAGCATGGACAAGAATTGCACAGGTGGTTGAATGATTTTGAAATGAGTGAGTTGATGCTTATGTCCCACCGACACACAGAAGGGGAGCAACTGGTATTAACTGAAATATTAGAGCATCAGTGTATAAATGGACACAGAAATTTGCACGTAACTATTTTCTTCTGCTCTTCCATTGCTAATGGTAAAGCTGGCAGTATTGTTGATGCCAGCGGCAGCACTGCAGTAGGAGTGCAGCAGTGAAAAGCTCGCCGCCGGCTCAGCCAGCATGGCTCTTCTACCTGCTTGTACAGGCTTCGCAGTATGCACAGAGATGCAGACCGTCAGAGCCAAACTACTGGAGAAGTCTGTCATGGAAGCTGTGTCATGGAAGATAGTTTAAGTCTGCCTGCACTATACCTCAGTCACAGTGGCTGCAGCCTAGAGATGCCGTACTAGTTCTGGGAACAGCATTCTGGTGCATGTGGTTTCCATTTCAAAAGGAATTATGAATCGGTTCCTGCTAAAACATGATGAGATAACTTTATCCCATTGTTTTCTTCTTATTCCAAAGATATTAGATAGATGTTTTGAATGTTTTTAATTGCTAATACAAATGCTAAGCACATCAATACTAGCAGATACTCAGAATACCTCACACTAAACAAACTGAGTTACTAATTACAGCCAAATAAAGTCCAATAAATCTACGACACACTGTGAGGTAAGATGTGTTTCATCATTTAAATGCGTATTTTCTGTTTGTATAAGATAGGACTTTATAGACACAGAAGAAAATAAACAGGTTTCTGCCAAAGGTTACTATATTTTGAACTTAGATGAGCACTTGCAGAATGCCTTCACGTACTGATCTAAAAGCACTTTATTAATGAGTGAAACTTTACTGTGCTCATTTTTTGTTTTTTATATATATATATAAAGATATAGCTACAGTATTGTAGCTACAAAATTATTTTCCATTTAATAGACTGATGTGCCAGAGGTTACAGGACAAGTGACTGGCATATCAGGAAACTGTACTGCTGACCTGCTTTACTAACCTTTGCAGTCCTGCCGAAGCTGTGGGGTTTATGCCTGCAGGAAGGAGAAATTAATGGGCTTTGATCCAGTTGTATGGTTGAAATTAGTGCTGCACGCGTATCTGCTACTCTGTAGCCCTCATCACCATTCAGAATGATTTTACCAAAGTATAGAGTAGCAATTTTGGCTACAAATTTGTTTATTTGCTTACCTTTTCAACAAACAGAGAGCTTTACATCTTACGTATTTGCCAGTACATTTTACCCCCAAATGGTATGTGCTTACTGTTGTTACTAGATATTCCTTATATAGCATGTTGCCAATGTTTGCTCTTTATGGCCAAACTATAGTGAATTAGCAATATGTTTAAAAAGTAAATTTACAATTTTATACAAACACAACTTTATACAAATTTGTAGACAAAGGTTAGAAATTACACCCACAAATAAGAAATCCGTGGTCGCTCTGTCCCTTCCAACCCTGCTTCCCTCCTCTGTAATCGTATATCTTTCCAGTATATGAATGGAAAAATCCTGAAGAAAAATTTCAGAAGAATGAAATGAAGAGAAACTGTGACTAGAAGCAAGAGAGTTTTATTTTAATTATCATTTTACTGAACAATTTGATTTGAAAATTATGTAGTTGGAAGCTAAGCTTCAGAAACTAAGTGCAATGAACTAAAGCTACAATATTGCACTGCATAGTATTGATGAGTATTGTAAACATCTTGGAGAAGTTATGCTTGCATAGTTAAAATCATGTTTTTCTTCCTAGTTTCAATAAAAGACATTAGAGGATCAACTGTCTTTCAAGGAAATACTTAGATTTGACTGCTATGAAAGTCAAATGTATCTGTTTTAGTAGAACTACACCTTGGATCTAATCTTTCTCCATCTTTCTCTGCATAAGGAATCCAATGGAGAAAAGGTTGTACAAAACAAGAACAAAGTAGTGGTTTCTCACCTAGGTAATATGATTAAATCTAACTGAAAATCTGCTAGATACAGTTTAAGCAAAATTATCTGATGCAAGAAACTGAGAGCAGAGAGAGTACTAATAATCCAGTATTTGGAAGAATATTGAAACAGTTGGTTTCTAGCTACAGCAATTTAAAAAAAAGAAAAAAAAACACCAAAAATTTTGAACTAAGACTCTACATTATAAATGTGTTTAAAGTATTTCATGCTTCCACTAGTGGCATTAACTTGAAACAATCTTTTCAAAATTACTTTTAAAAAATGGAATGATAGACATGTTAAGTTGAACCAAAATGGGAGCTTTTCTTTCGAAATAATGCCTTTCCCTCTTTTTAAACTATGAATTCAAAATATCTGCAAAGAATGTATTTATTTTCTTTTGAGTGTATTACTAAAGACATTACTTAGGTTTAATACACCTGTGTTGCCTTCTACAGTGGGTCTTTATTATGTCTGCCATCAGTGCAACCCACTGTTGTGACAAAATTAGAAATAATCATTTCCCTCCCTCTCCTATTTTTGACTTTAAGGAGAATGTGCCATGTTTTAGAATGCTAAAACATAACTGGTTATTTTCAGTTTTAACCCAGAGGGAGGATTTGGAACTTGAAAAAGCGTAGCTTAGCAAGTTGACTTTTAGGTAAATCTAACCATAAAAACTGTAGTGAATGCTCATCTGCTGATTAGAGAATGCATTTAACAAGCATCTTGCATATGCTGCAGTACAGCAGCACAATTTGCCTGGTTGTGTTTTTTAAACTAAGATAAATTTCATGAAAAATTAGGTGCACACCTAAATTCTGATCCACTGACTCTCTTAATGGGACAAGAGCCCATCTGTCTTTAGGACTCTTTGTGCAAAATACATCCTAGAAAATGAGTGATGACTAACAAGAGTCCTGCTACGTGCTCCAAGAAGCCAATGTCAGAGACTTGTCAGTAGGCTAAGGCTTTACGATAATAATTTCAAAAGAGATCTGGGAATGCTATCTTTAGGCTATCATGGACATGCAGGTATACCTAAAATCACAGACACCAGAATATGCTTGGGGCCATGTTCTTAGAGTCCACTTCTAAACGTGTTAATGTAAGACTTGCACAAAGTACAACTAACTATGCAATTAATATGAAAAAATGTAGAGGCAGAGAGAGGTTCTGCAGAGTGAGGTTACTATTGAGAAAGAGCAGCTTTGCATAAACATTGGGCTGTAGCCGCAATCTTTTGAAATAAAAAAGGAAGAAGTACTATTTCACAGTTATTTACTACCATGAGATTTTAATACCTCTTTCTAGCTCTTTAAATAGGTAAATTTATGTCATTGTAGAGTCCTATAGAACACCATGTAATGGATGGAGGCAGATCTGCAGAGTGCTGTAGTAGCGCAAAAGCAGTATAGTTTCTTTTGCCCCTGAATTGGACCTTGAAACTTCCTGTGTATCTAAGAAATGAAGCTCATTGTTTCCTCCTATAGTCATTGGTGTGCAAGGTGTGTTAGGCAGGTCCTGAGAACACAAATCTTTCAACTGATATTGCCGTCTGGAACAAAATTAGAAACCAGTATCTAGATCCACTCGAGCCTATAGGCATACTTTGGATATGTATGTGCAATATCTAACTGTAGCTGTGACTATAGATCTAATGGGCCCAGGCTTCTGCTGGTTTCCAGGGTGTCCTAATATCTATTGATGGGTGTCCCCAAAACTGCTGCATTTGATGCTTCTGAGCAAGTAGATGCCTAGATCATGTCTAAGCTCTATGGCAGTTCAGAGAGTTGGCACCTCTTTTGCTTCTGGGCAAAATATGGGAGGCATCCCAGATTACACGTAATTGTTTAAGCCACAAGCAAAAGACAGTCATGAAAAGAGATACTGGTCTTCCTTTTGTCCAGTAGCCTTGTAAGCTTACATGGCTTTTAGGAAAACTCAGATAAATGTTATAAACTTGAATATTCATTTTAGTAGGGATTGTATTTCTGATGAGTACCCTCTCCACCAAATGGAGCGTAGGCACAGTCTAAATCAACTCTTTCAAAATTCTCTTAAAATCACTTTTGACTCTGACTCATAAGTGTGGTTCAACAGAAGAAATAAGGTTTATAACTGAATATATTCAGTGTAGCCTGTCAGCTGAGTAAACAGGTTGGATGTAAATCAGAGACACTGAATGAGTTCATGAGACTGTTGGAAGCTAGAGCAGATGGGTCACTGGCCATTTCCTGTGGGAGATGGCATCACTAGCTATCTTGCAACCAAATCTAAGCAGGGGATACAGGATCAGCTCTGGTACAGAAGAAAGAGCTACTAAAACTGCTCTGTTCAGCACTTGGAATTTCCTTGGAGATCTGGCCCAGTCCATCTCAGTTTAATGCTCGTGAAATAAATGCCCAAGGTCTGCAGAAATTCAGAAACTGTAATAAAAATTGAATTAATAGATTAAAGGAACTGTCACAGGTAGGAGAATGAACTGAGAAGCTAGGCCATCAGGGAGAAAGACACGATGCTTTTAACAACAGTAAAGAGAGTATGATCAAACACATTTCCTTTTCCATTCAGTTTTGTATTCTCTTGCATTTTTCTTTCTATTTTAGGAGACATACAGAGATAGAAACTTTTAATAACATGGCGGGGGGTGGTGGTGGTGGTGTTTCCTATGGTTTGTAGAAAAATAGAGTATAACAAAAGCAGGATAAATTCACATGAAGAATCACATCAGCCCACTTCTGCTACTTAGACTAGCCTATTTTGGGTTAGGTTGGGTTTCTTAATACTGCTGTAGAGTGAACATTGCTCAGGTGTGAATTTTACTTGCTATCTATGTAGGACAAAGTGTTAAATGTTCCTATGGCTTCATCTGATATCTGTAAAAAGCTGATTTCAAAGAAAATTGGAACTTTACTTTGATTGCTTCTCCATCTATAATTTGAAAAGTCTAAGAAGCATTTCACTTGTGTTTCCCAATAAATAAAAAATACAAGTAGTTTGTCCTCTACAATAATAGTAGTTCCTTTATCTTGTGTAGATTTTGCTTTCTGAAGTAACCTCATTATTAGAAAGGTTCTTACTTTTCTGTTCAGAAAGTGTTTTTCCACTGTTAAAGGGACCACTGCGCATGGACTAAGTAGGTCAGCATCCCTGCACAGACTGTTTGGGCCAGAGTTATTGCTCCAGCTATAGGGTAAAGAGAAACCATGGAAGTTTTGTTCTTGAGGTCTATGGCATGTTCTGGAGGGAATTTCTTCCCCTCTGTTTCTATATCCTTTTGTTCCTATAGAAACCACCTTTATAACCTCATCTGAAGTGGACTTGATGCCAGAAAGGTCATAAAAGTTATCAGTTGTTTATTAGATTTTAAGTAAGAAATGCAGTCCCTTTTGAAATTCATAACTCATTTGGAGATGCTTGCTGACAACTTAAATGTTTAATATTTTTCCCAGCCTTGATGTGTCACCGGCATACTGCATCAGTCTTTGTTTTGACTAAGCATTATGTAATGGTAAGTGTTGTTTATAGTACATCAGCTCTATGATAGGCAAGCCCAGAAAACTCAGAAGGCTGCGGTTCTTTGGGGATTTTTGAAAGACTTCTAGAGCAAATACTGCAAAATGTGTTTCATTTACCAATGTGCTCTATCTATTTCCTAATGTGTATTCTTTATTACCAAATATGCACATCTCCTGGAAGAAAGGCACTCCTCTCTATTGTTCTGTAACTGAGGCTTTGATTCAGAAGTCACAGTGTAACATCATGCGGCCCAGGCAATTTAGAAATAAACTGGAACCATATTAATGCCACCCTGTCTTAGAACACCCCATATCTATGAATACAGTAGTACCATGGTTTTGACCTACTTGGGTGCTGCACAATTTTATTATGTATTCTTGTGGTAGCTGCCAACTCCTTCGCTTCAGGAGTGGGTGATGTCTATATACAACTTGGTTTACTAGAGTGTTGTTTTAAGAAATCCCAGTTACTCGTGTCAAATTACTATCGGTAACAAGGCTGTGATTTGATATTCAGCATTATCCCTTACTGGATCATAAGTATTTGTTTTGTTTTAAGAATGAATACAATTGCAAGCTTAAGCAAATATAGAAATATTTTATATCCTTTTGGTGGTTTTGTTTTAAAGGAAAAAGTTGATGTATGGCACTTTATGCCATCAAACTTTGACCTTACCTGTTCTGCTGTGATCCATTTTCTCCACCAACGAAGTGCCTGCACTCCTTCCTGTCCAGCTTTTGTCTGCTGTTCCATCCCTCTTCTAATCCAGACTTACTTTGAGTCCTGCAGCTGAGACCCAAGTAAGTTCATCTATCAACAGTGCCCGTTTTCTTTATTTAAATCTTGTATGAAATTCTTCCATCGATCCCAGAGAGTTCAGGCTGCTGTAGCGAGTTTGTAAGCTTGTACAACCTCACGGCTTTGTTTAACCATAAAAATAGCCATACCTTGTCTATGGCACTGGGAAACACAGAAGCTCTGCTGTCCTTTGCTAAATATTATCTGCCTGAAAAGCATGAACTTTGCGGGGTGGGGGGGGTGGAGGGTGGGGGTGGGGGTGTTTTTTTGGGGGGGCAGCTTTTTTTTTGCTTTTTTTTTTTTTTTGTGATTTCTTCATTTGTGTGTGTAATTTGCTTCTGTGAGTGGGTCACGTATATTTTAGGGACAGGAGCAACCAAAATAACTACCTAGTTTTAATCTCTGGATAACGCTGACAATAGAGTTTTACTTAGTGATTCTAGCTATGGAGATAGATGTTCTTTTACCTAGTTCTCCAAGAGCAGTATCTGATGCTAAACAGATTATTTTTATATATATTGGCGCAGTTGGAGTGCTGTGAACCTTCTCAACAAATGCATTTTTCCATTGTAAAAACAATAAAATTGTCATAACAGCGAAAAGAAACCGAAGCACCCTCCCTCCTCCCCGACCTAACGAGCAGCAGGGTGCGGGGAGCCCGGTGCCAGCTGGGGGGGTTGGCACTGAGCCGTAACGCGGAGGGCGAGCGGCCGT
>JAVJGI010000014.1:15378555-15413132 GCA_035590275.1 Ibycter americanus | reverse complement strand
AGGCCCCGCAGTGTCACCTCAGGCGCTGCCAGGAGCCTCCCCTGGCCCGTAGCCGCTGTGCCGGGGACAGGCAGGGCTGGCGTCAACACGGCACCGTGTGGCTCAGCTCGGCTCGGCTCTGCCCCGGGGGTCTCGGGCACTATGGAGACCTCCCAAATGGCACTGGGTATTTATCTGTTAGGAACTGAACACTCTGTACAGATACAGGATAGTTCAGGTGTGTAAAGCTGCTCAAGTGGATTTCATAATCAGGCATTTTTTTCTCTTTTTCCTCAGACATCATCCATGTCTACTGTCATCTAAAAACCTAACCCTCACCTTGGTTACTCATGAGGCCAGCGTAAGGTCTCAAAGAACATACTCCTACAACCGTTCATGATCAAACTGCGGTAAGACCCAGAGATTCATTCTTCAAGGGAGATTCTCACCAAAAAGAGCAGGCTGATGCAGTTGATTAGACCTGGGTCTAAACCCCAGAGTTCCTTAATCCTGATGTTGGATTTCCTGAGCATAATTTCCTTTCCCTAGCTATAGCAAAAACCACTTTAGATTTATATGAGTACATATGTTTATAAAGTGTTTGGATAACATACATGCATAGTATAATAGAACAACAATACCATAATTATTTTTCCCTGACAATTCTAGATTTGGTCCACTAAAAATTTTAGCATGGGTGTAGCTTTATATACATATAACCTCACTATACATATATAAAGTGTTTGCAGACTTGGGGCTTAAGAAAAGACAGAACACGTTTACAAGAGTTTAGGTGATTGAAATCCTTAGTATAGAGAATAAATATTGTATTAATAAGCTTGAAGTGCAAAACCAGCTGTAATGAAGAGTTCTTAATTATCATTAAGAACCACAAATTAAAACTATATTATTTTAAGGCATATTAGCAAATATGTTGCAAATGTGAGATTTGTTTTACTGAGAAATAGTCTCCCAAGGGGAGTCACAGAAGCAACCTTAAAACATTTAAAAATAGACTGAATAAAGTATAATTAAAAAATCACACGAAGATATCCTAATGACCCGACAATAAAGGGACCAGAAATTTGATAATGTGTCTTACAATTCTTGCTATATTCTATCTTCATAGATAGACAGCTACTAAGTCAGGCAACTGTCATGTCTACTTACTAATTTGTGCTTATACCCCGATAACATTTATTTTATTAAAACCAAATTTCTACAACAATCTTTTTTCATATCAGTTGTATTTTCTCTGTTATTGTCATAACAATATGACGATATTGTCTGGGAGACTTATTTTTACACAAAAATAGACAACTAAGTCAGGTAAGTATAAAGACCATGGAAAGTTACAAGTTAGTGTACCAGGGGACTCTTACACTAACAGGGTATTCAGGTAGCAAGAAAGGCATAATGTGGAGGTGGTTGTTAGTGAAGTCACTAGCAGTTAAGATAGATTTTAAGATGTAAGAAATATTACTGCAGACTTTCAGAGCTGTTGTAATTCCATCTAGACATTCCAACCACAAACATCAGTCTTTCCTGGAAGTTTCCGTTCAGTATTTGACTTAATTTGGTAATTGAGCTGTTGAACATGACTGGTCTTAAAAACATGCCAGTGCTTACCTTGCAGCTTGGAGTCAAATACATAGAGAACCTGAGTACCCAGCTCCCATTGCTGTCTCCGCATTTTTTAAAATCCAGTTATATGTATGTCTGAATTGTTAGATACCTTTGACAAGGTGGCTCCTTATCCTGTATTAGAAAAAAAAAAAAAAAAAGAAGAAAATTGATCTGTGTGCCTGAAGTCCTGTAATTCCCAATGAACTAAAGTTCTTAGCACATATGTCAATGCACAGTAATTCTTATCATGTCTATATCTTGAGGCTTGGAGCATCCAACCAAGAGCACAAGTTTTGGTCAGAGCTGGATAATCAGCTTATTTTCATGCCCTCAAGAACAATGAGGGTATTTGGACATTTTACAGGTGATCAGCGTAGGCATACTTGACAGTGACATTACACAGTTGAAAATTTAAGCACAAAAGGAAAATAAATACGGTATTTTTCCAGAGAAAATTCTACAAAGCTCAGGCTTCCTAAAAACTACTTGGCACAAAGCTCTAATTTGGGCATGGTAGGTAATAATTGTGTGTTGGCAGGGAGGATGATCAGATGACTCATGACAATAGTCCTCCCCATCTCTTATTTTTATGATTTCCTTTTTGATTCTAGCAGAGGGCTACCTCTTTGATGGCAGAGAAGAGCACTGACTCAAGTGCAGCTTATCACAGTTTCTGTATCTCTAGGTACTCTTTAGGAACAGAAGGATTTGGCAAAAGAAAAGTGAAGTAAAACCACTCACCCCGTCTTGGCAGGCTTCTGGGCTGGGCTCTGATTTGCAGCCAGGGAGTTTCTGTCTAGCCCCATGTTTGCTATTCACAATCACTCAGCCATGAGCTCTCCTAAACTGCAACCACTGTAGTTCATGTTTTCTTTTTGCTTTTAGAGCCAGGGGTAATCTGGAGCACAAATCAGAGCAATAAGCAGACAAAAGTAGCTCTATATAACTGTAAAAGAACTACAGTTATATTATTCTGTGACATTTCTGTGCTAAGTAATGGACACTAATCAGTGCTGGAGGTTAAAAGAGTTCCTGTTCAATTCAGCACGAAGCTATGTGACAACCCCCCAGTTTCCATGTCAGCTGGTGCTTGGCAGCCCATTCCAGAATGTTTATAACAGTGTTTCATGACTGGTTTGGCTCTCCACCTCTAGTTGGAAAAATCCTTCTGAATTCCAAGGAGCAGCAAAGTCACAGCTCTCTTTCAGGGATAAACAGTCAGAATCCAAGACTGACTGCTCATTTTACTACTCATTCCCTTTATTTGTAGGATTTATCATCACTTTTCTTATTACCTGAATGGAATATATAAAGTAACTACTTCTATTATCACTTCTGCTACTTTTTATTACACCCTGTCTCCTCATCCTTTGTATGTTTGTCCTTTTGGGACCTGGAACTGCAAATGTCAATGTGGGTACACCAAGTACTGTGAAGGGCAGGATCAGACTTTGAATTTGTGAAGCTCATAGAGAGGGATTGCACCTTCTTGCATGATTGTATAGCTGTGATGACACTCAAATTGCTCCTAGAAACACATTCATAATATTTATTATTTTTCAGATGTTGGCATTGCGTCAAGCTCTACCAAACTTACCCAAGATAAGCTAATTCTGGGAACAGCTGAGAACAAAATTCTCTTGTTTCCATCTAGAAGTATTACAGCCAAAGAAGTGGATCCTGCAAATAGAACAACACATTAGATCCTTCTTGGCTCCCATTGATGGTTTCCCAAAGCAGAGCAAACTTAAGTAATAGCAGAACCACGAGGCAGCTATAAAGACAGTGGTAAACACACATTTTAATATTTTTTACAGTTATTCTTAGATCATAATTTAGCGAAGGTTTGTTTTTTAATGTAATGCCTGAACTTGCTTTGAAAGTAAGTATGTGATGAGAAAGGATTCCAGGAAAAGAGCACAATGGATGCTTTCAGCCCAGATGGGCTAAAGCTAAGGTAAAATCTATGTGCAATACCCACTGCTAAGAAATTAAGTGTTCAGCATGACTCTCATTTATTGAATAATGTCATAGGTTGATAACTGAAGGGAAAAACATTCCATTCTGTGCTTCTGCCCTTTGTATTAACTAATTGAATCACAGTGCATTTAAGATGATTTAAGGATTGACCATTGGACCCACATTATATCCTATACGCAGTATTCATCATAAAATACACCATAAGGCTAAAAGGCAAAGCTACTGCACAAAACTGTGAGCCTTAGCAACCCTTCCTCTGAGCAGTATGGTTGTCAGCTTCATTATCTCACAACTCTGAATCAGTGTCTGTGTATTATGAGGGGCAAATGATCTGAAATCCTAGAAGACCAAAGTTGGGGTTTTTTTTTAATTTATATATTTTTGACCCAAAACCATTGACATGATCAAATTGTTAGTATTACTAGTTTGATTCATATAAATATTTACATTTTCTGTGCCACCTGGGCAAAGACATTTATTCTCAAATGAAGTAGCAGTACTTCTTGCTGCTATATTAGCTATACTGTGGTATATATATAACTAAATAAGAAAACTAAGCACCAGTGGCTTCCATAGCATGTTGAGAGAATGCTGAAATCATCAATAATAGAGCTGACTTGCAAGTACTACTCAGCACACCCAAAACCAGAAGCTAATAGCTGTTTTTACAAGTACAAAGGTCCTGGATCCAAAATGGCTTCATTTGACTATGACTGGGAGTTTCTGAGAATAATCATTTCATGTAGTCATTAGTTTATTCTGGCACAATAAGTAACTGCATTTTTCCGAGTGAAGTGAGAGCTTGTGATCTTAGAGATGATGTACAGCAATCTGGACCAGTAAAGATGTAAGAAATCTAATAAATCAAAGTCCATCTCTACATTATTTCATACATCACCACCACCCTCAAAATGCCTTTTGGAATATTTATAAATTGCAAAAAAAGGGAATTTTCACCATCTGTAATACACAGAAGGAAAGGAAGCAGCAGCTGCTCATAAGTTAAAAGTCTTGCTAGCAAGAAGATACACAGCTGGTCTCTCCTTTGCCTATGACTCCAGTTTTGGCTTCAGATCTGTGGTGGAAGAAGTGTCCGGAGGCCTGTGGTCACCGTTTCAGTATTCCAGTATTGTCTCTAACTTGAGTCACCTACTACAGGCCTGCTTTCAGTTCAACAGCTCTGTACCATGGATCTAGCTCATTCTGTCTCATCTGAATGCACATATTTTATGAGCCTGACTGAGAGTAACTGGTATTTGAAGCATACAGTCACTGGTAAAATTAAAACTTGTTTGTTGATTGCTTTTCTCATTAGTTTTGCGATGCTATTTATCAGCCAGAGATCTATAGTGCCTTACTCATGTTTACATTCATATTAATTAAAATTGTACCAACTGTGTTTTAGGTTCTATCACAGAAAAACATAGACAGCATTTCCCAGGAGTAGCTGAAACAGCATGGATGGTGCTGCAGCATGCTCATCTTTGCTTAGTTATTATATGTTGCAAAATGCAGAAGCTTAGACACAAATGCGCTCATCAGTTTGCCAAATCCTGCAGCACCTCAAGTATTTACTATGCATTGTCTTCTGCACCTTTAACAGAAAAGACACACATCTAAAAAAAAAGTTTAAAAAAGCAACCAAAAAACAAACAACAGAAAAAGATGATCAAGTTCCTTGATAGAGAAAGCCATCCAGGACCTGTGTAAGCACATGTGGTAACACATTCTGTCATACTCTCTATTTGTCCATCCAGCTTTTGGTGAAAATGTTGAATTAAACCAGACCCAGGAGGCAGGCTACTACATGAACTTCGTAGTCTCACTGGGAACCCATTGAGCTTCCACCTGATAATGTTCACACATTGATGATCCATTTCCCCACCTGGCTCCTTCACCTGCTAAGCAACAAAGCCATTGCCTTTGTCTTTCTTTTATTTCTAATCTAATTGTATGGCCTACACTTGTTGCTTTATGTGACCCTCAAAAGTCAAAAGTGACTTATTATCTTAATCTTTCTCATTTTGTGCCCACATGCTGCTGTTGTTACTTTATGTTCATACTTAATAGTGTTTCCACATTTTATTCAATTCCCTCCTATTCTCAGGTATCTTCAAGTATAATGGTATCTTCCTTTGACCTTACTCTTGCTTCAGAAGAGTTTGCCTTTACACAGTTTATGCACTTTATTTGGTTGTCTTATTCTGTCCTACACTCTTAGATTATTTTCTTAGGCTATTTTCTCAAAAGCTTGCACCTACCACTTCCCTGCTTTTGTTGTGGTCTGCATTCCTGAAACCAATTATTCTTATTCCAACTGCTCTTATCCCTTCTTTCTTTCCAAAAGCAAGCATTATCTATAAAGCAAAGAGAAAAGCTGTGGCAAACAGTATACAGTAGCTACAGTTGCTAGATAATGACCTGGATGGGTGATAAGATCTGTGAGTAATTTTGTAGCTTTATTTTAATCTGAAGCTTTTGTTTCATATTCATTTTCACTTGCACATAAGTGGATGAAACAGTACATTATCATTAATTTCTCTTGACAGTTATAATCATGGTCTTTTATTTTCACTTCCAAGGATCTCTAAAACATTTAAAGATATACAGAAGATCCTTGTAAAATTTAGCAGGGAAGAAACCATGAGAGTTCTATGAAATTAATACGGCTGAGATGTAGATAAATAATTATTTACTCAAATCTATATGAAAAAATATAGAAGGATATTTTCTACTTCATTTGAAAAGCAACCAGTGATTTATATTAAATAACTGAATTCCTTTTATAGAATGCTAATGCTTCTATAGGATGCTAAATAGCAGATTAAAATTATGAAAGGGAGAAGTTTATACACTAAAGATTTAATGGAATTTAGCAGTCAAATGAAGTGTCTGAGTGATACACACTAAAAGAGAGGAAGGAAATACGTTGGGCAAGAAAACCAAAAGTAATCTGTGTTCTCATGAAGGTTTTCACAGGATTTTTAAGGATCAGAGACAACTTCAGTTCTGAAGAGCTCAACTAAACAAAGAAGAAAACAAAAAAGAAACTGCAGGGGTTGTACTGTATATGTCATGGAAAACTGAAGGGCTAAAAATGTGCTTTGCTGATTAAGGAATATAAAGGTGCTGGATCCTTTGGCTTTAATACAATGGGTGAAGAAACAGTTATGGTTGACTTGAAGTCAGTCTCTCCAGCATGGTCAGAGAGTTACTCCAAGCACAGGGCTCAGCTCTGAAACGAAGAATGCTGTGGCTCTGCTCCTAGCATCTGCAGGAGGTCCATTGGCCCTCTGCAAGCTCTGCTGCTCAGCACCATGGCAGGATTGAACCCATAATGAAGCATTTCTACAAATCGGCTTTCTCCCCAGCAGTGTTGTGTATCTTAGACAGATAATGACACAAATTTGAAGAATTGTTTAGAGGCATGCGCTGGTTCCTCCTGCCTGCCTTTTAATGCTTTGTGTGTTGACATGTTTTTCCACATTTCCACAAAGCTGATTTCTTTGTTATTGGTTCAGATTACTGTCAGTAGCTACTGTCAGTTCTGCTGTTTGTAATCACTGCAATGATCAAACTGGGCAAAGTTTATTTGGAGGAGGGAGGTGTATTTTTCATTTAAACGTTAGTGTGTAACAACAAAAGAGAGCCAAGAAATGCTCTGTTCTGTGGCACTCTGCAGTCCTTACTGGCAACAGCAAAACCACTGCTAGTGTCATGTTCCTTGTGGTGGACTCTTCCCACGCCAGCTTAGATGGCCAGTCACCTCCCCGCTAAGGTAACCTGCAGCCTCAAGCTTCTTTTCCTCTCTACCCTGACAAGAAGGAGACTTGCTGTCTGCTGCCTCTGAATTTGTGATGTAAACAACAATTTTTGTGGTTACCATTCTTGGCAAAAGTGGTGCTTCTAGGAATGAAAACCCCTTTGCTTGGTAAACAGGAAAAAGCACTGTGAGCCACTCAGAAGTTTGTATTACAGCACCCATACTGTATGGACTTGAAACCAATGAAGAACTGCTGTTACACAAAAATTTGCTGATTACACAATGCTTAAAAATGAGAAAAAAATTTGGATGGCCTAATGTCAGGTCTCTGTCCCAACCACCCTGTGCCAGCCCAGCACGCAAACTGAGTTTTTAGCTACGCTATACAAATTAGGAATTGATCTTGCAGCATGCTACTGGGACAAGATTTTGAGATGTGTTAGCAGTGAGACAGGGAAGAGCATGTGAAGGGATTATTGCAGTTTGTTTCGTGGAGAGGTGCCACCCTGCCTCAGGGCTGCCAGGTGAGTTACAACAGGATGCGCAGCTCCAGAGAGAGCAGATCATGAAAGTTTCCAGTTTACTGGTTGGTGTCAGGCCAGAGTACGCTGGCATTGCATTTCCTCCCATCCCATGCTGTGGTCTCCAAACCAGCCTTCTCAAACCCGCAATCATGGCAGTTTCCTCTACCTCTCCCAGTCTTTTCTGACGTACCCCCATAGGTCTGTACAGAAAACATGATTCCAGACCATACCCCTGTTATATGTCTGCTGTGCAGCGTTAGATACAAGACTAATCCCAAAGGGCACAGAAAATGCAGGAGAGCCATACTGCTGCATTAACGCAGCCTAGAATGGCATGTCTGCTGCTCTGCACGGAGCAGCACGCAACACAGGCGTGCCCACATGGCAATGCAGCTTCACCCGTCCTACCCCTCGTGTGCTCCAGTACCTTCCCTTCGTTTTGCTTCACTTTGCTTCACTTGGCTTCACGTCAGTTCACTTCAACACGCATGATTATGTTCAGGCCTTCGCTAAGGCTTATTCCACAGCCTGCAGGGCCTGACTGTAACTGCGATTCTGGGGCTGTGAGAGCCCTCCAAGGCAATTTTTATGACTGATTTATTCAAATCAATTGTCTGGCAAGATGCATAATGAGAAGTCCAGTTGGAAATCCAGATACTGCTATTGAGAAAAAAATTAAGCCTGGAAGCCACAAACTAGAGCTGAGGTCTCAGCAAAAGCATGATAGCCTCAGAGGAGATTGGAGATAGCCCCAGAAGAGATTGGAGATACCCTCAGAGGAGGTTGGAGAAAGCAGCCTATGTTCAACAGTGGAAGATGATTAAGAAAAAAAACCCTATAGAGAAAATGAAAGACTCCATGGGAAATTTACTTCCCTTGTTTAGTACATTTTCCATGTTCCTTTACAAGAAAAATTGGTGTACATGTTTTTATGTTTTTATTTTGCATGGCTTTCACTGCACTCGGGTAGTAGTGTTTGTGTTTTATTATACCACATGATCAACCTGCAGACAATATAGCTGATAATGCTTCATTTCACAATTTATCCCTGACTAGTGCAATGACTCTACTATGGAAACCCAATTAGCTATCATTAAAGGAATCTGTATTTGCTGATTTCCTTCTAAGACAACACCTTAGATAATAAATAATAATTTATTTCTTAATAATAAATGTCTTAATAATAAACAAGGTCAAGCTTCCATTCTGCTCCCTTCGCTGAGCTCGCCCTCAGGAGCACAGTGGGAGCGCCCTGCCCAGTGGCCGTGGTGGAGGTGCCTGTCAGCACATGGGGCTTTGCTGCAGCCCCTGGTACTGTCCCTCACCTCCAGGTTTCTCTCTCTGTCACAGGCTTTCCAGGAGCAGGGCTGTCTCTCGCTCCTATGGGTACAAGAAGAAAAACACTGAGGCATCCCATAAAGAAATCCTGCCAGACCTTGCTGCAGGAAGCTGGGTAATTCAGAAAGCCTTTTATTGTCTAGGGGAAAGTGCCATGGGGAGAAGTGTATGAATATAAATATCATAGTACATTTAGATGAGTGATTGGAATATATCCCTCTCACCTTTAATTGTGAGAAATCTGGCTTTTCTTCTTACATTCTGTCTGAGACTGAGTTCAGCCCAGCTGGGAAGGAACGGGGAGGAGGGGGGCAGCCCTTACAAACTGGTCGTCAGGCCAGCCAGCACGAGAGAGGGAAGAAAAGGGGAAATCAATTTAAAAGTATGAAGAAATGATTCTTGGAAGTTAATCCAGAGTTCAGGTAGGGAGGTATGTTTATGTGCTGGAATGTGGCAAGAAGTAGGTCACAGACTTCCATACCGGCTGGCCGGGAAGCGATGCGAATAGCTGTGGTCTGGCTCAGGTTTGCAGATGCACTGTGATGCGCCCCAGGGATTGCAGCACCTTCTGGAAGCTTCTGCCAGCCTATGCTGGGCCTGATGGGGGCTGAGCCACCCCGACCCTCTTTGCCATAGGGCCCAAGCCACCCCAACCCTTCTCACTGTGGTGCTGAGTTTACCTACAAGTGGGCATAACTTTAGCCCTGTTTTTCTGCTAAGATTACATAGCTCCCAAATTGTCTCCCTCCTCTCACAAGATGAATATTTTTTATTGAACTGGCTGAGTTATTTCAAGGCAAATATTTTATTTACAACTGACTTGGTAAAACTTCTATAATTTCCACTTCCCAAGGACAATGCAGGAGGAAGGCCGGGATGTTCAGTGGCAATGACTTTCTCAATCATTTCAGTTCTTCCTGGGTAGTTTTGCAAACAGCAATGTAGCAAATTGAGTTAGAATAAAAGAAGGCTTTACCAACGTGCCTAATGACATCCCCTTCCTCCTTCGACCCTGCAGAGAAACAAAATAAAATTTGCTGATCCCTCACTTCCCAAAATGAAGACTGAATTAATGGGAAAGCCACAAACTGGCTTCTCATTCTTGTCACACTCCACAACTGCACGTAGCAAAATCATCAGCAGACAGGCAGAAACCCACAGTGGTGCTGTTCTGCAGCAACTGCTGGAATTACACTGGGAATTAACATGCCCTAAAAATCTTATGATCTCTTTGTTCAGGGCTTATGATCATAGTCTTCTCTTTTGTTCCAGAAAAATAAGTCATCAGTATGTGACGCGGACGATATTATCCTGATAGGACTCTAAAGCGGTTACTGCAAATAAATTTGTGGCATTACAAACAGATTGATGGAATTCTTCTGTTTTATTTCAGCAGAGTACAATAACAAGTTTGTAATTCATCTGTTCTTTTTCTAATATTTTTTTCCAAGATACAGATCTGAAAATGTAGTTTTCAATCCCACTTTAAATATTATAATAGCAAATGGGAGATTAAAGATAAAAAGACTAACATACCATGTTAGTCAAGAAAGATTATATGTATCTAATAACTCTTTGTTGGTTCTTTACAGAAGTGATCTGTGATATGACAGAAATATAGGATCATATATGTACAAAATATATTTTTAAGTCCAACAGACCAAGTCCTGATCTAAAGAGAAATTATTTAATACTCAATAAAGGTTCTCCTGTGCAGCTTTTGACCCTAATTCTCTGTAGAATTTCATCACTCTGAAAAACCTCCCTCCTATTTCAGACTATCACCTTTTTCCACTTCCAAGTTTTCACATGATACCCATTGAAACCATCCAGGACCTTGCCCTGTAACTCACATATATAGGGGTATCAGTGTTGACACTGGGTGTCTTAAATTCTCTCTGTGTTTCTGTTCAGGACTGATTTAGAACAACTCAAATATCAGTAATAGTATGTGCAGGTATTTTCTTTTGTTGAGAAGAAATGTCACCTCCAATACCTAGAACAATTAAATGTCCTCCATAACCATCATTAATTAAGCCCAGGGACTCAAAATATAACCTATATATTTAAAATCATCTGGTAATCAAATAGATAAATAATCTTTGAAATCTCTATTATTGCTCGTATCATTAGTTCAAAAACATTGTCAAAGGTACTAGTACTTAATGCAGTTTTTCAACTCCATCATGTTTCAGCTTCTGCATTACAGAGTAGAAGTTTGAGACATCATTCCCCTGGTTTGGTGAATGGCCATGAGGATCCATCCTGGAACATTTGTAACTTCTGGCAAGAACTTCTGACTTAGCTAAAATGTCCACTTCTATTATCCAAAGAAGCTGCGGGATGATTAACCTATATTTGTGGCCCAGCTACCACAGACTGAGAACAGCATACCATCCTGACTCAGTAATTTTACATTCCCTTTGGTCACAAAAGCTCATCCTTGATGTCAGTATTTATGCCGCTCAAATCCCTATATTTATAGGTAAATATTTTTCAACAGGCATTTATTCTTGCACACTTGGATTATAACTATGGGCTTTATATACTAAACGTGGATCCACACTTCTGATGTTTTTCAGTCTTCTTCATAAGCTATAGACCTGGAGAGAGCGCTTCGTGCACTTACAACACATGCCTCAGTAAGTATATCTCTAGCTTGACAATGTAGGAACTGCCATGTAGTGTTTAACAGCTGCTGTGCTGCTATATTTTGCTGTTATGCTTCCTTTCTTTATCATTAATTTGTGATGACTAGTGCTCTATGTGAGATAAGGGCTTTTCATATCCAATGGTTTTGAATATCTTTGTTTTGCAATAGGCAATAAATATTTCCTCCTTGGAATGCAAAAACTCATTCCAGTGGAGAACAAAACAAAGCAAGTTCAAGGTATCTCAAAAATCAGGGTTTGTTGTTTTCATTTTTGCTTATTCCACTTATTCCTAGGTGTTTTGAGTTCAGTACTAGGGTATGAATCATGTGTTGTGTGTACCAGACTTTTTATTTCATTTTGTGACATAATATAGACCATCAGCTCCGGGACACCTGGGATTACAGATGTTTCACCTTTCCAAACTTTGGACTACAGTTTCCTTCCCTCCCTCACTTTGCTTCCTCTTTAATTTTAATACTTAAACACTAATAAGACTATTAGTTGTTCTTGATAGAAGCTTCAGATAAAGGACACAGTTGCACTGTGTTTTGTTATGATTGTTTTATTTATGTCTATTTAGGAGGGGTCTTTTTAACCAAGAATTGGTTAATTGTGAAGCTACCTCCAGATGTTTAACTAAGCAAATTTTCTTAAGCCATACCTTTCTCAAAGAAAGTTTTAATTTTAACATGCTTCTCCACAGTGAATTGCAACTAGAATGTACATAATTTCACATAACTAGAGCTAGTTCTTCAAGAGAAATGAAGAGGGGAAAACATGAATATGTGAGAAAAAAGTTCGAACCCATAAATCAGCTTTTCTTCTATGTTTCCTTTTCATGTGAAAAATAAGTACATCCACTAGCAGGACTGCTGCTTGATCAGCTCTGCTTGAGTTGGGACTATACTTGGGACAACTTGCAGCATCTTTTATGTGAGGAGGATAAAGAAGTAATCCCATCAAATATTTTCCCCTTGCTCTCATGACAATCATCCTCCCAAATGAATTGGTCTACTCACCTTCATGAAAGGCTTACACTGTTATCCTGCCTTTTTTTCACTGTTTCATCTGAATGCCCTGTGCTTTTAATGCCTAAATCACAGGATATTTTCTGGTTTTCAAACATGGTCTCTCTTATTGCATCTTTGTACATTTTTCAGACCCCGGGCCTGTCTAGAATCCAAGTTTATGTGAAGTGGGATAATCTTGAAAATTTTTGTTCTGCATTAGAGGATTTCATATATTTATAAATACGGTGTGGAAGGCAGATTAATATATATTAGGAAAGTTCCTTGTACTACCGTTTAATTAGATGTTACAGTCTAAGGACTGTAATCACTGTTCTGTTCATAACTGTTGTGTAATTGGCTTTTATTGAAAAGAATGCATGACTGACCTCTCCAATACCGCCGTCAAAAATTTCATTAACTCAGGCTGAGTAGGAGTAAATAATTTCAGTTTATATTATGCATTCTCTGTGCCATGCCCATTCTAATAGTACGTGGATCTGTTCTAGCATCTCAGGTTTGGGATTTAGCCTAGAGCTGTAGAGGTTCAACATTTTACCACTGGAGGTCTGCCACTTGTTAATCAAGATAAGGGTCATTACATTGGAATTTCACCACCTACTCTACAAAGATGACTGTCAAGTAAGGTTACCCCTTGTGATGACTTGGTTTGGTTTGGTGTGGTTTGGTTTCAGTCTGAGTCAGACAATACTCAAACTTTTTTGACGAAGAGCCCCTGATACTTAGCAGCTACTCAGACAGATCAACATCTCTGTAGCTTCATTGCTATCAGCAAAGAATGTCCGGTTTAAGGTATTCTGCAGCTTATGCGATCAATAATGTCAGGCCTGAATCACCAGATTCTGTTGTAGAAACAGAAGATGCTTACTATAAACAGAATGTCCAAGAAATTTTCTGGGCCAACCTGACAGGATTTTCCCTATGACACATTTTCAATTTCTGCATAGCCTGGTCTAATGAGAGGGAGAGATATCCAAGTCCTTAACAAGAAAGTTCTGAATAAATGTCTGAATATCTGAATATTTGAATAAATATTATATTAGTATTAGCATCCACATAGGACTGTATTTGAAAAAAACATCTTTTATTTAATCACAAAATTCTTCAACTTATCAGGGTCCTAGCACTCTGGAGCAATTCTGATAGACAGTGAGAAAGTTGCTTGCATTTTATGATATATATCCAATTAGGTTGTTAATAAATTAACTATATCTTTCAGACATTTTTAACACAGTTTTCTGACTCTGCAGAGTTTTAGAAGTTGTTTGGAGCAGTGTCTATCTACAGTCATAGACTTGAAAAAGAGGACTCTAACATAAAGTAATATGTCAAATGAATCTTTTGGCTAAAGGAATTGAGAAAATAACACACTCTTGTGCCTGAGCAACGTTTATCTCTGTATTCCTTCAAACAGAAAGACTTAGCATATAGAAGAGATTAATTTGAGTCTTCCTTATTATATAGCTCATTTAAGAATCCATATGTTGTTATACTTCTAGTTATTTAATGGCAGTTGTGGAAAATCCACTAGTGACTCACGGAAAAGACCTCTACTTTCAAATGTCTGTGAAACACCTTACTCTCTACTCCCTAGGTAAACAAGCCAGAGGAGTTCCCTGCCTCAATGGTCTCTTCATTTTTTAATAATCTAAAAATACTGTCTGAGTTTCAGACTCAGACTTGAGTCATAGTTTTATGTGACTCAGATAACCATCAACCAAGTCTTATCAAATCACAGGTGAACAGCTTCAATTCTCTGAGGTTAAAGTGGACACAATAATAATCTTGCACAACTGCATGCTAGTTTTGGCAGCTGTACTACTCGTTTTATGTTCCCAGACATTTTGTAATCCTCATATACATGGTGCTCATTCACACGTCTAAAGTCCATAATGAAAGAATTAAGAACAGCCTATTTTGAACACTTAGTCCTCTCACAAAGCCTTTGTAGACAGCATTCTCCTGAAATTTTTATCCAGCCACTTTGACATTTTTTTTTCCTTCTCAAATGAATGGGCTAAGCATATGAATCAATACAGTGCATGACACAGAATTTAAAGGGAGAAATCTACCAAAGTGCTATGTATTTTGGGTTGTCAACTTGGCATTTTTTTGGAGCTGAATGACAACACACTGATTACATGGAGACTGGATTGGGAAACCATTAGCAGTGGATACCCTTTTGTTGGATTTATTGGTTGAAGGATTAATTTGCAAACTTCATTTGAGCATCATGCACTAGAATTTGGACTTTCGAATCTGCAACCATCTTTAATGAGTTTCTGATATTACTGGTCTGTAAATTAATATTTATTGATGACCTGATTTTCATTTCAATCTAATCAGCCTTCATGATTTGAAGACTAAACTTAGATGCTTAACAAACTGCCAGAGATAAATGCAATGAATTTGGCAGACACTGTTTAAGTTTGGGCCCAATCATTCTCAATTTTACTGTACGCCTTGCAAGAAACTGCTTAGTTAGGTAATAGATACGTATGACAATTAATCATTTAATACTTGTGAAACATTTTGAAGCTAGAAGACTAATTTTCAGAATTTTATTGTTGACTTACTACTACTAAATCTGAGAAAACTCAGAGCTAAAAAAAGCATTTTAGACAAATATTTTGTTCACAAAAAAAAAATACCATTTCAGTGCACCTGCAAATCTTCACAAATCTGAACTGGGTGGAAGGAACATCAATTAGACTTAGGACCACAAAAATCAGCAAACCAAGAGCAGTGTGCTGAGTGTTGTTTCTCAGCAGCTCAGGTCTTCAATTACTTAGGTTCCTTCTGAAAGACCTTCCAGTGACCTACTGGATCAATAACATCCATCATTCAAAGAACTGAATAAACATAGGTTAATTTAGGTTGGAAGGGACCTTCAGAGGTCACATGGACAACCCCTGCTTGTGTTTAATTAGCCCATGCTGCTTAGGGACTTGACTATTTGAATTTTGAACACCTCCAAGGATGAAGATCCAAAATGTCTCTGGGCAGCCCATTCAAATGTTTTACCCCCTTCATGATAAAAAAAAAAATAATATCTGAATATTTAAGTGGCATTTCTGATGTTCCAGTTTGTGTTCATTGCCTCTTGTCCATTCTTTGTGCATGTCCAAGAAAAGTCTGTCTCCGTCTTCTCTGCATTTTCTTGTCAGCTACTTGTAGATAACAGTAAAGCTTCCCCTTTGCCTTCTCTTCTCCAGAATGAACAAACCCAACTTTATCAGCCTTTCCTCCTATGTCCTGTGTTCCAGCCCCTGACAGTCTTAGTAGCCTCTTCTGTGTACCAGGGAGTCCAAACCTCGACACACCACTCCAGATGTGGTCTCACAAGTGCCAAACAGAGGGGGTGATCACTCTCCTGGATCTTATGGCTGTACTTGCTAATACTACCCATGGGTTTTAAACAGGTTTTGCTTAAGCCTTAGCTCTCATTAAAGATACATGAAATGTGGTTTTTTTCCTTCTGACAAGAAAGACAAACACAAAAAACTTCAGATCAAATAAATCTTCTTTTAAAAAAAAAATTTCTTGTTCTTACTGAACAAAAATATCAGTTATTCACACAGCTTTAGAAAGAACCCACACATTTATCTGGTGCACAGCACATTGTATATCCTATAATTTAACTTACAGTTTGTTTAGCCACATGAGGAGTTTTTGTCATGTCAGCTTTGAATGGGAAATTGATCTTTTCTTACTGTCATTCTTTTCCTGTAAATGATAATGAAGGAATGCAGCTAAAATTGCACAATAAGGTAAAACAATCCTTACATTTTGATAATGTTAGAGCACAGTGTGCACTTCTGGAGTTGGGTTTTTTTGCTACCATTAAGACAGTAGTAGCAAAAACTCTACAGTCATGTCAACTTTTACTCTGTTAAGTTAGTTGACATACTTTCTGGCTTCTGGATGTGGAAGGTAAAGAGCCTACTGTATAAGAGCAAGAGTGAACTCTACAAGAATAAATCTTCACTCAGAAATCAATGGCTTAATATTCTGTGGCAGCCAGAAGAAATCAACAAAGTGCTGAGCGTCATCAGTATAGGGGCTGAGAATGTGAATGATGGAGAACATAATTTTGCCACTATAGAAAACCTTCCTGTGTCCAGTCCTTGAGTACTTTGTGCAGTTTTGATCTCCAAATCTCAGAAAGGATATACTGACAATGACAAAAGTACCCAGAAAGGCAATTTAAATTATTAAGTGAATGTACCAGCTACCAAATTAGGAGTTTGGAGAAGAGATCAAGAACTTGATATATCTAAGATCTGCAAAATCGCGAAGGTGAATCCTAGGCTGAATGTAAAGTTGTTATGTACCAAATTCTACAGTATTAGAACTAGAGGGCATTAGATCAGGCTTGCAGGAGTCTGATTTCAGACAGAGAAATGAAAACATCTCTTACAGAGTGATAAGTCAATATCTGGAACTTGCTACTACAGAAAACTGTGAAAGCAGCCAGCATCAATCAAAAACTCATCAGACTCATGTTCTCCCTAGATGCTGTCTCTTATTATGATTGCTAAGAGATAGAATACTGAGCTAGATGGATCATTTAGTCATCTGTAAGTTAAATGGAGAAAGTGAAGCAATTCAACAAAACCGAATGAAAGTATTTGTACTTAATGGTACAATCAGAATTTTGTGCTCTGGGAATTCGGTACTCCATGAGACAGGATTAAAAACTGGATTGATCCCTTCGCACACAAAGGCAGGAGGAACTGATTCAGCCCTTTAGTACAGCAACAAAGGCATTCATCTGGGATGTGGGTGAACCTCAAGTTCCTACTTTGCTAGGTGCATGGATGTGAAATTTTGCCTCCTAGTCAAATTCCCCAATAACCAAAAGTAGATCTGTCATGTTGTAACATCCTCTTCAAGTCTGAGTCTTCCATTTCTGGAAGTCAACTGGGTTAATTTTGTTGTAAGTCAGAAGCTGATACATGTGATATTTCCTAAACAGAAGTGGTAAAAAATGTTTCAGTTATTCCAATACTTTCAAATAATTCTTTATAGAAAAGCAACCTTCAGAGAAAATCTTGGTGTGTCATAATATTTTGCTGGGTTTTAGACAAAACTAAAAGATATTGCTTCATTGCTCCTCTTTCCTCATCCAGAACTAAAGAAAAACAAAAATACACAGACCTTATTTCTAACCATTTATCTAAGATTGAAATGTAAATAGTCTTGTTATTTGCTAGTAATAGAAGCATTTTCAGTAGTCAGAGTTTTCCATGTCAGTTTTGAGCAGGTTTTATAAATTATTTTGCACTGAAAAGAAATAAAGCAATAGCAAAACTTAATGCATAAGCTCTGTGAAACTTCCAGTGAACATTTTTCATGGTTTGCTTTGAGTCAGGGATTTCCATATTATGTGCTAAGGGAAGCAAAGGGCATATGGTGCCAGATTTTTTATTAACTTGAAAGATTCTGGCATAACTATGGGCAGATATTTCCTAACCTATGTATATGATAAACTACACTTCACATCTGGCTAGTGAAAAGTGGACTAAACAGACTGGAAGACAATTAAACTTTGGGACTGTATGACTTGAAATCTTCCCAAGACCTTGATGTGACTGCCTCATGGTTGTGCTAATATCATGATTGCTTTCAGCACAAAAGCTGGCAGAGAGAAGATGCTCTAACCATTTTAAAATAGTCAGGGATAGAATCTATTCTGACTTAAACCTTGTAACATTTTAGTGATGTTTTTAATGGTTATGAATCTGCAAGTATCAACTATCACACAGTAATTCACATTTATGACGCACATGAATATTGCTTGCATTTTGTGTATTCTTTTACACAGGTAACATTTCTTTCTTTTTCTAGATCTCCCAATAAATGGAACCATGCTTGCCCACCTGGAGAAAATACATACTGGTGACTCCCAGTAACCTCTAGTCTCCCACTGGTGCACCCTCAATTGCTGGGAAAGACAATAGGAAATTTAGGTTGATTAAACAACTCTGAGCCTTTGTTGGGAGGTTAATCACTGGTTTAAGTCCTGGAATGGTAACTACCTTGTAAGATGGATACATGCTTAACACAATGGGAGTGATTTCAAGCAGCTGTTTCATATGCCTAGTCCTTGTGAAACATCTGAACATACTTAACTATAGAGATGGGCAAAAAGTAGACATTTGTACTGGATTTGAGACAAAAAAATCCAACTGGTTTAGCACAATCCTTTGATAACAAGTATGACTGGCTTCAGATAATATTCATTAGGACAATGAAATAAACCCAATAAGCCGCTGTGTGCAGTTTTTGGATGGCTGAAGTCTACATGGAAATCAACAGCAATGAGCCACAGAAAATGTCTGACCAACTATTATCTGTAACAAGCAATTTTTTGTTGTGATGTTTTAAATCTAACTAGCTAAAGCAGTGACTTCTCTGCTGTATTTTCCTTATGTGTTTTACAGATATAAACTCCTGTGTGATTCTTTACTCAGGTATTGACTAATAACCAGAGAAGTTTTCAGCAGAGGTGAAAATACCAGTCTGATTCTTTCCCTCTGGTACTCTTTAGCAAAAGGACTTGTTTATTTTATTGTGTCTACAAGGCATCCAAAACATCTAATGGTTAGTCTATCTCTTGGTAAAGGGCAGATTTCAATATGCATCTAGCTGAAAACTAACTGTGGATTAATATGTCGGTTTTTGGCATGTATTGACAATAAAAAGAACTATTTTTATTCAGGTATTTGGCAGCAGTTCTAAAAAGCACTGTGACAGATAAACACAGAGAGAGGGAATGCAGCAAATAACTTAAATCACTAAAAAAATACTTGAACACTGTGAAATAGGTAGCTCCATTGGAAGCTAATAGGATTCTTTAACACTGGTGAGGCTACACCTGCTGTATTGTGTCCAGTTCTGGGCTTCCCAGTGCAAGGGGGACATGGACATATTGGAGAGAGCCCAACAAAGTGTCACGACGATGATGAAGGGACTGAAGTATCTTTCCTGTGAGGAAAGCCTGAGACAGCTGGGACTGTTCAGCCGGAGAAGAGAAGGCTCAGGGGAATCTTGTGTATATAAAGACCTGAAGGGAGGGTGCAAAGAGAACAGAGCCAGGCTCTTTTCAGTGGTGCCCAGGGACAGGACCAGAGGCAATGGGCACAAACTGAAACACAGGAGGTTCAGAATAATCAGGAAAGACTTTTTTTTTTCTGTGAGGATGACCGAGCACTGGCACAGGTTGCCCAGGGAGGTGGTGGAGTCTCTACCCTTGGAAATATTTAAAAGATGTCTGGACATGGTAATAGAATCATAGAAGAGTTTGGGTTGGAAGGGACTTTTAGAGGTCATCTAATCCAGGCCCCTGCAATGAGCGGGACATCTTCAACTAGATCAGGTTGCTCAGAGCCCTGTTCAACCTGACCTTGAAGGGGTGAGGCATCTACAACCTCTCTGGGCAACTTGTTTCAGTGTCTCACCACCCTCATTGTAAAAATAATCTTCCTTATATCTAGTCTAAATCTACCTTCTTCTAGTTTAAAACCATTGCCCCTTGTCCTATTGCAACAGGCCCTGCAAAATGTCCCCATCTTTCTTATAAGCCCCCTTCAAGTACTGAAATGTCACAATAAGGTCTCCCCGGAGCCTTCTCTTCTCCAGACTGAACAACCCCAACTTTCAGCCTGTCCTCGTAGGAGAGGTATTCCATCCCTCTGATCATTTCTGGTCCGGGCAACTGACTGTAGGTGGCCCTGCTTGAGCAAGGGAGTTGAATAAGATGACCTCCAGAGATCTGTTCCAACCTCTAAACTATTGAAGTTTAGTTTTTCAGCATGAATATGAACAAGAATTTCTAACAGAAGTCACAGCCTTGGCAAGTCTTCTGTTAAACAATAATATTTCCAATTTTACTTTTTTATAATCCTTTAACCCACTAACCGGTTTGAATTACTAGTAGATGATCTTTACCACTTCAGTGAATCAGAGCACACTGCCTGCTGAGGAAAGAAGAAAAAGTAAATGAAAGATGCCACTTCTTGATATTTGCTGGTACAGAAAAAAAATGCTGAATGTCAAGGCTAGGAAACACATGATTGGAACTTTTCAGCAGATATAAGAACAGAGATATTGTGATGAGAAATTAATTTCTAAGGACTTGGAAAAACACTGCAGAAATTCCTTCCTTTCATTCTTATTTTATCCCAGAGCTACCATGTTCCAGGTGCTCAGCGTTTAAAGCCACATGACAAGGAGACTGAGTACATTTTACTAGGGACTCTGTGGGAGAAAATGTCATCATCTTTTCCCCATCCTGTGTACTTGCAATTGAATGCTGGTCATTTTGTGCTAAGTCTTGTGAAAAAGAGGAATGGAAGCTGTTATCTTTTTTTGAAAGTGGATGTAGAAGGGTATCTATGTAGCAGAGGCTGGGGTGAAAAGGGTAGGATATTAGAGAATGGCTGGAAGAGAAATGAGGAAATCTGTAGTAATGGCTGAAAATGCTCTGTTAACATGATTTGTATAGAGCACTGTTAGCGTGTAGGATATGTTGTGGCATTAGATAGGCTAATAAGATGTTCAAAATATTGAAATTACATATCTAGAGAACTTCCTTTGAATCACAGTAAAGTTAATCTGCATTTGCAAATAATATTGGGTGGTTAATTTTTCTGTATCAGTATATACTGGTGGACTTGGCAGTCCTGGGTTAACTGGGTTGAAATGATTCTACGGTTCTATATATCCAACTAGTATTTCACAGTAACTAAAGATCCACTAATATCAGGAAGACATTAATAAATAAATTTTAACATGATAATCCACTAAAGATAGATTTCAAATGACAGCCAACTTTTGCAACCCTGTTTTGGGTTTTTTTTTTACCAAGACTAATTCATTCTCAAAAATCTGTGATGTATGGAATTTGAGTATGTCTTCAGTGTCACACATAAGCATACTTACTAAAATGTTTTCAAAATATCCAATTTTGATATTTGGTTACTGATATTAAGGTATAGAATCACAGAATAACTCAGCCTGGAAGATACCTCAGGAGACCTCTGGTCCAATCTCCTGCTCACAGCAGGGTCAGCTCTGAGGCCAGACCAGGCTACTCAGGGCTCAGGACTTCACTCAGCTGGGTTGAAAACCTCAAAGAACAGAAACTGTACAATCTCTCTGGGCAGCCTGTGCCCTGCCCAACTGTCCTCATGGCGAAAAGTCTTCTCCTTATATCCAGGATGAACCTGCCTTGTTTCAGTTAATGCCCACTGTCTCTCACCCTCCTGCCCTCCACCACAGTGACATGCCCAGCTCCAGCTCCTCAAAGACCTCCCCATAGGCGCTGGGAGCTGCTGTTAGGTCCCCCCAAAACCATATCTGCATCCTCATAGGGCAGGTGCTCCAGCCCCCACCATCTTGGTGGCCTCCCCTGAATTTGATCCATATGGGGGAGTGATTTTTTTAATTAAATGTACAGCCACTTTTCTATTACATTTCTTTGTAAAGGAAACAGAGGAGGCATTTATTTCTGTGCCACTTATCCTTACAGTTGAAAACATGCACTTTGCTAGGTATCACTAGGAACTTTCTTAAATCCCCCTTTAGTAATCTCTTACCAGTAATTCAAACCTTCATTTTAAGCTTACTACTTGCTTGTGGTACTTCCTATAAAACTGTATGCATCAGACATCTAGGTTTTTCCCCCCTTATTCTCAAAAGCTTTTGCAACAGAGTTGAGAAACTGGTTTTTAAAAAGCCCAGCTGTATAAACAACATGAATGTGGTTGGCAAGAAAAAGCCAAGGCTTTAAAAATCATACTTCCTTTCCTAAATGTTTTTTAAATGTATGGTTTTACTCCTAAAGGTCCTTACAAATCGAAAATTTACAGTAAGCTTCACTTTAAAAGTTCTTCTTCTATGCATTTCTGTGAAAGGCAAGCACCTGTCCTTAGGGATTGTGATGATGTCTCTTTTCGGTAATTTCAATGCAACTTTTTAAATTGATGTTTTCTGAACTATTTGTGTGCATATATGGGAGGCTTTGATCCTGAAAAGAAATATGGGATAGACACCCAGGTGGAAACTCCAGTAAGTATTGACTTGGAAAAAGAAAAGGCATCAGGCATACAGTTCAATTAGGCTGTACTTTTAATGATTGATGCATCTGGAAAGTGTTAGGTAATACCTCATTCACTATAGGTCATTATCTTGTGAACAGTGGCCACAACTCATATTTTTCACTAGTGCTGAAGAGACGATTTCTCTCCCCTCCTCTCTTCCTCTGCTGCATTTCTTCTTACAATACCTGAGCTACCTAATACCTACAAAGGCTTTCATGGGGTTGGGTAGTAGAGCCAGCACTGGTTTGAAATGTCTGGATTCAGTAATAATAGTACTTGTTCTGGTGTGTTATTACTAAAGAGGTATAGAAGATATAGTGCTCTTAAGCAGTGATTTAGAAAGCTGAGTCAGAAGTTATGAGGAGTCTTCATTACTAATAGTAAATGTGTTAACATACATCAGAGAAAAGAGCTTGTGAGGACAGGAAAAGGATGTATGTGTTTCTGTTAGGGTCTTAGCTCAAATTTTCATAAATAATAAATAGTCTGAACCAAAACATTTCAGAAGACATTATACCACTTTTTATTTCACATTCCTAAAGGGGCTATTTGTCCTTCCTGAAGGTGTGTAATGCACAAATTTAAAGATGAAACTCCACTTAGGCATTTAACATGCAAAATTTGTTTCACCCAAACAATTTATTTAAATCCTTGACTGTCTAAACTTTTAGGATGAAATGTTAAATCACTATATAAATAAATCATCAAAATATTTTTTTCTTCTTAATGTTGATATTTTTTATATCTACAATGAACTATGTCTTTCTATGAACAATGGCTATCCATTCATAGTGGAGGTCTTAAGATTTGAGAATAAAGTTGCCATAGCATATTACTAAAACAGAAAATTGGCAGACAGCAAACATATTTTGCCATCTTGGAAGAGCTAAAATTAAAATGTTTTGAAGATATATTATACGTATTTTTGGGTTGACATGAGAAATAGAATACATCAAAACATACCAAGACATAATTATGAATGTCAGAGAGCCACAGTGCTACTGAGGTAGTCTTTAAATATATTTTTGTAAGTGTTTGCAAACATAAACATCAGCATTGAAAAAATAGAAACATAAGGTGGTGAATGTCTCAAAAAAAAAAAGTTAAAAAAAAAAAGGTTTTACCTTTGAACTGGATTCCTGGGGTTTCATTTTCTATTTCTTGTACAGCTGACCAGCTCCTTCCCATTAAGAGCAAAATTATGTTGGCTAGACACAAACTCATCATTTGCCTACAGTTTTCTAGCAATAGAGATAACAGGTTATTTTGTACTTGATGTGAACAATCAATGGACCCTTACAGTGGAAGAAGGCTCTGAGGACATGGGTAAGGGTGATGTTCTCATAAATCTCAGGGAAGAATACAAGGAGGGACTGGCCATGGGTGTTGCAAAGAAAGCTGAAAAGTCTCAACACAAACGGGACTGGAGGCTACATCTGCTGAGTGGATCAGCCAGCTGTGTAAGTGTTCATCCCTGAGTTAATCAAGAGTTGAAAACATATTCCTGATTTAGCCAGAGGAGCACGGGCAGTGTGTGAGGGGGGGCAGTGTATATGTGGCTCAGCCCCCCACTGAGTATAAAAAACAGCCAAAGAACTTTGAAGAAAGAAAGAGTCTTGAGCTGGGTTCATCCTATGTGTTACTTTCCACAGATTGTGGACACCTAGTGTCATTACAGTGAGCATATAATAGAGACTGGTAATCACATTTATATTGTGATTCAGCTGTATGTTGCAATTGCTATACTCTGCTAGGTGTAATTTGTACTTATATGGAGTTATGTACATTGCTGCATCACTGTGCTAAATCAAAATTCCGTGTCACTTCAAATAACTTCAAGTAAACTTTGTATTAAGCATTAAACCCTACGCATGTGGAATATCTGAAAAAGCCCAGAGATTATTGGACTTTGACAGATGGGTACCACATTTTACAAAGTAATAAAGTAACCGTAATGAAAGAATAAAATATGTCTGCAATCTCAGAATATAATGGCTAAGTCAGTCTTCAAATAATTATTTTTTTTTAATGGGTTTCACCTATTTCTTTCAAGAATCAATACAATTCAATTACAAAAAAAGATACAATAAATATCTTCCTCAAAATGTTAGTGCAGCCTGGATACAGAGGCACTATCCTGATTGCAATACAAAGCACAAAAATGAGCAGGTCTTGAGCAGATTAGCATCTAGTACATACCACTGCACATGCAAAAAAATTGCCATTAAGAAGGCGACAACTGCCATGTTATAACAGATAGTTTAACATCCTACATTTATCCTGAAGCAGGAAAAGTTGTGGGTAGGTCATATAGAATGGTTAGACCAAAAGTGGAAGCCAGTTCCAGTCCTGGGGAGCATTCAGAGTGGTAAGGAGGAGCAAAGCGTGGTCTGACCTCCATGGGAGTTTGCAGCTGACGCTTTGCATGAAGCAGCTGACTGGGGCACCCTCACTTCTCTGGAGCAGTTTTCCTGAATCTGACAAGTTTCTACCTGTGCAGGAGTTGTTTGGACAAAGAGAACCTGTATTCTTGCACCGCTTTGAGGCATTTTCTCTATTTCAGTTTGGCTGTCAGCATGAGGTGGGAGCTCCTCTTTCTCCAAGGCCAGATGCAGCTGTGAGCAGGAGCACTGCTCTGATAAGGGGTGCACAGCACCCCACTGCCTTGCAGCTGCAGAGCTGCCGCCTTGCACAGCGACACGAGAAACCTCTGCAATGTGATGGCCGCTGGCTTGTTCAGGCATCGGCAGAAAACTGGCCTGAAGTTCCGCTCTAGCATAGGTCACCTAAATTGAAGTATCTTTGTGTGCACCAGATGGTGGGGCTCCACTGCAGTCAGCTGCATTACAGTCAGCACAGCACAGCTCTGAGGGACTCGGCGCAGTAGCCTGGAGGAAGGCATGTAGTGCCATTTGAGATACAGGAGGGAACCAAAGACATCTGTATGAGACTCAGATATGACATAGGACTGATAAGAGCTCTCTGTCCTTCAAACGACATTAGATATCTGTGTGTGGGGTGCTGAAATAATCCGAAGGTGTCCATCTCGGTATGTACTGAACTACTGTCTAGGATTTAGTAAGTGTATTGGCTTCATTATGTATAATGAGTGTCTAGACACACAGCACCCAGGAATGTGCCCAAATTTAGTTCTTTTAATCTACAGTTGAATCTTACCTTGGAACTCAGTGAATCCAGAAGAAAGGTACTGCTGATCAGCAGCTCCTAGTGTGGCAGCAGCCCCCACCCAGGTCCTGCCAAGCTTCTGCAGGTGCTGTGCTGTAAGCTGTCTCATGCTGTAGGCAGGCGGAAAGGCAACCGCTCCACAGTGCTTTTGCCTGTGTATGACCTAGTGGTCCACAGGATCTGCAGAGACTCATTCAAACAAGAGGCATTACCTCTTGGAAACTTGCTTATATATTTCTTGCTTCTGGCATTGGACCCTGCTGAACACCTCTGGGCACCCCAATTGCATCTTTTTTCCCAGAAAATGCCACAGGGATGCTGCTGTTTAATATAAAAAGGAGTCAGGTTGGTGTAAAATTCTTTGCTATCCCAGCTTAAGAGCTGCTTGTGGAAACCGTTCTTAGTTGCCTTTGACTCTTTTCTTGTAAAAGGTCCAACAGATGGAGTCCCACCTGGAGAGGCAGAGCCAGACTGGGTGTTTTTAACTATGTTTTAACTATATTTTAACCGTTTTGGGACTCCATTTACCCAGCTGCACAATGGGCCTCAGAATATTGTCTTTCTTCCTAGAGGAAGCTGATCTAAATATGATGGTATAGGCCTAGGCACTGGAGATGTTCCGCTTGAAATCCAACTTGCAGTAAGAGACACTAACAAACAGACCCATTGACTTTTGTTTATTTGTCCTCAGTGAGGTGTCTGCTGTTTCAGGGTCACAGAGCATTCACCATGTTCACTATATGGTGCTATTATGGGCACCAACACAGAATGTAAATCAAAACATGATTCCTTTCAATTATTTGTGGTAGCAAAATGTATGTTGAAACCATATGGTTGGCACGATTCTTGTTTTCAAATAATTAGTACCTAAATGCTGCTTTAAGGCACTTCATTTCTTCTTGCTGCATCCCTCTTTATCCATTCTTCCTGGGGGCGTGGGCATGGTGGGGATGATGTGGAGAAACCCCTGTGATCGGTCCAGTCTCTGCTGTGCCTGTGAAAATTAACCATCAGTCCAGCTAACTACCCACACCCACAAGATGCCAGAACTGCAGAAATTTTGCAGTGCTTGTTGAAATCTCACTATTCAGCAGTTTTGTGGGTTTCAGTGCTTTTAAAATGTAACTTTCCATGCTTGCTTGTTTGCACTGGGGTCAGCACAAGGTCTATGCACCACTGCTGACTGCTTTTACCTTCATTTACATCTCACTTCACAGTTTTTAACTCCTTTTTATTTTTTTTTTTAAATCAGACAGAGGCATCACTTGAACCTGAGCCATAGATTTTACATCTTACATTGCCCAACACTGGCAGGCTTTGACATTGTCATTTATCATTCCTAACTTTAAAAACTTCACTTTCTTAAGGCTTTAAAGAGTCAATGTGTTAAGGTAATTGATAGCAACTTCACAGGTCTGTACATAGCTCTGTCAAGGCTTTTTGTCTCCCCTTAAAAAAAAAGTTACATCCTGTGTCTGTGATGCTGTTTCGGAAAAAGGGGGAATACTGCTCGTTTTCACTGACCCTTTTATGTGCTTGTTTGCACAGCCCTTCACCAGTGTTTCTTCAGTTTGTGTACAGAGGACATAAAAATCCGTGCCTCAATATAGGCTTCTAGCCACTGGTGTAACATAAACAGCAATAAAATGTGCAAGAAAACATATTGGATCTTGTGTATTTACGTGACCAGGGCTCCCAAAGGAATCAAATGAATGTGCAGAAAACACGATTCAGCCATAGTCTGCTCTCAGACGGCTCATTACACACAGTCATTCAGAAATCAATTTATGTTTTAGCATTTTGATTTATTCCCTGTGACAAATTATTTACAGACTTCCTGCCTTTTTTCTCTTGGTATGTTTTCCTACTCACTTGCAGAATCTGCGCAAAACAGTGGACTGTCTTTTCACTTGTTACTTTCATTGTCTTATAATAGCAAAAACCCCAGCTTTATATATCTCTTACACAGATCTAATAAGAGAAGTTGTTTTCTGAGAAGTTGCTTGTTTTAGTTTTTTGCTATAATTACTTTGTCCAGTTTTTCAAATATTACTTGGAAATGCCTCAGGGCAGCTCTGTAAAGGGCACCAAAGGCAAAGTTTTTGAACAAGTTTTCATTGTGAACTTCAAAGAACTTCACAGCACCTGTGTAAAAAAAATCACAGAGAGTAGAAAGTGAAAAATCATTATACCCTGCCTAATCTATCATTCTCTTCATGCAAGACAATTCTCTTTACTACTACTTTGACTACTGCACCTTAAATGTTTTGAACAGGGCTCCACAACTCCTTGGAGCATTATTCAATAGGCTAACATAGTTCTTTAATTTTACTTTTGTGCCTAGCTAAATAACTTTTTGTTGTTCTACATTTATATCATTCAAATATTGTCCCTGATTACTTGGTTTTACCTTTATTTACCAGTTAGCTAAACTATATTTATTAAGGCAACCCTGAAACCATTTGGGAATAATTTAGGATCATTCTCTCATAAAGTGTGATGGACTGATCACATTTTTGCAGTAAGAGTTGGTTAGGAAATTAATTTCTCCTATTTCAGAAGCAAAGATTCCAACATCAGAGCTGAGAAAAAATAGTGATATAAGGGCCTGGAAATAATAAAAATCTTTTAATTAAGTCTGGCAAAGGGCAGTGATATACAAATGGTGGTATATAATTCTTCTCCTTTATGTACAAGAAAGCTAATTTCAGAGAATGTTACCTGTGGAGTTTTAAGCTGTTCATTTTACTCATAGATTTCTGAGATACATCGGGTACTGTTCTGCAGAGCAGCGATACTCACAGCTTCATGGTCTCAAGAAATTATTCCTTACAGCCATGAAAACCATGACAAGGCAGCACCACTGCTCCTAAGCTTCACACAAAGCAAGAAAAATTCACTGTAAACTCTGCTTACCGCATAACCAAGTATCCCAACATTGATGAAAGGAATGCTGCAAATATTAATACGAAAGTGTTGGAAGGAAAGAAATGAGACAAATACGTAACGTGACAGTCTGCATTAGCAAGGAATGCAGCGCAGTGAGAACATCAGCAATATGGATTCAGTGCTCATCCTGAAGCACTGCAGGGGAGAGCACTTCTTAAGGAGGTGGGATAATTAACAATCTTTATGCTGCCGTTGTTGAGTAAAAGTCTCAGTGCTGGTGATGGACAATGTAAAGAAGAATATACAAATTGACTGAACAGATGTTGTCTGTCCCTAATGGGTCTAACCATATTTAGCATTGGCTGAGATGGGCGGTGAGGCAGAAATAGCCTACACAACAAATTCCTCTCAGCTTTATTTGCTTTTGCTGTTTGTCATCATTAGACACAAGGCTGATATTGTTTGAGTAACAAATAGAGCTTTTACACATTCAGCTTCACTGATTTTTGTCTTTTTCCTGTTTTGTCAACAAGGCAACATCCATGGCAGGGTAGTGTATTCCAAAAGTGTGCCGGTGTCTACCAGAAATCTGCTTGAGGTTTTCCTTACAGGAACAGCCTCATGAAAGAGGAAGGTGGATTCAGCAGAAACAGTACCTCCCCTCGGACCCACGCTTACGGGCATGCAACATGATACAAGTCTTAGCAGCAGCTGAGATTGGAGTGACCCTGGGGAGACAGAAAACTTTAGGCTTTGGAATATAATAATACCCATATCTGTCATAATGTCAGATTTATCCTATTACCCACCTCATATGTCAAAATCACATATTACTGTCATGCTAGACACACAGAATCATTACCTGCCTGTAGCTTGCAGATTGCCTCTCTCAGAGTAGTAGCTGTCTTATTGATCTCTGGCTGTGTCCACTCATAAAGCAAATTAAGTTCATATTTTTTGAGGAAGATAAATTGTATGACCTAGTCACTTTGCATGACCTGCTTTAGTACTAATAAAAAACATTTTTAAATACTTGAAAATATTGCCTGATACTTAGCATTTCTGTTTTGGAGTACATCTCAAGCAGTAAATCATTCTGAAAGATAGATGGGAAGTCACTTTAAGGATCTCTGAAGTAAAATTTGTGTTAATGCTTTGGAGTTATATTTCTTTACAGAAACAAGGAAATATAATATCCTGTTGTATACTTTATAATGTTATTTCTTATCAGCCAAGGCAACATTCATTAACAATTGAAGTGTGTATGATCTGTTACAACTGTTAAAAATTGCTGTTGAACTAGTGTAACTACTGAAAAATTGCAGAATTTGTTTTAAAAAACATGAAGCTTGTAACATATTTTTATTGTCTAACAAACAGTAGAAAGGCAATTTTTCTAGCAGAGAAGAGTAAGTTATTGCAAAGTTATTGCCAGTTATCACCAGCGTAAGTTATTGCAAAATAATCAAAAAGTGCAGTTTGCTTCTGCCTGTTTCTTCCCACAACCTATGTCAATATTCAGAGACTGTGTTTATACGAGGATACAATTTCAGAGCCCTCAGTGGGACAACAGATGCCTAAACCACAGTGTTGGGGAGGAGAGAAAAAGTAGCCATCTAAGCATGTTTACTTTCAGCGACAAGGAAGTTCTAACTTGTCCCTAAGTGGTGACTCACTGGGTTGGGACTATAAAAGTAAAGGTAACTGCTCTCTAAAACATCAGGGCTTCAGATTTCACAAATCCAACATGATGCAGGCAAGACTTTCAGCTGTCGTCTTTTTCTTGTTGGGTTTGTCATTTTGCCTGACAATCCCTATTCCCCTTGAAGACAGCCATGAATTCACAGAGAAAGACCTTCAGTTTGCAGAGGTACAGTATACAATAATTCATTTGCATATTTTATAAATAGTAAATTATGTAGTTACAACTGTTTGAAAACTAGGCTTATTACTTCTTCTCCCCTTCTTAGCGCTATCTCAGGACTCACTATGATCTCCGTCCGAATCTTGGTGGCCTGATGAGGAAGAGTGCCAACACAGTGGCATCTAAACTTCGAGAAATGCAAGCTTTTTTTGGCTTGGAGGTGACAGGAAAATTAGATGAAGAAACATATGAACTGATGCAGAAACCAAGATGCGGTGTCCCAGATGTTGGGGAATATAACTTTTTCCCTAGAAAACTCAAATGGTCAAAAACTAATTTGACATACAGGTAAATGCATGGCATTTTGAATGTTATTACCTGCTTTTAGGTACCTTGTCCGACAGGTTGCTCAGTAAATTGAATTATTGGGAGAAGGATGCATTTGAGTTTGACAAAATTCATGTTGCAGTTTAAAATCCTCACAGCCCCATTTTTGGAAAGGTCCCCTGAGCTCATCTTACAGCCCAAGGAATTAAATATGCTTTTTTTCCATTGCACTTTGTCATGGAGGAAAGCTGGTGAGATGTAAGATAGTAACTCCTCATATGGCCTCCATGTAAACACTCTAGTCATGTCAATGGTGCCCAATGAAAGAGGGATAAGGATTACGACCGTGCACCTCACCACTGATCCTCACAGCACTTAATCTCTAGGTCACTCCTCAGCTCTGCTTTGGACCTGGTTTAGTGTCTGCGTCATGTAGGTCTTGCCCTGGACAAAGCAGTGTAGAGGCAAACCAATCTGTGTAACGTGGCTGTGAGAGCAGGGACTGATCCTTGTCCCTCGTTCACAGTCCATTTCACAGTCCCATTTCACAGTTCAGATGTAGATATCTATGCTTGGTCTGACAGATTTCACACCATAACCCCAGGAAGCTGACCTTGGGAAGCTGCGGTGCTTAAAGGTCACACAGCAGCTCCTTCTCCCTTAATACAGCAAGGTCATCAACAGGGGTTTTTGAACAGCTGCAACCCAAGTTTCTTTAACAGATTCCAACTATGAAATCACTGAACTCTATCATTTCAGTGTCTAGAGATAAATATTACTTTTATATGAATGATTCTAGCCTATAAAAAGCCTTTGGATTATGTTTGCTCCTCCAGGTAGTGAGGGTCATGAGCTATTTTATATGGCATAAGAAAAAGTTTGAAGTTACTGATATGATTTGACATAACACAGAATACATCTGTCATTTTCTATTTTTTCTGGTGCATATAAAATCAATTACAGAAAGCTGTTGGATCATTTCAGATGTCTCTGAATGATTTTAATGAAAATAGAAATGGTTATTTTTACTTTTTTGAATACTATGTGCAGCTGCCAAGCTCTTTGTATTTAGATAAGAACATAAGGAGGAAAAAAAGCAAAAAAATTTAGTGAGGTGTACGGTTAGATAAAGGTGTATTACACATTTTCTTCAATTCACACAATTTAACTGATTAACAGATTATTAATCTGTTTGATAGGATTATGAATTACACTTCAGATCTGAGACGTGCTGACGTAGACAGAGCTTTCAAAAAAGCATTCAAAGTTTGGTCTGATGTGACACCCCTTAACTTCACCAGAATACGAAGTGGTGTAGCTGACATCATGATCTCCTTTGGCACTAAAGGTAACACAGAATGAATTATTTTTAATTTATAGTTACATTGCTGCCAATAAGACAGGTTAATTGATCTAAATGTTTTGAATGTTGTTTTATAGAACATGGTGACTTTTACCCCTTTGATGGACCCTCTGGATTACTGGCTCATGCTTTTCCCCCGGGTCCAGACTATGGAGGAGATGCCCATTTTGACGATGATGAAATTTGGTCAGATGATTCTAGAGGTAACAGAAGTTCCTGAGATTATTTGAAATAGTGATGGATGGACAATTTTGTCCTGTCTGATAACTGTAAACAGTTTGTTTTGCCTGTGTACTCTTCATTATGTTCACTGACCACTCACAGGAAGTTGGATTTAACCTCCAATCATAAATAGAAGTATAATATATGCCTAGCATAAATTTTAAGATACACACCTCCTAAACAAAGTGATAGAAAAAATGCCACAAACAAGGTATTGTGTCATCTTGGCATTTCACCAAGCTCAAGGGCAGCTAGTTCTGATCACAGACTGATGGAAATTACCTTACTGAATCCTATAGATAACACATATACTTAACTCAGCTGCAAATCGTCTACTTGCACTTAATTTGAAAATTCTTCACCTTGCTTATTCAGGGCAGAGCTTTAATAGAACAAAACACTATGGTTTTTTTAGCACTGTGTTATTTCACCCTCCTAGCATTAAAGCTAATTTTTGCAATACTGAAAACAATATAGACTCTCTGCTAGAGGTGAATTCCTGACAAAAAAAGAAAAATGTTATTGATTTGAGTAAGGCTGACTTCACTCTAGAGCTTTCCAGTGTTGCTAAGAAATTTTAAGAAATCTAAATCTGCCTACAGAACAACATTGTCAAATAAGATTTAGGTTGAATCCAGCTATGAGATTCTCAATTGATTAGGCCCTTAATAAAACAAAACCCATGGTACTTTGAAAAAGACAAGAAATTTACATCATTTTTCCATTTATTCAGTTGTCTGATTCATTGTTCCATATGTTAAAACATAGTGTTAAGATCAGTTGATTAGTCTAAGTCCACTTTGGTGATACAAGGAACTATGCATTTACTTTCACTGTGGTTTGTTGTAGGGTATAACTTGTTCCTTGTTGCTGCCCATGAATTTGGTCATTCTCTGGGGCTTGAACATTCTAGAGACCCTGGAGCTCTGATGTTTCCAATTTACACGTACACTGGAAAAACTGGTTTTGTGCTTCCTGATGATGATGTGCAAGGGATCCAAGAGCTCTACGGTAAGTTTGTATAGTATATATTTCCTGTGTTGTTATAACCTGTTACAGGTGCACTGCACAGTTACTACAGAACTGCAGATGTTCCATAGCACCAGTCATGACTGATTCAGACCAATTCACTGGATTCTTGGCAACCAGACTTCAGGAACAGAAGATGCTTAGGTTTAATAGTTCAGAGAAAAAAAAAAAAAAAAAGAAAAAAAAAAGATAAAAAAACGAGATAACACTGCAGAGAACAGTTGGTCACTGTGCTGTCTCCTTTAGTGGTGGGCAGTGGGGGGCAGAATCTTTATACTTTGTGACCTGCCTCAAAAGAGAAGGGAAAACAGAGTTTAAAGGAAAAAGCAGAAATATCCATTTTTCATCATGGAAAGAAGAAAACTTTGGGGGACTTTCAAAACTTGGGCTAAAGAAAGCAAGTCTGTTTAACATCTTTGCAACACAGCTGAACTGTGAAGTCCATGAATGTATTTGGCTAAAGAAGAGAGAGAACAGACTTTCCCCAGTACGAATAGTTTGCCCATTATGCTTGTATTCATCATGCTGTTTGGGAACTCTTCCATGTCCTCCCATTCAATACCATGATCACAGAATCATAGACTTATAGAATGGTTTGGGTTGGAAGGGACCTTAAAGATTGTCTAGTTCCAGCCCCCCTGCCATGGGCAGGGACACCTTCCACTAGACCAGGTTGCTCAAAGCCCCATCCAACCTGGC
>JAVJGI010000014.1:15326420-15378275 GCA_035590275.1 Ibycter americanus | reverse complement strand
AAAAATTTTTTACTAAAAATTTGAAAAAATAAAAATTTTTTAAATCACAAATGAATATAGATGCCTCTAAGAAACTGCATCATATATCTTTTTAGGCAGGATTTATAATACAGTTACAGACTTGACTGCCTAGTAATATGAAGTGAAGATGATATGGCTAAAGACTGACACCATTTGTACACATTTTTAATTTCACAGGGCTTTCTTCCACACACACAAATCTACTAGCATTTATTTGAGTGAAATTATACTACATTCAGAAGCCTTACATGGGACAGCAGTGTTTCTTTTATTCTAAATGAAAAAAAGATTCAGGTTTGGGGTTTTTTGAGATGATCACTGTGTGGTTGAGAGAAATGGTCTGCAGCTAAGTGACTATGAGGAAAGGAAAGGTCTACAAGGAGCTCTATGTATTGAAAATTCTTTGTTATAAAAAAAAAATAATTCTCCACTAACTACTTTTTAGTATAGCACATCAAAGTTACTGGTATTCTGTAGTATGAAAAGAAACATAAAATATATTTTCCTTTTATGACTAGGTTTTTCTGGAGACTGCACCCTCAGATGGTTGAGGCAGAACTGGTGTTACTTAAGTCTTTTTGGCCAGAGCTTCCAAATAGAATAGATGCAGCTTATGAAAACCCCATCAAAGATCTTGTGTTCATGTTTAAGGGTGAGTTTTCAATTTTGTTCTTGGCAGAAAAATATACATGTTTAGTCAAGCTCAGTAAGTGATGCAAAGGTAATCAACAGAAGAATAAAACTTCCTACCTTCCTTGCTCAAAAAACAAACTGTTGGTTTCACACTGTGCAAATCTACACAATTTCCAATGACATTCCATGATTAAGCTCAGATTACAATTAAGCTCAGATGACTAGGATCATATTTAGCATAAATAGTTTAATACCTGCTGAGTATGTGACCTAAGAATCTGTTACATGTATGAAAACAGGGATCATGGTATCCTCATTTTATTCTGCTCTAAGCTGAGCCTTTACAAAAGACTCATGCATACTTTGTTCTTATTTTCAGGAAAGAAAGTCTGGGCTTTGAATGGCTATGACATAGTTGAAGACTTTCCTAAAAAGATATATGAAATGGGGTTCCCAAAAGAAATGAAAAGAATAGATGCAGCTGTCCATATTCAAGACACTGGCAAGACTCTCTTTTTTACTGGAAATAAGTACTGGAGGTAAGCTGGAGACAGACTGGTGTGTCCCTAGTTCTAACCTGTCCAGAAGTATCAAAAGATCAGCAGTTTTTTTCAAACCAGGCACTTGATTGTAGCTCACGTTTCCAGTCTGTGCTCTACATTGGTGCTGCAGCTGCATAGAGTAAATATGTCATAAAGGTGTATGCAAGACTTTTCTAAACATATGGGCACAGCCTTAAAAGCTGAAAGAGTGAAAGAAAGGAAAGGAGGATAACAATGCCTTAGTCCAAGGGAGTTTCTAATATGGGCACGTCTCATAGACAACATTCCCTTCTTGCTTTTTTGAGTTGCTTGTGTGACAAAAAATGGTATCAGTGCTGTGAGAGTAAGAAATCTATCCCATCCTAGGATGGCTGCTTTTTGCTGTCCATGAGTGGGACTTAAAGCCAGGTCTGATGCATAATGAAGACATTACCATCCCTTCCCAGTATCTCTGTGCCAAGCAGCATCAGGATAGTCTTGTAGTGCAAATACATCCAGGTACAATCATCTCCATATAATATGTACCTTACAGATCAGTTCTGAAAATGTAGCTTTATTAGTTTAGTGTTTATTGAGCTTGTACTTGCAGTGGAAGAGTGCCCTGGTTATTGTCCTGAGTTTCATTAGACATAAAGTCCCCAAAGTACCTGTGCTTAGGGATGTGGTTTAGTGACGGACTTGGCAGTCCTGCGTTAACAGTTGCAGTTGATGATCTTAAAGGTCTTTTCCAACGTAAATGATTCTTGATTGTAAAGGCTGCTGGTTACTTCTGATGTGGGTAACTTCAAAGCATATAAAGGGCACAAGACCGAAGTCCCAGGCTGTTTAAATCTGAATTTTTATTTTCTTTTGTGTTTAATATAGTTATGACGAAGAGGCAGAGGTTATGGAAGCAGGCTACCCCAGGCCAATAGAGGAAGAATTTGCAGGAATTGGTGATAGAGTGGATGCAGTCTATCACAGAAATGGTACATAATCTGATAATGAAACTTTATTACAATTAGTTGTTGTTGAAACTTGAGATTAATGTCCTGTGGGAAATTCTGTTATTTGTAAGTTTGATTTTTTAACATCAATACTTTGGTTCTTGGCTGAATGAGGTTTCTGATCTAAATTGCCCTCTAGTCAAGGTGCTCTTACAAACTGTGTATATACGTATTTGAGGAGCCAAAAAAGACACGCCTCCTTGCTTAAGGAACCTAAAGTGATATGCTTAATATAGAAGTGTTATAAATGGAGCTCCTTCAAATGGAGCCCATTCCTATCCAACTCTTCAAGGAGTGTTTCCAAGTCAGTCTTAAACATTAACAGGCAAATCCTGTATTTTTCTAAGCAAGTGCTGTATAGTAATAAAACAGAGCTTGACACTAGATTAAAATATCAGTTATTTTGAAATACCGATCTGAGACTGGCAAATGGAATAAGGACCTTTGAAAATTTAGCTCAGCATTCTAAATACTAAAATAGTGCATTTAAAAGAGTTATTAAAAAATGAAAATAAACAGCATAGTTTTTATTTGAAGGATAATTTTAACATGCAACACAGTTTTCTCAGAGTTAATTAATTTTAACTTTCCTTTTCCTTAGGTTATCTCTACTTCTTCAATGGACCACTGCAGTTTGAATACAGCATCTGGAGCAAAAGAATTGTCCGTGTCCTGCATACTAACTCCATCTTTTGGTGCTAATTACATCTGAGTGCCATGTCATAGGCTGCAGAGCAGCTAGTAGTACATGGTAATAATAATATGGGCATATAGATTTATTAGAGGACAGCAAGGTTCTGTGAACAAGCACTGGCTACCTATCACCAACTGTATACTGTATATATGGAACTGTATAGCTGCATGTCAGTCTGGGACTGAATTAACTTAATAGGAAAGAAGAAAAGAAATTATTAGCATTTCAAGGGGCATTACACCATTTAAAGTTTTTCTAGTATTGAAGTGAGATGCTGGATACATCCTACATGATCATGAGCACTATTACTTTCCAGTAATCTGAGCATGTCCAACACCTTTCAAGGATCTCCTACCATGTCCCAAGAAATAGACCTGATAAACCCAGGAGTGTTATATTTTTAAACTAATCCTTCAGCTCTTTGTGAAATTCCCATTAATGTACTGGGAATTCAGATGTGTAATGGATGAGTCAGGACTGCATGGTGGATGCCTGAGCAGGATACACGAGGTTGCAACACTGAAGTTAGGGAATTCAAAGGTATTTGAATGTATCCACATTTGAATAGGAATGTCCCCCTGGAAATGGATGCCCATGTCATGTTTGGAACAAGTAGAAGGTATAGAAGCAACGAGGTGTCATTCCAAAACAGACAGAAAAGCAGGAAAAGGGAAGAGTATTCCATGCAGAAATCATCAGCCTGTATGATATTGGGGAAACCTGAAAGTGGCAACAAGAGCATCATGCAGGCTGAAACCTTGCATGAAGCTACATCTGGTAACACAGCCCATGTTTTCAGCTGCTGTAAAGTGAAGCAGTTCAAGTGACATTTGTAGAGCTTATGCCTAGCTGTGCCAACAGAGAGCCTGCATATTCAAATCAAAATATTCAAAAGAGTATCTTTTTTCTTGTTGGTTATTCTTTTAATATCTATATCAATTGTTTCAGTACCATCTAAGGGGGTTTTGTGGTTTTGTTTTGTTTTGTTTTGTTTTGTTTTGTTTTGTTTTGTTTTTAATCATTGCAGATGATGTGGGACTGGGATTATTTATCAGTTTAAAAAAATAATATTAAATAAAATGGATTAATAAAATGACATTGTGTAATTGCTTAAATTAAAATCTCCTACACTACATATCATAAAAGCAAGACAGAGCTATTGGATAAAAGAAATCAGGAATGCTACCTGTGCATTTTATTCATTAAAATTTTCACCTCTATTTAAAAATCTGTTTTGTTTTTTTTTACCTTTGAGAAAATGACTTTTATAGACAAGAGGGAAGAAAGACAGAAAGAGAGGAAAAAGGAAGGAGCCTTCAGATTTGCAGAAGAACTAAGCTGGAATTAGTCCTTATCATTACTGAAGGTATGAGAAATTATTAAGAAATACAGTGAAATTCAGTTCCACATTAATTTGAACGCTAAACTTTGACAACTAATTGAAACTACAATGTCCTCTTCTGCCTCCTCAAAACCAACCCCTAAGTCAATCAATCAGCCAGGCCTGCCAGGCAAAGCCCATCAACAATGAACACGTTTAAACAGGCATAAATTGCCAGGCTTACCCTCCAATGAGCCAGGTGAGCTTGATTCTCTAACTTATGCAACATAGATGGTCAGTCAAGGTAACCTAATAGATTTCGTGGTCTCTTCTGACTGTGAAACTCTGAATTGATGAATTTCAGACCTTAATATGCTCAAAAGAAATGCAAGGAATTAGAGCTGAAAGAAAAAACATTACAAATGGAAAAAACTTAAAGTAGACTAAAATCAAAGTTCTGTTATATGATATAATGTTGATAAAACTGGTAGGGAAACAGTCAGTACAATTCTCTATGCATAACAAACAGAACTGGGTTCATTTATATGTAAAAATAATTTTTGACAGACATGGTATGCCTGAAAAAATAATGCTTGATATTGGGCTGCAGTTTAGCTTATTTACTCTGCAGTGAAATAAGGGTCTGGAGATGTAACCCTAGTCCTCATTATTCTCAGTATAAAGACTTGGTGAAAAATTGTGTCAAAATAATAAAGAGCGTCTGTAAGGGCTAGTTGTTGAGTCAGAGTGTTCTGAATTTCAAAGGTCTGACCTGAGCCTCACTGGAGCAGGGAATGCAAAGGTGGACAGGGAAGCAAGGAGACATCAATGAATGTCTTTCATATGTACATGAATTTCTGTTAACATTGAACATTTGGCAAGGAAGAAAAGTATTGCATAGGAAGCTGAATCTTCCAGAGGCTTCAGCATGATCACATCCAGCTGCTCCCCAGTCCAAACAGTCAGATTCCTGTTTGCCGCTGGGCTGACTGGAAGCAGCCTTTGGGACAAGTCCAAGCACAGCTCCAGCTCATGTGTCTGCATCTCCGGTGAGAGGCGTGCACTGCTCCGCGCATAGCCGTACCTCAGCTGCGAGAAGTACCAGGCTGTCAGTTCCTGGCACTTCATTAAGCAAAAATGGAAAAGAAAAATCCTTGTGCTGAGGATGTGGAAGGCTGAGGTCAGAGCCAGAGGGGCCCTGGCGGTGCCAGCACCCAGAAAGGAAAACTGTCCACAGGACCCAGTGCCCTGGGACCTGCTGCCACCTCAGGAGAGTAACGTTGCGTGAGTGCTTGGTGGGAACCCATATGGGATACCACCCAAGTCCATCAAGTATTGAAAAGAAATGAGTCCTTTTCTTGAGACAGAGGCTGAACTGACTGCTTTCCCTGAGACGTGAGTGAGGAGAGGACCGCAAAAGGCTGAGACATCTGTGCCCCAGGATGTAATATAAGCAGAACTAATAACTTCCCACCTGGTTTCTAGTTTTTACGTAAAACTACACAAACTCACCTGACGATACATGAACTGTTGCTGATTAATACTTCTTTTATATCCATTTTGGTCTCTGCTAAGAATTATCTTTTGGAGGGGGAAAAAGAATAAGGCAGGAAAAGGAATCTGTCAGATGTCCCTTATGACTAGTTTCTGTGCTGGTTACACGATCCTGAGCAAGCAGGACTTAGAGGATGGAAATATATATTCCAGGAGAGAAAGAAGTGAGCAAACATCACTTAAACTTTCCAAAGTGAGAAACTAGACAGCTGTCCTCTAAATTCACTAATACTTTGGAAAGGCAGCAAACACTCTAAGAGGTACTGTGAGCTACATGAGATTTACTACTAGCTGAGAAACTGGTGAGGGAATTCAATCTTGTCATGAAAATGCCTTTTTTTCTCAGCATAATCTCCACAAACCTACTATGAGAACACTAGATGGCAGTGACAGCTTTGCCCCTTGGAGGATTTGCTCAGAACCAAAAATGATATGGTGGATGAGGAAGCTGCAGCTAATTACAGCAAATTCTTACATTTGGTGAAGATATAAAAACCCCAGCGCTAATAAGTAGCATTTAATGATTATATTCTGTTGACATGTGGATCTCTGAGTAACAAGTTAAGATATTAAAATGTTTAGGAAATTTCTTCTAGATATATTCATTTTCAGGGCCACTAATTTTTCAGTCTGTTGATCATCCTTTTCTGAACATCAATGCAATACACTTAGAACAGTATACTCCACGGATAGTCCTAGGAATAACGCGATCCCTTAGTGTAACTCCATTCGTTGGAGAATTACACATGCACACAGAAACACAGGCATATTCCAACTCCTCAGGAGCATGACAGCCTTTCAGGAAACAACCTGATTTCTGAAAAAATGACACTGCAGAATATGGCAGTAAGGCAAAAGTGGAGAAAAATATCGGTTACAAAGAGCCCAAGTAAAAGAGTAAAAATATAATCAAAAGTGTCTGAAATGTCAAGTATGTGATCACATCTGCTTGGAAGAACTAAGGGCAATTTCTAAGCCTTTCACAGTTCATTCTGAGATGGTACTTCCAGACTCGTGAATATTTTACAGATGAAGAATATGGTCTTGATCTTTGAATCCCTAATACCACCCAGATCAGTAAGCCTACTGTGCATTGTGAGCCAGGTAGAAATTGACTTTCCTATCCTGAAAATACTTTTGAGACTTTCAAATATCTTTTCTGTTTGCAATAGAAAGAAACAAGAAATTTTGGAAATTTTTAATGGAAAAACATTTGTCCTCTGGCATAGTCTGTAACCATATTGTCAATCAGCATAGTTACTGGGTCTGGGGAGAAGAATATACTGTTCCAGTTTTTTGCTCATACTGATTTAAACAAGGGCCTAGACCTCAATCTTCAGTCTTCTAGGTGAAATAGTTGCACATTCACTTATGTTGAGGTGAGTTTCTTTCCATCTGCCCTGCTGAAGATGTTCCCTCTTCACACAAATACAATTAAACAGTACTCTCTGGAAAGACTGGCTACCCACTAATCAGACAGCTCATTTGGGATGTAGGATCAAGCCCTTCTGTCAATTATGTTTGGGGTTTTCCATACAAAGTGGGGTGTCTATGCACACTGGGAGTCCACACGAATTTTTGGTTTTGATGGTTCTGCTGTTTCTAATGAAAAATGTTTCCAGAGAAGACCTCACCAGTTCTCCCTAACATGGTGCTGAGGGTACAAAGCCCACAGAGACTCTGTCTGTCCTGGATCTTCCTCTTTCCTACTTAACACAATCTTGTGGTTGACACATCCTTTTGAGTCACAGCCTTTCCATTACACGCTGCAGTTTGAATTTCCAGCCAGTGCTGTTCAGGAGTATCTCTGGCACTCACTTCACCTGTCCCTTCAACTTCATACACCGTTATCTCCCATGCACTGTGCTACAGACAGTGCGCTCTGCCCCTGTCTTTGACACAGAAAACAGATGAGGAAGCATTTTGCTCTAACAAAATTCTTTCTGGGCAGCAGAGAACCAGGTATCACTTTCTTTCTTATGTCCTATAACAAATTTCCTACTGCCATCATAATACAGGATAATACAGTTCTGTGTGTACCTGAGTGAGCCACTCCAGTTGTATCTTTACTTTTTGCACAGACTACACCGAAGTCCTACCACCAGGCAGTAGGAAGCTTGTGGAGCAGTGTCCTGGGAATGGTCATGTCCATACTGCATAGTTCCTGCTGGACCTTGCATGATTCTCTTCTGCTCTTCTTAAAAGAGGCAGATAGGCGATTTCCAGGGTCTAGTGTTGCTTTCTCTGGCCCAGACGACATTATTATGGCACTTTGTAAGTTCACCATTACAGGGATTGCCACCCTAGTAAGAGAATAAGAGAAATTCCTGTTATCTCTGTGTGACTTGTGTTGCGTGAATATATTCTTCACAAGAACATAAAACAACGTAGCCCTTCTCGGAGCCTGCCATCCTAAAAGGAACCTGCAGGAGTCAGTTGAGAACCAGTTGTGTCTGGAGTTCACAGCGTCCTTCCCACGAACTGTTTACCTAACAAACATTCTTTTGAAGCTCAGCGTGGGTTGTGTTCCAAGCCATGTCACCCATTGTGCCCCATCCTGAGAGGGGTTAGTAGTTCAAGCACTGTAAAAGTGGGCTACGCAGGACAGCCCTGCACTAACCTAGTGAGCATTAGGGAGGGAGCACATGTAAGTGTAGTTGGGAGGAGAGGTCCATTTCAGGAGTTGCTTTTGCCTGTGCTGTTTGCTGGTGTACCCCCGGTGGTCCACGCAGACAGTCCACAGTCTCAGGCAGGAAGGACATGTGCAACTGTAGCTTTGGCTGGTGGAGTCAGTGCTGATAGAGGGACCAGGATAATTTAGGTGGACTTCATAGAGAACCATGACTTCAGGATCCCAGCAGTCAAGGCATACCATGCATATACATTAAATTAATGATTCCAGACTGTTTCCAGGTGAATCAGCAGATCAAGTCCTTCCTGACCATGGTCCCTTCTGGTTTTGAGGGACATAAAGGTGTAGAAAGTGTCCCTCCTTAGGGCCAGCTGAGCGTTATTAATGATAAAATAGTATTTTAAATTGTTAATCTTAAAAACAATTACACTGGTACAGCTTTATTATTGTCAGGGCTGAAATTAATATCATTTGATGCATGCTTCTTGCATTATGACTACTGATTCAGGGAAGGACTTAGCTGCAAAAGGCTTCCCTTCTTCTCCATTCACACCATCCAGATAATTATCTCTCCTCCCATATTTACCACTGGCTATGGCTCTGGGTGCTCTTGAGGTCACTTGATTCTGGTCTGGGTCAGTAGGATACCTCGATAAAAGAAGGTATGCAGGCCTATGAGCAGGTATCACCGAAGCCTTGGCACATATTGTGAAGCCTTGGCCACAGAGTACTGGGGAGGAGAAGATGTCACCACTCACAGAAGCCAAGCTTGAGAGGTTTGAAGTCAGATATTTAACCCTCCGCAGGCCTCCAGGTTCTGGCACAGATGTATCTTGGCCATAGAAAGTTGATAACTCATAAATCTTACATGTGGTCCAAATTATGTGTTCTTTTACTATAAGCACATGGCTGGATAATGGTAACTAAATCGTGCAGAGATGCATGATGGGGTCAAAGGACATCAGTGGTGCAGAGAAGTCAGGGTAAGACATATGCCAGAAAAATTTGGTCATGGGAAGCTGCAAGGACCCATAGCATAAGATGTCATGTTTGAGGTCTCCTGAGGCAAACAGCAGTGTGGGTACCCCAGAACAATTAGATGTTGCCAGCAGTGCCATGGAGTACAGCTTCAACAAGGGACATCCTAATGCAGTGACTCACCAGGGCAGTGAGGATGTGGCCAGCCAACTGGAATAACTGAGCTTGGGAAAATGCATGCTCTCCTTCTAGCTACATATTTTGATCTATTAGTTTCAGTCTATTAGATTAGAGCCTGCAGGCAAAAGCCGTAAAGGAAAACAGGTTTTATGATTCTGACAGAGCCTAGACAAAAGGTTGGTTTATGCTCCGAAGTACCCCATATCAGAGACTTAGCTGATGGTTGGGCTATCCAGCTGTAATTTCCAGGAATCATCCAAGGACCCTTTCTCATGGAAAATTTGGGTGTCTCACACTAATAACTTAGCAGAGTGGTTTATTGACAAAATGCTTTGGGAACATTTCTGTCATTCCAATGTGGAGGTTCTGCTCCAAAACAAAGGGAAAGAAACTCCAATACAATCATGGTCCAAAAATTAGCTTGCATATGAGAATAGCTTTCCAACGGATGTCAATTCCAAATTAAGAGAAGCAAATTTTAAATGAAGCTCTTATAAGTACCGCAGAAGTGTCCTGTCTACAACTCTGTTGGAAATCATGGTGCAGATAACCTTTGGGGAAAATCATGGTGCAAATATACTTTCTTGGAAATAAAATGTACCCAGCTCTACAGTGACAAAAAACAGCGGAAGGACAGCAGAGTAATGTAACAGGGAGATACGGAGTTATAACAGGAGAAACAGGATGTAGTGAGAAAAATAAAGCAAGTGATAACATCAGTTTATTTCCAATTACTGAATTTGTATAACTATTATGAGCATCTGAAGTGTGAGAACTAAGAAATAACCAATGAGAAACCCTGCTAGGATCTGAACCAAAATTCAGACAAAATAGAAATATCAACATTGACCTCACTCATCTTTGGTTCAGAAAGTAATTGGCCAGATGACAGCTGCTTTGCAGACTGCTTGGGTAACTTACTCCTGCCGTACAAGCAGGCTCAAGTTTAGTAATAACTTCAGAGAAGATGCTATCAACGTATGTGCATTGTTTTGGAAGAGCACCTGGTACCATTCAAGTGTTTCCACCAAAGGACAGCAGCAGCCCTTCGGCAGCTTCCTGCTGCGTGCCAAGGAGGAAACACAGAGCTCACAGCTTTGCATTCGGGAATTTTCTGCGTTATATTCATGAGACTTAGAGTATGAGTTACGCTCTCTGAAACTGAGTCACTTGATGCACAAAGTAAATACTGGATGTGGGCTCACTATCTCTGTGTGAGGCTGCACAAGCATCAGCTCCGGAGGGAAAATACGTGTTGAAAGTTCAGGCTCAAACAAACCGGTACTGTGCATGCAACCTTAAATAAACATTGGAAATTTTAATTTTTATGGTTCATCTTGCTTCATTCACAGCTCTCTGCATTGGATCTTTCATGGCATTCCAGGGAATGATTTGCATCATATTGACACGTATTTAAAGTGTGAAGTTTCTCCTTGGGTCTAAAAATTACAGTTGCAAAACATCAGAATTGCCCAGCTCTCCAAATCAGAGTCCATCTCACACTGTCCTACTCCTCTCTATCTTTAGGACTAAACAAAAACCTCTTATCGAATATTTCAAGAGCTGCTGAATTTTGCATTGTTTTTCTTTAACTCTTTCTTGCGTAGATACAGGTGTTCTTAACATCTACATTCTCACTTGAATCTCAGATTTAAAATAATACAGTAAACTCCACAGATTTTTTGTGCTCTTTTTGAAAGAGTACTTCCCTATTATCTTTTCAAACTATTGTCCTGTTCACTGAATGAGTCATTGAGTCATTGTGTTGAGAAACAGAGTAAATAGGAGCACCTACTTTCTGTAAGTCCCTTGCTTATATAACTTTAGCAGATGTCTTATTTGTTTTAATCTTAAAACTGATGTTATAATTTTTTGCCCTTTTATGTGAGAAATATTTTTTAATTCGCCTGACAGTTTTGGCAGTCTTTTATTCTGGCTGTCTGCTTTGTAAGACTGTGCAACCAAAACTAGACACAATATTCACGTCAGATGGAATCAGGTCATTATGTTTCTAGAATTATCATCAATCTCTTTCTCTGTACTTTATAACTTTATTTTTTATAGACAGCTGAATTATAAGAGGTTTACTTTAACCTCTCTTATCAGAAATACCGTCTAATAATGGAAGCCAAGCCAAGGGAACACAAATGTAAGAATTCCTCCAAAATTACAGACAAATAAGCAGGAGCCAAGGACATCAATCAGTATTACTTCAACGATTAGTTATCTACAGTTTACCATTTTCTCTGTGTTTATTGAAAGTCAGAGATTTACAGGCTCAATATGTGTTACTACCTGCCAATACTGAATCACAAAAAAGCCCAGCCGTCCTGTTATAATGAAACTACTCGGGACTAAAATAATAGATATTAGCATTAGACAAAGACGGAGGGCTCTATAAAGCTATGACTTGTTTTACTTCCTCGGATGTATCTTACTACAGGGTGCTTACTGCTCACATTACTGTGCCAATTTTATGGTGCCAGGTTTGAGAGAATAGGTTTAAGAAACAGCCAGAAGGAAAGAAATCCAGCCTGAAAATACAATTTTCAGAAGTAAAGGATTTGGGAAAACAAACTGCTTTATGACAGGGTAGAAGTTTAACGGATGTATGGAATGCAAACTTTGCAGGGGGGGAGAGGAACAGATTGTGGCAACAGGACAAGGGGGAAGGTTGTCATTACCAGTAAACTCCACCGGTCCTGTTACCCTGAAAAGGCAGAATGCATAAAAGCAGAACTCCCAGGAGCAAGAAATGTCAAGCCAACTTTGACAGATATGTGAGACCCACGGATCTGATGCTATGCGGAAAGACATGGGCAGATTAAATCACCCATCGTTGCAGATCAGGCTATAAGGTTACAGAGATGTAATTCCACCACCACCCCACCACACACTTTACAATGACAGCTGTGTAGGTGGCACAGATGTGTTTAGGCTCGGAATGGGTAGACTAAATTTTAGTGAGATGATGTAATCAAAACAATTTTCAATATTATTTCCAGCAATGCAATTTGTTACTGATAATAGTACACATGTAAAGTATCTATTTTTAAAAATATCACAATGACATAATTAGCCTCACTTCCTCTGTGTCTGATGATTAAACACCACCACACTGTATGTCTATGTAGTCAAGATAGAAACTGCAAGTCTGTATGATTTGACAATTAATGTATCATTAGTGACTTACGCTGAGAATGACCAAAAGGGACTCTCTCTTCTTCTGAAATACTGGGGCAGAAACAGAGGCAGGCTTTAGGGGCCATGCAGCTCAAGATAAAATGCTTTGGCATGGACATGCTGTTTCTTGTGGACCAGGTAAAAGCAGTCTTCATAACTCAAATTTGAGATGAGCCAATCGCTCCTCCAAAGAGTTTGAGCTCCAGGTAGATGCAACACACAGTGAGCTGGCAGGTGTAACCGCAGTAGCCTGTGAGCAGAGCTCCAGCCTGCAGGAGTTGGAGCCCATCCGTGATTTGTTTTCCACGTCTTTGGATGACGTGCTGTTGGATGAAGAAGCCACTAGGTGGGATAGCAAAGAGAGAGAAGGACCACCATGAAGAGGGCCTGGCAGGGAGCAGGGAAAGGGAGGAAGTGAGAGATGGGCAGGAGAGGTGGGAAGGACAGGTGACTATCTCAGGCTGCCTCTGGTCTGAGGGGCAGGTCAGTGCTGCAATGCAGCCTGCTCCTGTTGTCAGCTGCAATGGGGACACACTGGAGTGAGTCCTTTATTGCTCAGTTTCCTTTCTGTGGGGGAGGCGGTAGTTTGATGTGCTTGTTTTGATTCCCAGAGGAAACTGAAACATAACCAGGGACCTGCAAGCTGGAATTGCTCCCAAATCCTTTTGCTTAGATGTAGGGAAGATGCTTAAATGCCCTGGCTTTCTTATAGGTCACATTAAATGGCATAATTCAACATTTTATCTGAAAACTTTCATATTAATGGTGCTTGGTAACTGAGCTTTTTTTTTATTTGAGTATGGTCTATACTAGATCTTTTGCAAAGGCAGGCTCATATGCACAGCGGGATAAAGAAAAGGTTTCCAAGCCCGCCTGTTTATTCTCTCAGGACTGTTTTTGGGGTCAGGCTGAACTCTTCCTGTTTCAAGTTTCAGAGGAAGAAGGATGAAATATTTTTATGTAAACAGTAAACATTTTGCGTGAGCCGTCTTACCAGACCCTATGTTCCCTGTCTCCACAAAAGGAGACATTTACTGGGAATTGGCGTTAGGTTCGAAATGACGTATCTTTCTGCAAAAAAATTCTGTTGCTACTCAACACAAATAATGCCAAGGAAAGCCTTGTAACCCCATGTGTGAGATTAACTAAGAAGCAGCTTTGGGTTGTCATGTTGTCTTCATTCCTTTCCGTTATGATGGCAAGAGAGCAAAGAGCAAATGCGTAAGCTGGTAGTAGAGTGATAGTCACAGGCAGAGTCACTGCGGTCACTCCCGTAGCTATTTACACAAAGATGTCAATATTTGTTGCATTTCTTAAGCACCTGGGACTATGTTTAAGTGTCACTTACGCAGCTAAGTGTCTCTTTCTGTGGCCTACTGGCACATTTGCAACCCCAGCCTCCCACCCACCCCAATTCTGTAAGTCCATAAGACACCTAATATTTCTGACGCCAAGCATGGCCAGAACTGCATAAGAGGTTAGACATACAGCTTGCAGCACATTATGAAGCACAGCAGCTGAACTACACATTCTTCAGCCTAATTGCCTCAGCCACCTTACGTGGTAGTTGTGGTCTAAGCAAGTCATTCCCCATAGAAAACCCTTGAAAGCTGATGAGGGGGCAGAGCCGTTTGTCTGACTTGATTTTTGTTAGATCGCTTGTGCAGAACATGAGACGTCCAGGTTCAAAATCCTTCTTTTCCTAAGAGATCGGAATACCTACCACCTATTTCCTAGAGAGACCTGTAATCACCAGATTACTGAGCTTCTCAAAGTTGTTTTCTTGGGCCCTTCCACTGAAGCTGTTCTTGTGTAAACAACAATATTAAGTCAGCGAGGAGACAGTGATACTGGATCCCAGGGTCAGGGAGACCACCTGGAAGCAGGGCACTGTGGCCCCATTCCTAGTTGCACTGGACTCATTCAAATTCAAACCATTTTTCTGTGGACGTCTGAGAAAGTGACTCTACTCCATACTGCCTGGCATTATTTTCGGTTATTTCTGATACTGGAAATAATCATAAGCCACTGTTGGGTTTTTTTCTTGGGAACATCCCAGATTTAATGTGTGGGTGTAGTACTTGTCTAGCATGATCCAGTTGACTAGTCTGCTTCCTCACTTTGAATCATTAGATATTTCCATCAAGCAGCTTGCATGGATTTGATTTTCTTTCAGCTCTCAGGTGCCACAAATCTTTTCTCATTTGCTGTGTCAGGCATTCTTGCTTCAGATGATTTGGAGTAAATAGCAAAAACCTGGAGGGCCTTTTCTGCATCCAGCAAAAGAACAAACCCACGAGGCTGTAGTGTATCATGCAACAGGAAATAAAGCTTGCTAGGACTTGTGTGAAGATTAATATAGTTTGGATTAGTGTTGAAAGAGCAACGAAGTCCCTAGCCTGTTAATGCACTTATATGCGACTTCCGTAGCAGTGTCTGCATTTGGATGTCATCAAAGCAAGCAGGACCACCATTCTAATTGGATCCCCTGGGCACTGCTGTCATATAAATGACATGAATTAGGCATCTCATTAAGCATCTTATTTGTCACCCCCTCACGCCTTAAAATCTTGCGTGTTGTTCAGTTTCAGAGGGTACAGAATTCAAGTACCATCCAGCTGAAAATACCCTGCAGGTAAGGAGGTGTAATACAAATGTCCTGAGAATTTATCAAACACATCTCAGCTACAGTCTTGTCCCCAGACCACCTGACAGTGAACAGGTTATAACACATGATGGCAGATGATGGAACATAAGGGACTCATTTCTCAGAATGAACAATTGCAAAACAGAGTTATTCAGAGAAGGAAGGTACAGGAGAAGCTTCAGGGCTGGAAGAGAAATTCTAAACCCAGAAAATAACATGTACTTGCATAAGGATTTATTTCCACAGACCAGATGAAATACTTCACGATGTTAAAGAGAAATGAAGAAAATACGCTAAGTATATAACAAAAATAAGCAAATCATTTTGTGCTACAGAACTACAGGATAAATTGTAAAACTCCTTTTTTCATACTTAGCTGTGGGACAGCAATGGCAGAGGCAGCACACTGGAGTAATTACTTCCTTTTTAATAGTGAATACTTGTGTCCATGTAATCAGTTCTGAGTTAATGTAATTTCTTTTCTTTGCATTCATTGAACCAGGGTTCATGTAAAGTCCAATAACAGACATCATGCAGCTAATTTTGATTTGAGCTTAAGGAAAAGGTGATGTATCTTGCCAGTAGAACTGATTGACTGTGAGAAAAAAGTAAACTCCTCTTTTGGAAAGATAGAAATCATTTTGGTTAAAGAATGAGTTGGTTTATAGTAATTATTTATTGATCTGAGCAGAAAATCCAGTGGCTTTGTAATTAGTTTCCTGACATAGAGGTTAGCCAGATTGTTAGGAAGGGAATTCCACCTACCCCAGACATATCATTCTGAGTTCTGTGTAGCTTCCTTATGAGAACAGTTTGTCTAGAACTAATATTTCTATTCAATGGATAATGTAGAAAAACAGCAATAAACTATATTTGATTCACAGACCACGGTTCTGTGATGATTTATACTAAATCTGTGAAGTGCCAGGTTGACCAAAGCTACAATGATGTCCAGATTAGAAATGGATAGACAATTAGATTTCTAGTGAACAAGATAGAGCCAGTGATAAAGAATCTTTTGCGGATATTAGCTGGTTTATACAGTGGCCAGGAGAATAGACAATGCCAGTGCAGTATGAACTCTGCCCACACCCTGTTAACCCCTCAGAACTTTTGAATTAGTGGGAATTGGTGAAGGCAGCTTCTATCATTTTAGAATCATAGAATATTTCAAGTTGGAAGGCACCCATAAGTATCATCGAGTCCAACTCCCTGCTCCTTGCAGGACTACCTAAAACTAAACCATATGACTAAAATTGTTGTCCAGATGCTCCTTGAACTCTGAACTACTTCCCTGGGGAGCCTGTTCTAGTCACTGACCACCCTCTCAGTGAAGAAGCTTTTCCTAATATCCAATCTGAACTTCCTCTGACACAGCTTCATTTCATCTCCTTGTGTCCTATCACTGGTCATGTTAGCACCATGAGTTATGTAAATGAAACAATTTTCACTTTTAGCACAGAAACAAACAAAAAAAAACCCCAGAAAGATTAATTTTATGGCCAAATGCATAAAGAAAGTAGATAGCTTTGGTTGTTACTGAAGGTAGATTGATGCTCTAAATAAGGACAATACACTGAAGTACTTGTGCGTAATGCAAAATGCAGAACTGCTTCATTTCATAAGCTAAACCTGACCTACATTACCTAAGGCACTCTGGTTATTTTTCAGTCTTGTTCTCTCTCTGCCTTATCCCAGGGCATCCCTGTAGTTGTACAAATTGCATAATCATCTCTATTTGTAGAGGGTTAATTAACATTGATTATATACAGTTGTGTACTTGCTTCTGGGGTGGTGTGTTGGCTGATGTGGATAATGTACAGCTGTGGCTTGTTTGGGCTAAGTAGCTAAATAGCACTGAGGAAGCTGGAAGAGAAGGGGTACTAGTGGAAGAGGAGCACTGGGCGGAGAGGGAGGAGGCTGGATGAAGAAGAGCCCAGGGATGTAGGAGTAATGAGGAGAGGTTCCAGGACAAGCTGAGAGAAGAAGGGTACCCGAATGAGGAGAGGCTGGCTGGAGGAGAAGCCAGGAACCCAGATACAGCAGATGCAAGAAGCAGGGTGGGCTGGCCTGAATAGGATGAAGAAACAGCACAGACAGTAGATGAACTTTAGGATACTTGTGTGGGAAAGCCTTGTTGTAGCTGGCTACTTGTAGTGCTGTGACACCCATTGATCAACAGATTTCTTCCTTTCAGCTCACTTTTCTATGTACCTTTTTCCGAGCAGACTGAGGATCAAGCCATAGCAGAGGTGGGCTGAAGCCATCAGGACATATTGAATGTGGTATTAAGAAGAGGGATCTTCCTCATATCTTCTTTTTAATATCTTAGTGAGTGCAGTGTTAGTGGCTTACAGCCACCACTTTCAGAACCCATTTTCCCATCTGTATTTGAGAAAGTACTATTTGATCTAGTCCTGCTGACTTCAGTGCAATTCTTAACCTTGAAACTGACTGTCAAGACCGCTGTCCTCCAGGAACAGCAGACCAATAAAACATCCTCCTTTGCCACTAAATGCATTATGTCATTTGTAATTCAGATAAACTGGAGGATAAACCTGTGTGCAGAGCTGACACCCAGCTGCGTAGTTAGCACAGTGCAGCTGGCGAGCAGCAGTAGCTGGGGCAAGCAGTAACAGCGAATGCATTTCCCGTATGTTGGAATAGCCATGGTAGCCGACTCTACCCTAGTAAATCTTAATCTAGATAAATTTTGATGGTTGCACTCAAATTTTTATTCTGAGCAAAACCAGAACACACCACCTACACACATCTAACTATTCCTTGTTAGTCCCCTTTGTGTTAGGAGAGGGACCAAATCCAGGACCCTGATAGAGGTGAGTGTGCTGCAGCTCCATGCTTCCAGGTCCAACCAGTAGCGAGGCTGGGTTGTATTCCCGGTAAGCACATGCCAGCCTTTGGGAGGCTGGTCACACTCCTGTGATGCCATGGGAGCAGCTTGGTCAGTGTGTTATTCGGGTCCCCTCCACTGATCTTGGGGCATGGAGACCAGCTCCTTACCACATAACCTAACATATTTAACATTTTGCCAGTGTAACAGACAATGTTACTAGACTACTACTTGCAGTGATGTTCACTCATAGTCCAATACCAAAAAGCTTGAACTGTGCCATTGAAACTGTTACACTGAGAAAAAACTTTCTGAGCGCTCACCTCTTCTTTTGTGTTACAGTCTGAGACCTGTGTCTGCACTTTACCACACCACAATTTAGCCCGTACAGAATAACTGCTCACTGTTGCTACAAATGAAAGCTAAACTAAAACCAATTTAGGCAATAACAGTTGGCTAAAAAATTGCTATCACAGCTGAAACAAGCTAGAATTTGTTCAAGCTGAAACAAGTCTAGAGAAATCCTGGCACATCAGCTCAAAGGCTATGGACTTTTTCTAAAAAACTTGATTTACTGGGCTACACAGTGCTAAGAATTTTGACAGAGTGAAAGAGTTCAAAATTTTGTTTTCTGAAAGTATTGATTATAATGGTATATATTCACTTTGTATAATCATAACTCTCTATTAAAGTATTTCTTCAGGAAGCTTGTTCAGAATAGCTACATGGGACTCACAAAATACTGTTGCACCACAGTGCAAGACATACTGTACAAAATAATAGGAAATTCTTTTGATTTTAGCGATGCTTGTGGAGCTGTTTTCTGTGGCTGGATTTAGTCAGGACTGCCTCCTGCTCTCTTGCCTGTGTTGCAGAACACCATAAGAAGATGTCTGTTTATGAGCTTTGCTGAGACTGATAACTCAGATCCTTTACTGAGGATGATTCGGTAGCATTAAAAGAATAGTGCTTTTTTTCTGTCTATTCTGAAATTGTAAAACTGACTCAGCTGAAAAATTATTAGAGGAAAGCATAGGTGAAAGACATAGGTGTTTGTTTTTCAATTCCATACTGAGATCACTAACTGTAAGCCTCTATTCCACCTGCAACAAGGTGGCTCCTCACATCTTCATGTTCATGCCTGATAAAGGGCTTGCAGAGCCCTCACGTAGGATTTTAGCCCAGACTGTTGTGGGTCATGGCTCAGGGCCCTTCTCAGCAGCCTGTCCTGGTGTCACCCTCCTCCTCTGTTCCTACGCTGCATCGTGGGTCCCATCCTGCTGGAACTCCCACCAGCTCTGCCCCACTCCCTGTCCTCTCCCACCTGTGGTCTACTGTAAGACCTGGGCAAATTTGTCCTCCTGCCAGAACACCAGCAGACATTTGTATCACTGCAAATTTCTCACAATAAACTCCCCAAAGAAAGTTTTATTAGGAGTTATAAACAAGTCCTTTGCACAGCTGCAGAGCGCAGCGCAGGCTGAGATCTACTGATGCCTACTATTCTGCCTCAGTATCTTGTCTCACAAACTTAACCTCTTTGTTGCAGTGCTGCTAAATATTGTCATGTCACCAGCTTCTATGGAGGGGCTAATTAAGTCTGCAGATGAGGAGCAATAACAGTAGAAGCTTTCATGAATAGGGATTGGCAGTTGTAATGAAGTCTGCTCTTACTCGTACTCTATGACTTGCTCCCACCAGAAAGCAAATGATAGGTATATCAATGTTTCAAGTGAAAGTCGCTATTTAATAAGGTATTTCTATTAAAAACAATGCACTATCTACCATTTTAATAGTCATTTCAGCTTTTTTGATAACAAGGTATCATAAAAAATATACAATGCTAATGCATGTGGTTGCATTAAAGGTGTGCTAGAAACCTTTCTGAATTTTGTGTTTTACTTGTGATTTTGATCCTACAATTAATTCTTACTTTTTTTTCTCTTTCTCTTTCTCTCTTTTTTTTTTTTTTTTTGCTTGTTTGTTTGCTTTGTAAAAAGCTGAAATAATGAGGAAAAGGGATAAAAAGGGAGGGAAAGACAAGGATCAATTGGTTTAAATTTTTTAGAGGCATACACATAAATGAGTGAGAATCTTGACTGACTGGAGAGAAGAAACTGAAGTTAGACCAAAGATAGCTATCTGAAACAGCCCCAGAGACAACATATATTTTAGATTATTATTTCTGGGGCCTTTAGGCTAGGACTAACTTTTACGTGATTTTAATCATCTAAAGGTGAAATTGTCTAGACCTCTTTACAGTCAAAGGGAGATAAATTTATGCATCCAGAGGTGACTCAGCCTATCCTAACACAGGTAAAAAGACAATAAAATCAGCTGAATATAATAAGCAAAGTGAAAGATGATGAAGATATTAATTTCCTCATGCATATCCCTGATATTTTCTAATTGATACGTAATAAAAATAACTGTTCATTTTTTAACATGCTTCCCTAGGAGATAAGGGATGTTGTGGAAGTGAGACCCACATCAAGGGCTATATAATATTTTAACCATCACTTCTAGTGAGTACCGTCTGACAGGATGCCCATCAGGATACCGAATTCTCTGTCTGGTTTGCTTAAGGGGACAGATAATGAACCAAGGTTTCAGAAGAGACTGTGAGTAACAGACTCCAAATATAAGCTAGAAGGGAGTGGCTATGGTTTACTACTGTATCTTTCATAAGTTTGTTTGATAGTTGCTTTTTTTCTTATCTTTAATATGAAGCATTCAACTCTCTGGGCACCAAGTGTGTTGTCTAAGTGGAGTTGACTTGTACTGCACAAACTCTTTTCTCACAAGAACAAAAAGGCAGACAGACATACCGTACTGGTGTCTTGCACCTAGTGTAACAGAGAAGATTTCTAGAGCTCCAGTACGTGTGTTGTGTTGTACTGCATCTGATGCACTGGGAAATCTCAATCCAGACAGGTAATGAAAACACCTTTTTGGCAAGGTGTCTAAGGGTATTAGAAGGATTATGACTAAGGAATCACATCAGTCTCCTGACAGTCTTCAATTCTGAATTTTGTAGTTTCACTGTATTTATTTTATATGAGTTCTCAGGGTCATCCTGCATCATCCTCTTGTGTATTGACAGTGCCTCCAAGTTGGTTTTTTCTGCCCAACTCTTTGGTTAAATTACTAAAGAAGAAAGATCCCTTGACCCAGCCAGACCCTGAAGCTCTTCAATTCTTCTTTTAGCACAACCTGTAGTGGTCTTCTTTATAGTTTTATAGTTAGCTTCTTGTTCTCCCTGCAGTTCTACTTCTAATCATCATGTTCACTGTTGCAACTAATTTTCCTTTGGTATTGCTTCAAATGCTTTACCAAAACCCAGGGAAGTGTGATCTAACACATTTACATTGTCTCTTAAAATATTTGCATTAGTCAAAGGAAGATATCAAGTTCCTTTATTAGATTCCTTGGTTAAGTTCATGCCATGCTTATCTCATATTCTGTTAGCTTCCATGTTTAGTTATCCTTACCTTCAAATTCATTTAATGCTTTGCATACTGCTATGGTTGGATTTACAGACTTTCTTTTGCCTGGATCACTGTTCCACCATATTCAATATGGGTTTTATATTTACTAAAATCTAGTAATTCTATGTCACTCCTCAACAAACTTTTTCTAACATTTGCTTACTGACTTTTTTCAGAGTTTTCAGTTCACATACTTCGCTCTGAATTATGCTTCAACTTAAAAATGTTGCTTTCTACCCCACGCCCACATCCTCTTACTCATCTGGTGTTTGGTCCTATGTTCAGTGCCTGTATTCCTGCTGAAAAGTGGAATGACAAATTTTGCTTTCAAGCCACACTTAGAATATCTTAAACTTCTACCCCACTTTACTTACATCATCTTTTTTTCTTCTGGCCCTCTATTTTTAATATCTCTACATTACTGACATTTTTCTTGCAACTTAATTTTTGTTTCAAGGCCTGATTTGGGTTGACAGCTTTGATTTTATCTCTACGTTTCCTAACATCTAAATTTAAGCCTTCTTTGAATGCCTGCGTTCTTCCACTTAACTTCAGGCCTCTAAATAAGATCCTAAGCCAGTTGTGAAATTACTCTCTGCTTCCCATATAGTCGATGGAGAGAGATACATAGAAAAGTGATTGAACCCACTAATATCTCATCTGTCTGAAGACATCTCCTTTCGTTCATTGACTGTAATAAGGAAACCAGATTACTATGTTCCTAACCTAAACAAATCTATGAAGCATCTATGTTTATGGGAGACTTAGATTAACCAGTTTTCTGTCCCTTCCATATATCACCTCTGCTTTCTTTTAAAAATCAAATTATTAATATTCTGATATGTTGAAGTACTTTCCTAAGATTGTATTTTTTGGACATCCAGTTTCTTTTCACCTTTGACCCACAGAAAATTAGGATCTCCTCTCATTCATGTACCTGAACGTTTTACTCCAGTTGACTTCTGATTGATTCCTTATTTTGCCCAATGAAAGTCAAATGCTATTACTAGTCAGTCAATGCAATCACATATTTTGTAGTCCGCTCTTCCTTAATATCCTTGGTACTTAGCAAAGCCCAAAGCCCAAACCAAAATAGAAATCTTCATAATGAGAGCAACGATCACTGCTACACACTGTGTTGACTATAATACCAAGGTTCATCTGGGCCCTGCAGCTGTTCATATTATTTGTTAGGAAACTAGAGTGAGATCCTTCTTGTGAAACACAAATGTTTAAACCCATGCAAATCATCTTTAGTCTCATAATTAAAGCAAAGAAATAAACTCTTCTTATAAAGCTCTGTTCGTGTATTTTAAGTGTGTACTTTAGGGTGAGATGAATCACATACTCGGTATGCATATCTTTCAAAGGGAGACATCCAACATTAAGGGAAATTAATTTCACCTTTGAAGATTACTTTCATAGCTTTTATTTCTCTAAAAGCATTCCAAACGATTCATTCAGAATCTACCCAGGAGTCTCAATCAGATACTCAACTGCACATAATTTTGATCCAGATAAATTACTTTTCCTTTGAAGTGACTTGCTTGGTTTTATTCCATCACATCATAACACTTCAGGCTAATTGATCTTCCCTTTCTTCCTTCTCACTTTATGTTCCACTCACACTTGTTTCTCTGTTGTGTTATTGCTAACTCTGTCCTTGGATTCTTGTTCTGAGATACCACCTAATACGTTTGGTAGCCTTCAGCATTTAAATGTTTGGTGTCTCTGCTTACAGTCAAAAATAAAAGATGAGTTAAGTTAAAAAAATTCAGAGTTAAAATTCAGGAATATTCTGCAAAAGAAAAAAAATGAATAAGGATTGGTGAGAAAGTATAAAACAAATAACGTAAAATAACAAAACAGAAGAAAAGTGATATATTTGCTTGTAAGCAATTGTTCTGAATAAGTGAACCACCATTGTACATATGTTTTCAAACTACGCTTGAGGACATAAAAGACTGATGATGCAGAAAGATCCAGGAAGCTTCTGTGGTCAATAATGCCCTTGCACAAATAATGTAGAAGTGTGGGAAAAGACAGAAAGAAACCAAATCCTTGCTGTTGTTGATAACAGGGAAGGGAAGAAGGAAAGGCACATCTCTGGAGAAGGATTACTGGATTCCACCACTTTCAGTTTTATGGCTCTTTTCACATAGTTTTTGCTATGACAAAGCAATGAAACGGCACAGACTGATCAATATTGTACAGGTAATAAATTCAGATTTACAGATAGGTAAATGGCAGCTTTTACCTGTGCTTGTAACATCAGTTGGCTTTAGGATTTGTATTTCTTCTGCAAAGGTGTCTATTAATGAAAAGGTGTCCAAATCCACTAGTTAAATATTCTGAAGTGAGACATCACCAAACTCCAACTTGGCTTCTAAGCCTATCTCCTATGCTTTGGCAGGGCTTGGGGAGAAGAGGAGGATAGTAGCAACTCTGCCAAGTGCAACGAGGCTCTGTGTGGTTTGGCAGCTGCCCCACGAGCAGGCTCTCCTGCTGGGATGGCGACCCAGTTGTATGGCCTCCGGCATGGCACTGGGGGAAGGAGGGAAGGAGTCCTCTTTTGGCTTCATTCAGTCCCCAGCTCTGGCAGCTACTCTGCCTTGCAGGGGAAATACTACTTGTGCCGGCTGGTAGAGACTGCGCTTACGCTGCTGAGCTGGTGGGGACGGGGCTCCAGCAGCGGTGGGTGACTGACGGTGCCACTGGCTTTTCAGCCCGTTCCCAGTGGCAGTCAGCACCCTGCAGGCGATGCCTCTGCGCCCATCCAGGAACCCCCGGGGGTAGGAAAGGTGCCTGTTTTGAAGCAAGGAGGGCAAGAAGGCTTGGCCACAGGAGGGCATGAGGCACACCATGCTTTCCAGGACCAGTACGCGGTTCTCTCTATTTACCTGGGTGGGTGTCACCAGGAGGCTGTCATCACCCTCCCCCTGTGGGTGCGCAGAGTTTACCTATATGACACACAGTGTGGATTTCTGTAGTAAGGTCTGTGCTGCCTCACCTGCACTGGTACCAATGTCATTATTTAAAGACATAGACATGCCTCAGACTCGAGGCAATACATTCAACTCTGTCATTGAATGTATGTCCTCAAGGGAATTCTCGGCACAACTATTGGCCTTAGCTACTGCTTGGGAAGAGTTGGTGCCTGGGCCTTCATTAAAGCAGACATGATTTTCAGAATATTCTCCTGTCCTAGCTGTGTTTCCTCATCCCCATAGACCTGTGGCTTCTGGGAATGTGTTCAGTGCCCATCAGAATTGTTCTGCCAGGTGTGGAAGTGGGTACGTGACTGTTGTGGCAAAATGCAAATACTTTCCAGTAGTCTTTGCTCAAGAACAGAGCCTCAAGCAGATACTAACAATTTAATCACTCGGCTAAACAAATTGTAAGCATGTGAGTCATGTGTCGTTGTAATGCTCTTAATAAAGAATTAGCTTCATGAAAACTGATATGGATTACTGAGTCAGCATAATTTGCCAGCAATACAATCTAGGTTAAATGTTCCTTTCCTGAAATGTCTGCTGGGAAGAAATGAGATATATTGGCATATTCTACTTAATTCCACAACTGGAGTATGGCAGCAATATTCACAGAACCATAGAATGGTTTGGGTTGGAAGGGATTTTAAAGAACATCTAGTTCCAACCCCCCTGCCATGGGCAGGGACACCTTCCACTACACCAGGTTGCTCAAAGCCCCATCCAGCCTGGCCTTGAGCACTGTCAGGGATGGGGCAGCCACAGTTTCTCTGAGCAACCTGTGCCAGTGTCTCACCAACCTCACAGTAAAGAATTTCTTCCTCATATCTAATTAAATCTACCCTCTTCCCGTTTAAACCCATTATACTTGTCCTATCGCTACAGGCCCTACTGAAAGATCTGTCCCTATCTATCTTATAAGCCCCCTGTAAGTATAGAAAGGCCTCTAAGGTCTCCCTGGAGCCTTCTCTTCTCCAGGCTGAACAATCCCAACTCTCAGCCTGTCTGCAGAGAAGAGGTGCTGCAGCACTGATTGCATGGGAGATTTTTTCCTAGGAAACTCCCCGGAGAAATTAACTAAATATGTTTATGTTAGTGCCATGGGTACAAGAAGTTATAGGGTGACAAAAATCTTGTTGCACTTTCTGCATTGTTCTTTGTTTAACAGCAAACACGATGTTTTTGCCTTTTCATTGTCCTTCTTGTACCAATAACAAATACTGTTATCTTTAATTGACCAGATAAAGTCTCCTGTAAGTTGCTCGTGAGCAGAACAAATTCTTGTCTGCGTTTGCCATTTTCTGTGCTAATGGCTCAGTAGTTAACATGACAGCCAGATGGTTTTGGCACTATCTTTTTTATTAAAAGGAAAAATACAGAATTATTTGTACAGCTGCACCAAAATGTGGGATGTCTCTTGTGCAAGGATTAACCTCACTGTTGTTATAAAAGTCTCTTTATGGTCAATGGACGAACAGAGGAAACTCTCTTAAGAGTTGGTTCAGCCCATCCTAAAGGATTTATTTCAGGCAGTTTGAGTGAATTATGTTCCCCAGATGCCTCTTACACAACCTTGAGAGCAATGAGAACTACATTACTAACAAATGGCATCCCTGACGTTACACAACAAGTAGTTGAAGCGAATTCTATCCTTAATATGTTGGAGGCTTAGTACTAATGAAGGGCATGGCTGCAATCATTTTTTCCCATCCTCTAAAGCAGTTTGTCAGTGTGTACAAAGACATCCCTTCACATCCTTCCTCCTTCAGGCTCTGCTACTGCAGTGGAAGAATTTGCTGCCTCTGATCCCTTTACCTGTAAATTATCTCCTCTCCAAGGACAACTGTGCATCCAGCAATGTTATTAATACTTTTAAAGAAAGATTTAGGGAAGACGGCGCAAGCCAAGGTATATAAGCAGCTACTGTAGTTGTCCAGTTCTCCTTGATTTCTGTGTGGCTCGGGGCGTACAGATTGTGTTTTCTTCCTCATTAGCTGTGACAGATGAAATCACAAGTGCTGCTTTGAACGTTGGTCTCTCCCTGCTCTGATGGATGTGAGTATTTCAGCTTGGAAGTTACAAGGTAATTTTTGTCAAAGATCGTTGCTTTCTTTTTCTTTTAGTTAAAAACGTGTTTCAGACTTTTTGTGTGTGTGATCATTCATGTGTGTTACGATCCTTTGGTAGTAAGGCGATGTACCAATAAGGGAATGTACTATAATTCTCCAGAAACATTCTCTGAGTGAGTGTGAAGTTCAAACAAATAGTCCAAAGGAAAACGTATCTAACATCCTTACAAAATAGAGATCTGGAGATAAGGAAAGTCATGTGAAAAGGCAAGAACTCCAAGAGTTAATGACTAAAGAGGAAGCAATGAAGCTTCTTGCTAAGAAAATAAAAGGTGCCACACTTAATGAGAGCGAGACCTATGTCTCCTCATGTTCCATCTCCAGACTGTGTCCTGTAGACTCTCATGGAAAATAGTACAAAACCAGGGTACGTGAAACGTGCGCCTTCTGTGACTGTCCTCTCCCACCATCTCACAGACTCTGATTAAATGTAGAATCACAGAACAGTTTGGGTTGGAAGGGACTTTTAAAGGTCGTCTAGTCTGACCCCCTTGCAATGATCAGGGACATCTTCAACTAGACCAGGTTGCTCAAAGCCTCGCCCAACCTGATCTTGAACGTTTCCAGGGATGGGGCATCTACCATCTCTCTGGGCAACCTGTGCCAGTGTCTCACCACCCTCATCATAAAAAATTTCTTTCTCCTAATTAGTCTGAATGGACCCTCTCTTAGTTTAAAAGCATTACCCTTTGTCCTATCACTACAGGCCCTGCTAAAAAGTTCGTCCCCATCTTTTTTATAAGCTCCCTTTAAGTATTGAATAATGTCTCCCCAGAGCTTTCTCTTCTCCAGGCTGAACAACCCCAATTCTCTCAGCCTTTCCTCATAGGAGAGGTGTTCCATCCTCCTGATCATCTTTGTGGCCTCTAGACCTGCTCCAACAGGTCCATGTCTTTTGTGTGCTGAGGACTCCAGAGCTGGATGCACTAGTCCAGGTGGGGTCTCACCAGAGCAGAGCAGAGGAGCAGAATCACCTCCCTCGACCTGCTGGCCATGGTTCTTTTGATGCAGCCCAGGACACAGTTGGCTTTCTGGGCTCCGAGCGCACATTGTTTGTTCATGTCCAATTTTTCATCCACCAGGTACCCCTAAGTCCTTTTTCGCAGGGCTTTTCTCAATCCCTTCATTCCGCAGCCTGTATTGATGCCAGAGGTTGCCCTGGCACCGGTGCAGGAAAGACAGCCTGTGAGAGAGAAGCATCTGAGCTTTGTATTTTATTCTTTCATCGTAATTACCCATCTATATGCCTGTGTTTACTTTCACTGCATTGCTCTGTATATGAGGAAGGTTCATGGGTAAACAGCACGGATGGATGCATGTACCATCTGGGCACCACTGGAAGTTTTACAGCTAGGTCTCTCCATTTCCATGTACTTAGCTGAACATTAGGTACTCTTTTATATATTGTGTTTTAAGAAAAAATAAATAAATTAATTTTTCCTGTTAAATGCAAAATGTGTTTTACAAGCAATATATACCTGATAGGATTTCATGCCTTAATTCTAATGGTGTTAAAGAAAGAAAAACAAAAATATGTGTAGAACTAGAAATCAAAACTTGCCAAGTTCAGGAGAAAAACTGACCTCAAATGTTTCCAGTGCTCTTGGCACTCAGCACCCTCTGATGCAAAGATCTTTTCCTTTATTTGTCAGCTTTGGGCAGGAAACTGTGTTCTAAATATATGAAGTAATAGATGGTGTAGAAGTTTGGAAGACCTAAAAGATAATCTGGGAAAATTTGGGTGTATTTGACTATTTTCTAAAGGAAAGAGAAGCTTTCTTGGTGGTGGAAAGAAAAACTAGGAGTTGCCAAGCATATCATGGTTGAGAAATAATGACAAATTCTCTACTGACAATTTAACAGACTTGTATGATTACTTTTAACACATATTCAGTGACTAATTCATATTACGTGGAATTTCTCAAGTGGGTAGCAATTTATTATATTATCTGCCCAACTATGATTTATATTAAAATTGAATCATGTTTGAGCCATTATTGCAATAATAAAACTTACAGGAATTTTTTGATTCTTCCACCTGTGAAATTCCTATTAACACCAAAGGGAATTCAGACCAGATTCTCACTCACTTTACATAGAATGGTCAGTCTTTCATGTCAATTAACCTTTTCTTAATTTTACCCAACAGTAACATGTGAATATGTTCTCAAATATTCATCAAAGGAGAAAAGTCCTTTCTTTGCAAGACACAGGAACAAACAATACACAATACCTGTTTTCAGAAGAAATAAACCATGAAAATCTTTACTAGATGTTTTATTAGAAATTGGTTTCAGATGCATTGAGATGAGCTGTTCTTTGAACAAATTGGGTTTTTTCCTCACCTATATTATTTCCAGACTATAAAGGAAGACACACCTGTTTCTTGCAGGATTTTGGCAGGTCAAAAGAATAAGGTCTTTCAGGCAAAAAATAGAAAAAAATCAAGTTTTTAAAAAATCCTACTCTCCTTTCACTGCATGTCTGCAACTAACAATAATGCCTGGACAACAAAAAAAATATTCACTTTATTCTTCTTCCACACGGTGTGAATAGAATGATAACACCTTTCTTTATTTTGTTGCATTTTTAATTGCTTCACAAATGTTATTTGTGTTCTCAGGTAGAATGAGGAGAGAATATATGGCATAGATGGTAGAGGAATGAACTAATGACCTGTTTTACACAGCATCCAGGCTCTAACAGAACAAAATTTGGATACTGCAAAGACAAGTTCCCCACAGTGTAGCTCCTTTGAGAATGCCAGTGTCTGAAAGGATGTTCCTGTGTCACCTGAGGCAATTCTATCCCTGTATTTTGCAGTCATTTGCTAAATAGCATAGATAAAAGAAGTTCTATTACTAGATAAATTTTCACACTAACAAACTTTTCTTTGGGTGCAAAAGAGAGCAGATGGCTTCAGAATCAAATACTGTGTGAGATTACTGACTGAGAGTTTAATTACAGGTGTATCAAGTAATCATGTCTATAGGAAAAGGCAGCCGGCGTATGTGGGGCTGAGAAGCTATTACTAACAGACAGGTAAAGCTAACCAAAATTTTCCTGAGGAAATAAAAAATCCTGTAGTTCTCTCTTACAGAAAGAGAAAGACAAATTTTGACCTGTGAACAATAGAGAGATTAGCGACTGGGAGGGACATCGTGTTGTGCCATAATTGTGTGTGTTGATGCTGTGGGTTTTGGTACACAGCATAGCCATATGATTTAGTTTCCAGCTCATCTTTGAAAGGCGTTGTCTAAGCCTCCCTTAGTTTGTCCTACACAGCCACCAAGAGAGTATATGGTGCACTGGGTAGTGTCTTCCACTGCAAGTTCATGAATGTTCTGGAGATTATAATGGTTTTATGATGAGGTGTTTACAGTAAGGACAGAGGAGATGCTTTGACAAGCTTTATGTGTTTATGTGTCTTGTAAATGCATGATCTAGTGAAAAATGTGTCATGAATTACATAGCTGCCTATACTTCATTCCTTAAACTCCATGACAACCAACAGCACTTCCTTCTGTGCATATTCACCTGAACTGCTTCTCATAGCTCTGGGAACGGTTTACTGGGTCTTTAGTATGTGAAGCATTATCCTAAGGGATTTTGGAGATAAAAGGCTGTGATCAACTCTTACACAACTATAGTGAAGCAACATCCTGATGAGCCTGCCTTGTGCTTTTTAAATTAGCTGGAGGCCACTAGATAATAATTTCCAACCAAGTCATGTGAGTCCAATTTCTTGAGAACATTGTGACCATGAAAAAATAATTTAATTTAACATCTGAAACCTAATCCCTGTCCTTGCTCGTGACTGCGCATACAAGCTTGGCTCATGCGCCATCCTCAGCAGTGCCAGTTGGAGAAGCTGCTGCTCACCAGTCCCTCCCCTTTCTCTACAGCAGAGCTGATGTCTCCCTGACATCCGTCACTTACAACACTCGAATTTGATTAAACAATTAAAGTTACAAAAGATTAATAGTCCAATTTATTTCAGGTGAGGTAACGCGAATTCATTTGAGTATCTCAGCCAGATGTTCTGAGGACAGTAACCTCTGTGCAGGCAGCTGGTGGTGAGCTGGAGGAAGCCACTGCTGGAAAATGGTGCATTAACAAAGTCTTGTCATCTTTTGCTTTGACCTGAGTCAGCATTCTTGAGATCACAGGTGCTTCTCTGTTAACTACAAGAATGATATGCTCAAAGCTATTTTCATATCAATTAAGTAGATCATGACTTTAATATTTGCAGTATTTATTAAAATCCATGCTTTTCTTTAGTCAAGAAACATTCTTGGAATTGTGTTCCAAGGCAGTTTAATGTGTCAACTGTGGTGTTTCATTATTTGAACTGCTATTCAAAATAAGCATTTTCTTTGGTATTCAGGTTTAAGAGAGATGTGAAAAGCTGATTGTTTCCTTTTAGGTTAGCATTGCCACAGATGCATAATGACAGCACCTTCATGTAGTGAGCATCTTTAAAGAAGTGGTTTGAAAAATTGACCAGCTTTTTTTTTACAAGGGTTTAAACTAAATAAATATTTTCCTTCTTTTAGATGTACAGCAAATATTCAGTTGTTTTGGCTACCCTGCTTATGTCTGGCAATTGTCCTGTGGACTGTGGCTTCATGTCTAAGAAGTACATCTCTAAAATCTTTAATTGCCAATAGTATTATAAAGCTGATGAATTATACCCTTGGCAGCCTGTGGTAACATCTAAAGATTTCCCTCTTCAGCACTTTGTTCAAAGACATTCTTCTGCCGAGTGAAACTTTTGTGGATGCAGGGCTGCTTGGAGCAGACAGGGTTCTAAGGTGGCTATTGGCACTTCTGAGCAGGTGAGCAGCTCCACAGGAGATACTACCTCTTTGTGATTTTTGTACCATCTGAAAGGAAAGAAGCCATTTGATTTAGAAGTATGGGCCATTTGAAAAATATCGGGTTTGTCAGTGGTGGAAGTGCCAGAAATTTTGAACCAAATCATGGTGCCTTTTATTGTCATATGTGTTTCCCTACCACCTCCAGCTCTCTTTGACAAAGGGCCAAATGCATGAAGGCAGGGTCAGTGGTCAGTGCGTGAGGCATGTACAGTGGTGACAGAACTGAGTATCTGGCTGTTACGTGCATACCAGTAACTCCCAAATATCTCCAATGTATCTGGTGGCCACAAATATACTTTTTTACAGGAGGACAGTTAGAATACCATACACTCTCTAACAGAAATTCTTCAAAGTGAAGACATGATTGATTACACAAATTATGTTGATCTCCAGCTAAGGATAATAAGTAATGAAGGTAAAATTCATGTTTGGTACTCATGGTCTGCTGGCAGGTATTTAAGGATCATTGTAGACCACTGTACAAAGCAGTGGTCATATCCAGATCAGAAAAAGGTCAAGGAAATACGAAGATGTTAAAGAATTCCAATTATAAGCAAGTCTCCTTCAGCAAATGGACCCCTGCCACACAGAGCTTAAGACTGCGCCAATCAGTGGTCAAGTTCATTACTCAATATTTAAAACCGTTGTTCTAATCTATGCACCTCAATAAATAAATCTGTTGCATCTATCACACATCATCTGTATCCAGAAGACTTTCTGCTTAAGAAGCACACATGAAAGACAGCAGATATTGTATGAGATACCAATATTAAAATATACAACATGAAGACCAAGATTTCCAGTAGATGATTGCCTAAATCTTCAAATTATAACCATTATATATAACAGCAGGATGACAAACACTTTCCTAGAGTGCTTCCCTGCTCTCCCTGCTCACGTCTGAAAGAATCAGAGAACTCAGGCTTCTTAAGGAGGCATCCTGAGTTTCACATTTCATACAACATCTTGGATGAATACCTTAGTCAGGGCTTCCATGTCAAATCATCAAAGCTGTAAGCTTTTCCCAGTCCACATCAAAAGGAATTCCAGAAAAGTTTGGAGACACTTTGAATGGCAAAGCTTCCTATATCTTCCTAATAATCAGTCCAAAGCATTGCAATCGAGTTCATATAATATTACATATAATATTAACAATATGGCTTATGGAAATATCTAAGTCAAATGCTTAAGCACTTGTTAAGAGATGGGATGACCAACTGCATATAGGAGAGCATTTTCTGTGGACTTTTTTCCTGTCCTACCAAGCAATCACAGTAAACCTTCTTGAGGCTAAATGACCATCACCTTAACTACCAACCCAGAGATCTGGAAGCTTATTGATACCCTTTATAACAAAATAAGAATCTTACAGGTTTAGGTCATTGACCATTAAAGTCTGTTCCTGGGAGGAGAGGGGAGGGCAATGTTTTACTGATCATTCCCCTTCAGAAGAAAAGGTGGGATCTTGCTCACGTTTTGGTTTCTTTGATGCTTTGGTGTTTTGGGACAGTGACATAGTCTGAATCTAGAAGGGGCATAGACGGCAAAGAGGAAACAGTGAATTAATTGTGTCTCACAAGCACAGTGCTTCCCGCTCACCTATTCATTCCTCAGGGTCATGTCTAAATCCAGAGTATGGCCCCCATATATTGCCACTTATGAAGTAAGGGGTCATCTGTAGGGTGCTAAAATTTCACAATTTTGTATTCCAGTTTAATCCTGTTAACCTCAAAATTCTTGGGCATTGGATTCTGACCTACGTCTTGTTCATTGACGGATGATATAACACCAATGGACTGCAATCGCTTTGTGACCATGTGTTCTTAAGAAGCTACTAAGCCAGACGTTGCTGAGAGGAAATGACATACAACTTATGAAACTTGTTTATACACTAAATAGAAGTACGGAAGTGATTTCAGCTTTATCACTGTTGATAATACTCAAGCAGATGATACAGACATCAAAAAAATATCTGAATTCCTGTTTAATTAAGATCAGCCATGGAGGATATCTCTACATGCCATCTCTCAGTTTGCAATGGAACCTGGACAAAATGCTCAGATGAAGTAGAAACGACTAACATAGTTGTCACCAGTAGCTCTATATTATAAAACTAGGATGAAGAGATCCCACTGATGTATGGAAGTATATGGATATACAGGTGAAATTGTGGAATTCAAGTTAATACCTCTTCAGGCTCAGTTTCAATACTTTCAAAATACTGTCTTGCAGGGATAGATTGAAAGTGTTTCATTTTCAGTAAATGTTCTCTGGTTTCCCTAAGTCTTTAAATAACAGAACTACATTTTTTTGCATGTGGCAAATTTTCTGCTTGCCTACCTCCCCCAACCACTTCTTCGCTATTATTCAGCTGTTATCTGACAAAGACTGGTCCATATAACGATGTAAAGGGCTTGTGTCTTTTTCTGTTCGGTTATTGTTTCTCAAATCCCAGAATCTCCTTGTATGGATTTATCTCCCAATCCCCCTCAGGCGGAAAAAAAACAGCAGCTTCTTCCATGTCTGGGTATGTCCAAGACCTTCATATCCTGTCGTGCTGCTTTGGCACAGGCAGGTCAAGGAGGGAGAGTTTAAAAACAATATGACTAAAAAGGAGATGGGAAAGACGACATCTACAGATGCTTCTATAAATTTAGGAAGTGAAACCATAGTGTATATGTATTTAGTTAAACTTCCTTTGACCTAATTTGCTGTTGTTTATACAGTTAATGACTATTTGTATGACTATGTTAAGTATCCTTCCACTTCTTTCCGTAAGTCAAAACTGCCAAACAGAACTGACATGACATTTCTGGATGGAATTTCAACCATATAAAAATAAGAAATGGCAAAATTCCCCAAATTTTGGCAAATCTGCTAAAAAGCCTAGCACTTGGGCTAGACCCCACAGGATAATATGAATTACGCTGTCTGAGGACAAACAGTTCTGTGGTGGAGGAGTATTAGCCTGGATGTTGGCAGGCGTTCAGTGAAATGCTGTTCTACTGCAGGGGTCTTCCTGGGAAAGCACCCACTCTTGTCCCTGTGTGCAGTGATTAAGTGCACTCAGCAGTGATACGGGATGTATGAGTCTGAGTGCTGATGAGCTGAGGGAAGAAATGAGCAGTATTCCCGAATCCATCCTGGCTGCTTTGCTGCTGTATAAACTGGCAAAAGTCACGGCTGCAGTCTGTGTGGTCTCCAACCCAGCTGGAGGGCAACAGCAACTTCAGGGCAGAGAGGGGAGCAGCCTCTCAGGGCAGGTGGGAAGACCAGCATCTCGTGGGGCCAAGGCATGAAGTGGGCACCCAACCTGCTCAGCCTTGTCAAGAACTATGTGGTTTTGGGCACCCCTGAAGCAGAACTCATGAACCAGTAGACCTATAGGTAAGGCAAAAGTGCCATGTCAGGCCACCTCTTCAGTTCAGCTCCCCCCGTTTAAAGCAGAGCTGTGTCTTTGCCAATAAATCTTCACTGTGTCCACTGAAAAGGTAGTTTTCAAGCACTTTAAACCTCTGATTAAAGCCACAACACAGTTCCTGGTTGGATCCTGTAATGTGTAAACCCAGGACTGAGTACCCATATAAGTTTAAACCCTAAAAGCTGCTGCTGTCTTTGGGGTCAGCAAAAGAAGGCAAATCCTCTCATGGATCCACATGCAAGGAAAAAGCACACTCACTCACACCTCTTGGAGCTGTGCAGGCTGCCTCGGCTGTGAATTTTCCCCACTCGTTCTGCCAAACATATTCCAAAGGCAAGACCCAGCTCTTCCCCCCACCACTCACCAGCCACTCCATAAACGTCAGCTCGAGCATGCAGGCAGCAGACCCTGGGAGGGGAAGCCAACAGCTACGAAGGAGCTCTAACATGCCTTTCGGCAGCCATGCAAAAGTCAGTGAGGAATGATAGCTTGCTAAAATGTTTGCCAGCTGGTTGTGCTGCATCTCGTTGCTCTGACTGCTTTGCCCAGATCCCCTGGACACAGCAAGCAGGGTGTTTACAAAACATTTAGCTGAAAGCAGAGGATAAGTGCCATATGCTAACTGTTGCTGCTAGATGCAGAGATACAAACAGGGTGTTTAAAATGGCCCTGCTTTTTCTCTGAATTTCTCTGTGGAAATGCAGGCACCACCATACAAAAATGTAGACGCCATACCATACAAACGAAGTTTGGGATGCTGTTCCATGACCAGCAGAGATAATCTTTTATGTTGTTGCTGCCAAAAGGAGAGGTCCTAGCATCCTAGCATCCCAGCCTCATGTCTGGCTGCGTCTCTGCATCTCCGTGATATCCCACCCTCCTTCATGCTGGCTCTGGTGCTCTTCTCACCCCTTAGGGAGACAGTGTAGTTGCTAACCTGAGCAGAAAACTATTGCTGGTGGGGCTGGGATTATTTTTCTGGGCTGCTTTCCCACACCTTCAGCCCTCTGAGTCAGTTCACTGAGGGCACACTCGATATGAGAAGGGCACACAGAAACAGGAGTGCTGGCCAGGATGGGATGAGCAGAAGCACCCCGTTACAGCATCAGTGAGCTATTGGCAAAGCCACCCTCATCCCACTGCAGCCTTAGACATAAACATCTGTGCCACAACTCAGCAGTTCAGGGACCTGGGCTCTGACCTGGGTCGTGCATGCAGTGTGACCCTCCTCCAGCCGGGCAGTTCAACCCCAGTTTTCTTTGGAAGGAGGCCATGCCCTTTCCCCAGGCCACCTCGCAGACTGCAGAGCTCAGCTGCTGTGGTGCTAGGGTTGTTTTTTTGAAGTTTCTAATGTTTGTGTTCACTAAAAAAGTGGTTTCTTCTTTTTTCTCATGTTCAAAAAGAAGTAGATTATTTTTAGCTCACATTTGTCCTTTTGAACTTGCATTTGGGCACTAAGTCAACACAGCAGAATTCTGCTTCAGAAGATGGATGTCTCAGAAATGACATACAAGAAAGAGGGAAGTGACAGTGGTTCTGCAATCCCTGAAGAAGGTTCAGTACACCGTGTTCAGAAAAGGACATTAGGAATCAAAAGCAGGACTTCTGACACACTGGGGAACTTGGAATGTACAACTCAAATCCTCATTTTCATCTTTCTTTCTGACTTGGGAGACATGTAGGAAAAGGTTCCTCTGGAGATCCCCCCACCTGCAAGTATTTCTCTAGGGCAATTTCTGCCATTTCTTCTTCAGTTGTGAGAATGCCCTTGGCCGATAGACTATGCAGACCGGGATATGTGACCTGGGGTGCCCTCCTGAGACCTTTACATTGTGGTGTGGGAGTTGCCTGGGGCAAGTATGGGAGAACAAGGGATGCAGTCATAAATCTGGGATTACGCAGGCCAGTAGCAGCACAGGTGATGGTCCTGTAACCGTTCTGGGATGTCAGGTTCAAGAGAAGAGACAAATGAGTCATTTGTATAATCAGCTATGTCACTAAAATTGTCAGGGACAAGATGGGCTAAAGGAAGGGGCTCATTCCTGGTGTGCTGAGGTCCTACGTGAGTGCCACGCTGAGAAAACTGAGGGGAAGTTTCTGGAGGTCTTTTATCATGTGCTACAAGGAATTACAGACTGTTGTCCCTCACAAAAGGCCAGGTCTCTTCAGCATCTTGGAGAAATGAGGTGATTTTTATCGAAGTGACCGATTATACATTTAGATACTTGTAAGTTTAAAATACTGGTCCAGTTTAGGAATGAAGAAAAAAAAAAATATAAATAGTGTCCAATAATATGATTGCGAAATCAGGGGGTTTCAGGCAAGGTAAACTGTCATGTGTTAGCTTGCTTCTAAAACCAAATTTGTTTTCTGTGTTTCTGTGGGAAATCAGAGGATGTTATAAACTGAGTCATGCAGTTATTGGCTTTAACAAGCTCACAACTGGTATAAATAGAGAAATACTAGTGAGCCCCAGACAGAAGAGATTGAAAGATCTTCTAGCAAGGGCTGATAGGACAGGGGGGCAAAGATGAAGACAAAAATCCTTTCTTTTCTTGGGTTACTATATGTTGCATGTTCTTCTGCTTTCCCAGTGTTTCCAGAAAAGGAAAAAGAAGATACGCAATTTGCTAAGGTAAGGACTACAGACAGAACTTCAGAAATCATTTATTGAGAAAATTAACATAGTGATGTGTTAGTGATGTAGAATATTTTATTAACAACTCTCTGCCTTTGAAAATACAATTTTATGTTCTAAACTGTTGCTTTTTCTTCCCCATCAGAAATATCTGGAAAATTTTTATGATTTTAAAGAAGAGAAAAATTCTTTCTTTAAAGCAAAGAACCTCGATCGCATGGCTGACAAAATCAGAGAAATGCAGTCATTCTTTGGGCTAGAGGTGACTGGGGAGCTCAATCGTAAGACACTGGACATGATGAAGCAGCCTAGATGTGGAATACCAGACGTCCGTTCATACAGCACCTTCCCACAGAGCCCTAGGTGGAAGAAAGAAGATGTGACATATCGGTAACATACCTTAAACCATGTGTCTCTGTACGCCACTGGGAATCTTTGTGAATGCTGGGCAGAAGTAATGCCAACAGGTTCTTTACTATTTATTCCTGTATTTCTCTATATAAAAGCTTCATTCGGGATGAAAGGGCCATGAATGTGGGGACTATTCATATCCTTTACTTTAGGCTTCCAAACAGCGATGAAAATACCAAAATAGGAGTTTACATTACTTAGTTACCAACCTACTAAGTAATATACTCAGTGGACAGAAGGGATACAACTGAGTATATATTTAGGGTTTCTGAAAGGCTTGAAAGAAAACTGTGAAAACTTCCTCTGTAATTTAAGCAAATAATTTGAAAATAAACAGCTTAAGACACGTAAAGAAGAACAACCACTGATTAAAATATTTGACCTTGATACTATGTGCCCTAGCCACATGTGTTCTGGTTGCTTTTAATTCCCTTCTCCTTATTTCACAGGATTTTGAACTATACTCCAGATATGCTACAAGCTGATGTAGAGGAAGCAATTACAAAAGCATTCCAGCTCTGGAGCAGTGTCACCCCTTTGAGATTCACCAGGCTCTACAGTGGTGAAGCAGATATAATGATCTCCTTCGCAGCTGGATGTAAGCGGACTCTCTTGCCTGGGAATGATAAGTATTTGTCACTTTCTTACAGATATGATGAAAAGCATAACTTTTCCCGCCCCTTTTTTTTAGTTCATGGTGACTTCTATTCCTTTGACGGTCCAGGAGGAACTCTGGCTCATGCCTATCCTCCCAGCCGTGGGATAGGAGGAGATGCCCACTTTGATGAAGATGAAAACTGGACTAAATTTACTACCAATAATGGTACGTAACCTTAAATATTGCATTGTCTGTTTTTTATTAGACATTGTTTTCTTGAAGACACTGTAAAGTCACAGATCCCATGGCAGTAGTTCCAGTATTTACTGAGATGTAAAATGTCAGTATAATTTAGTAAAATGATTCTGCATATTTTGACCTGAGATGCAGTCATGGCGGACCCCTGAAGTTAATGCACAGACTACAGTTATAGCTCCAGTGAAGGAAATGAGATTAGCATGAAACAGCAATATTGGGTAATCGTGACATTGTAAGGCAGGGAATTTTCACCCTCAGGTAATGACCTCAAAAGTTGTAATATTGTAATATTGTAACTATAATAATTTTATTTTTTATTTAAAGTGATACAAATCTTTAACTTCTACAAAGGAAAAAGGAATCTTGAGTTTGTTGGTAAATATGATTAAATATAACAGTGAAGTGTTCCGGTTTCCAGCAATGTCCAGGGATGTTCTTACATGTTACTGATCTCTGTGACGTAGTCACCAGGTGAATTCCATGCCATTTATCATTCCCTAAATCTGACCAGATGACTAAAATGTTCTCACCCAGTTTTCAGTTGCTATTAATATTAAAGAAACTTTGATTCTTTGTTGGCAGGAAAATTTCTGCAACATAAGCAAAAAGTGTCCACAGATTGGTTTCCCTGGGAGAAATAAATGTTTATAATTCGAAACTTACTTCTCCTCCAGGATGTCAGAGAGCCTTTTACTTAAGACATAGTTAGATTTTGCTGGTTTATTAAGACCATAAATGATAGATCATGCATGAGAGGATGACACTTGTATCCCACTGTTATGTAAGAAAATTTATGTAGTGATTGTTCTTTGTGCTGGATATTTTTTTAGGATACAACTTATTTCTCGTTGCTGCTCATGAGTTGGGTCACTCACTAGGTCTGGGTCATTCCAACGTCTTCGGTGCTTTGATGTATCCTATATATATGGCCATGGATACAAGGAACTACAGACTTCCTCAGGATGATATTGATGGCATTCAGGCCCTTTATGGTAAGCAGGAAGCATAATTTTTTGGTGGATGATGGATAAGCATTTATAATGAATTTTACCAAACAGCTAAAATGTACTGAACTTTCTACTGCAAGAAGTATACTGAGGTTTAATTTCCTGATATTATTTTGGGGCAAATCTCTTGGTTTCTTTGTGGCTAAGAGGCTACGTCTGCAAAATGGAATCTGTGGGCTGTATCCATGCCAGTTAGTCAAAAGGACCAAGAGCCTTACTCCAATGATTACCCGAGGAGCAGCCCATATCTGTGGTATTAAACTCTCTTATCTTCCACAAAAGGTGGTCACATGCACAACTGCCTTTTGGAAATAGTGTTTGCCCTGCATTCACTCCTGAGCACACACAGTTTGGCACACCAACAGCTGGTCAAGGCAAAACAATGCCAGAGACCATTCTAACAGTCACCAGCCCAGAGAGCCAAGCTAAATTGCCCAGGGAATTTTCCTGGCATTAATTTACTAGTTGAGTTTTAACCTTAAGAAACCTATGCATTTGGCTCCATATGGTACATCCTGAAGCTCTGCAACACGAAACACTCTAATTCACCTTCCAATTCTACACTTACCTGTTTCCCAAAGGACCCCCCAGGGAATCTCCTGTACTTCCAACAGAAGCTTTTCCCCCACAAGAACCGACTGAAACGACACCTGCAGAAGCACCAACTGAACTGTTACCCCGGGAAGAACCAACAGAAACGACACCCTCCAAAACCCCCATGAGACCAGAGGACTGTGACCCTCATTTGACTTTTGATGCTGTCACCACTCTCCGCGGCGAAATACTGTTCTTCAAAGGCAGGTAAGTGCTTTCATTTCTAGCAAGAGCTTTTTGTGAGACTTACAAAGGCAAAGCATAAAGTTCAGTTCAAGGAATTTATCTTCCCTCGGTTACAAAGGAAGATATTTCTTTCTGAAAGTATTAAGGCAACTTTGCAAAATTTTACTAGCCCGGCTGGGCTGGGTGAGTAACATGGTTTACTGACAGGTGAGTAAAATGTTTTAAGCCATCATATATCATCACCCATGTCTGTTAAAACTGTGCAAGGCTGAATAATCCCAGTGTCACTCTTCAGCCTGCAGCTGGCTTGCATGCAGGACAGTCCTCGTCATACCAGCCCGTGTGTGGGTCAGGGAGCTGTAGAAAGCATCACTGGTGACTTTTGGTGACACTATGACCTAGGAGTCTGCACTGGACCACTGCCAGTACTGTCTGTAGGGAGCCACTGCTATTACAGGTGTCCGCTTTATAGGCATGCTCTGGCACTGGGCACTGTGGTGGGTTGGTGCCTGGGCACATCCACCCTGGTGAGGGAGAACAGCATGTCCGGCCCAGGGTTTCACCCACTTCTTGGGTAGGTAATTGTGTTTTGATTGAACAACCTTCCTTTGGTGATGTGGGTCTGATTTCTATTCTGAAACACAGGATGAAGAATTGTAGCTTAAAAACAATGATTTTCAGGGAAAAGGAGGAAGGAGCAGTTTCTCCTTAAATTGGATTTTAACATGTTTCTTAAGAATGTTTGATGAACATTTGTAACCAAACTGAAATTCAGAACACAGCTGTGTCTACCTGCATGGGACATGGTGAAGAGAAAGGTTCAGTTGTCAGCACTACCACCGACATCACATGCTGTCTTGGGCAAATGATCAGGGTGCCAGTGGAGAGGTCTAAAGGGCCACCAGCTCTAAGTGCCCCTTCTTGAGCAGAGGGTTTGGTCAAGATGACCTCCAGAAGTCCCTTCCAGCCTCAACTGTTCTGTAACTTCAGAGAAACCCATAGCAAAGGGCAAATATCTATGAGAGAGCAGGGCAAAATGAAGCACTGTATCCCAAAAGGGGTGATACCCCTGCCTCGTAGGGAGGACTGGCTCCAGCACGCCGACAGTAGGATTTAAAGTACATTTCTATGCTACTAATCTCCTAGTGAAACACAGACAATGAAACAGTCCTGTTTTCCTTTCTATCAGCTATGTCTGGCGCAAAAGTCCATTTTTCTCAGCCATTGAGCACGACACCATCTCCTCATTCTGGCCATCACTGGCAGCTGGCTTTGATGCTGCTTATGAGGTTGACAAGAAGGATCGCGTTATATTTTTTAAAGGTATTTCTCTTACATTTACATCAGTCCTCTTTATGAATGAATAAAGTTAAAATACTACTGCTAATGTTATGTAATAAAAATGGACATAATATTATACTAATAGAGGATATTCTTAATATTTAAATCCATTTCCATTTTGAAAATACAGTTACTGTCATTAACTAATGTTGCTTCACAACAGCCCTCTGCAATATGATACTACTACTCTTTTGTCAGTGAAAGATCATAGCTGAGACAAAATTGATTTCCTACATTAAGTTATTTAAATACATTTTGAAAAGTGATGACCACACCTGGAAAATATGTTGAGTTTCAACTATTGAGTATATAATACTCTTAATATAAAAATCAGAAAATCCAACAGCTCTGAAATATTCAAACGTATGTGTGCCCTAGGTGGTCATGTTCTCAGCTGGACAGCTGTGCTGTTAGTGGGGGCTTTGATGAAAAGAGGCTCAGCCTCCTCCAGAATCCCTACTAACTTTTTCTGGTTTTCCTGCAGATGACCAGTACTGGGCTGTCAGTGGCTACAGTATAGATTCAGGCTTCCCCAAGCCCATTCAGAACCTGGGCTTCCCCACCAGCATCAGGAAAATCGATGCAGCTGTTTATGATCAAAATACCAAGAAAACCTATTTCTTTGTAGGCAGCAAGTACTGGAGGTAAGGCTCATTCCTCTTTTGTACAGCAGGAATTCAAATTAGCTTTTAAAATGTCAAGTTATCTTAATATTTGTACAGTAAGTTCATGGCCTCTTGTTGTCAGCCTTCTTAGCCAGTATAAAGCTGAAACTCAGAGGCAATTACTCATGTCTTTTCATAAAGCAAAGTCTGTAACACCTGAGATAAAGACAACATCCATTTACCCTTACCAGTCTGTGATTAACAGGCAAATGAGCTTTGTTTATTCGTTAGGAAGCAGTAGTGAGCTAAGTAAATTTAGTATAAAAAGATAACATGAGTAGACCTTGTCATCATGTCATGTATTTATTTGGTAGCTATTAAGGGGCAGAAGTGCTCTCTGAAATTCATAAATGACAAATCTATCAAGAAAGTTATGGAAGGAGATTTAAATATTTACTTTTTAAAAAACAGTTCAGCTAAGCAGTAATCTCAGCCTAATAGTTAATCCATACTATTATCTTGAAACCAAAAGTTTACATTCCACTCATGTGGTGACTTCATAGATTGGATGTTGTAAAATTAAAATATTCAGGTTGAATAATTATTTATTACCCAGTATAAGCCCCATCCAGCCTCATTAGCAGTCTCAGGAAATGGAAGTGATCTATGTAGTCTGATGTTCTGAAAATAAGCCATTAAAGAGATTACTTCAAATGTAAATATTCACACGACCAGGATTTATACAGTTCTATGAGATCACAGATGCTCACAGTTACTGGATTTTCAGCTGACAGTAAGCTTATTTAGTAAAAATTCCACCTAGTTTCAACATTGAACATCACGTGCTTGTTTCTTGCCTTCATGCAATTTCTTTATTTAGTTTCAATGAAAATACCCAATCAATGGAAAGTGGATTTCCAAGAAAAATAGCAGCTGACTTCCAAGGAATTGGCCACACAGTTGATGCTGCCCTTCAGAAAAATGGTAAATAAATTAAATTGTAACTAAAAACAAAGCAAAAGACCACCAACCAAAGCCAAAAAAGTGTATGTTTCAAATATATATATATATATATACACACACATGAAATGTGTGGGGTTTTTTTAAATCACCCAAGAAAATAACATGTGTATATCAATAGGTGCACAGAAAGAAAAGATTAATTTGCCAATAAATTTTTTCCTTCCAATTCTAGGATATTTCTACTTTTTCCATGGATCAAACCAGTATGAGATTGACCTCAAGAACAAGAAACTCATCCGTATAATAAAGAGCAACAGCTGGTTTAATTGCTAGAAATATTAAGCAATGGTGCAAGGCTGTATTTACACCAGAAATGTTTTTCAATGTTCCTTGGGTATAAACAGTATCTTTCAGCTGTTATCATACATCTGAGTTGGAAATGATGGCCTTCGATAATTACCTAATTTAAAACATAAAAAATGTTAGAATTAATGTACAGTTTTAATTTATTTTGTTTTCCAACTATTTATTAATCAATTTGTTTTTAAGTAATAAAATATTTTGCTCGACTATAGCAGTGTTCTTGTGTTCTGGTTCAGTCCACTGGAGACAAGGCATCTGATATAGCTACACACAAGCCTGAACGGCACCAGGACCCCACCACCATTTTTAGCAGGGCTCAGTGTCTGTAGGGGGAAGTTAAAGAGAAGCAGAAGTAGGTCCACAGCTTTGACAGGCAATAAGAAAGGACCTGGGGGACAGAGGAGGGAAAATAAGACACTCAGGAACAACATGGGGAAGGCAGAAGAGGGAGGAGTAGATCCTACGCAATGGTGTGGGAAGGTTTGTGGAGAGACTGGTGGCTGTGGCCTCACCTGCCATGATGCCATGGCATGGCAGCTGAGGGGTCAGGGCGGGGATGGGGATGGGTGCCTGCTGGTAGGTGGGGAACATGGCAATGGGCTGAGAGGACCCCTGCTCCATTGCTGCTGTGGGTGGGTTTGGTGGGCAGAGTCGTTAGTACAGCAGGACATGAGCAAGCAGAGAGAAGGTTAGGTGCCCGGTTTGGCGATGGAGGCAGCGCACAGGCCAGGTGGAAAGTGATGAAGTTATGGTCACAGGGTCCCAGGGAGTCAGGGGATTACCCCTGCTGAGCTGTGATCATGAGCGGTGGGAATGGAGTCAGGGCTAACAGTCCAGCTTGCGATATCAGACAAGAAATTGCCTATAAGGACCACTTCACCGAGCAAACAAGCCAAAGTGATAAGAAAAAACCCCAGGATTTTCATGTAACTGCCAGAGATGAATCCTCCAGAGGAAGAGTGGTGGGACACAGACAAAAGCACATGCGCTTCCTCCATCCACCTTGTTTAAGTCCCCCTCACAGGGCAATAGCTCAGTGACCTAAACACCTCTTGAATCGTAAGAAAGCTTGGCTGAAGTCTGTCCTCTCCTTGAAGGGATTTGATCCCAACTCTCACAGCACTGCTCTGATGATGCAATTGTACAAGGAATTCCATTCCTCCTCACTGTTCCTCTTTCTCTAACAGAATTGGCAAAGACAGCAAGAGTGGATGGGAATGACTGATGAGGGCAGTCTTCCAGTTATCACAGCTGAAACCCCATTAGGCAGAGGTGAGATATGCTCCTGGTCTTCTGCACAGGGCAGATCCCTCAGACATTTGGTCAAAACACCTACTAACCTCTGTTGCACCATCCATCAGGGCCAGAGGAAGCCATGTGTCTCCCAGTGTACCCACAGACCCACTGTGCCAGCAGACAAGACTGAGGACAGGCAGCCAAGATGCTGCCATGTCTGATCTCATGAAAGCTCTTCTCTGCCGCGTTCTGATCCTCACACATGCTTTGTGCCATGCTAGATATGCACTGAGCACTGCTAAAGCAAAGCCTACAACCAGCCTAGGTGAGAAACTAAGCAGTAAATTGCAGCAGGGCTTGAAAGTCACGTAGGGGCTGAACAGCTCAGCATGGCCACAAGGGCAGCGGTGTGCTATGGTGAAGTCATGGGCTGGCAAGTGGGTCAGCTCACCTGGTGGCCGTCCAGGCAGGGCAGAGACACAGGAAAACTGGTGTTGCCCCAACGTCTCCCAGGACCTTTCTCAACAGCTTATGTACACAGCCTGTCCAGAAGAAACTTCAGTCCAAGGACTTTAGGTGCCCCCAGAGTTAGGTAGGGTGCTTGTGAGTACTGCTTGTACATAAATAATGGAGTTTAATTGCCTTTGATTTTAAAAGTGCCAACACACTTTGATATCCTAACTAGATACCTTCTTGTATGTGAAGCCTACCTTCAGAAATCAGGTTTTTAGGCTCTGGCTGTTGGCTGAGACTTGAAAGTGGTTAAGGAGGAACCAAAAAGGACGTTTCAGCAACGGTGAAGCAGAACATTGCCAATGTTTACAATGATGCATTTTGGCCATTGCATTAATTTATTTCTCTTATGTAAGGCCGGTACTGGTTTTTTTAGTTATGAATTCAAGGAAACAGCTAAATTAAAATACTCTTCCCACCTCCAGGTATTAATAAGCTTAAACTACTAGTATCCAAACAATGAATGATATTTCTTCGGCTGTGAAGGAGAATCTAGAAAGTGTCCTGTGTTTTGATCTAATCTGGACCATAAATGGAAAACAACATGGCACGGATTTCACCTGGATAACGGGACCATAGATTTTCTATCTGTATTTCTGCTTTCTTAATGTCTGAAACTTTAGCAACAAAAGAACAGGACTTTTGATTTAGGAAAAGCAATGAAATTCCTGGCAAATGGTATAATAATAAGTAGTTCAGATGGGTTTGGAAACAGGAGTGCTGGAGCTGTCTGTCTACACTTAGTGGGCAAGAGAAAATTTCTCGTAACCATGATTTTGTTATAAGTCATGAATGCTTGCTGGAATTAAAGGCCTCTTGGATACCAGCAGAGGAAATTTGTCCATAAACATAATTTTAAGTATTCATCCTCTATGAATATAAACTTTTCCTGGAATGTGAGGCCAGGAACGCAAAAAAAGAGACACATAAATAAACCCAGTTACTTCTGAAATTATTGACTGCACAACTGTTGTTCCAGCCCCAATCTCTTGCACATGAAAACTCAGGCAAAAAAATGTCTTAATGACTTCACTGAGAGTTTAATAGAGCCCTTACAGAGTATTAGCTGTGCGAGCTTGTAGCAGTATGTACTAACACAAAAATGTCAGGAGAACAAGAAGCAAAAAGAGTCTGGAGAGCATCTTCTAGCTCTCCTCGAGTCACATATACTGGACACTTCTAAATGCTACAGCAAAGCAACAGGCTCCAGACCTGGACATTTGACAGCTGAGTCACAAGCACTTGGTCTGCGGCTGCCAGACTGGTCTAGTCCCACCAGCAGCAATTGTCGTATGTTGCTTCTTGAGAAAGAGAATTAACGTGTTACACAGAAGCCTTTGGAGATGTTGTGACAAGGACCTTCCGCATTTCCTCTTCCTGGCCTTATTTTCAAGACAATTGCTGTGGTTGCAGAGGAAATTTGGAAATATATGACTAATGCTGTTCTGTGTGCCTGGGATTTAAGATCATCATGGGCGGGTTTTGTGTACAAAGCAAGACACCATTCACGGGAACAGACAGCACTGCCACAATCAAGGAGAAATTAAGGATGAAGGATTAAGCTGCCAGGAGGCCCTGAACACTCAGCACTCATGCAAGCTAACTGGGACATGAGAGACCCTGTCAGTGAATCAGCATTACCATGCTGGAGATGGATGACTGTTATATAAAAGCAAGAAGTAGGTCACACACTCACCTTCATCAGCAATAAGATATTTTTGAGGCTAAGTTCGTACAGCCAGGTCTGAGGGTTTGCAGCACAGCCAGGAAGGAGGCACCGAAGGTGCTGAGTTAAGCACTGCTCATCAGTGGCACAGGTTGAAGCTGCAGTTTTGCAGCTCACAAGCTCCCTGCTCAGGGACCTGCTCTTCCAGGTTTTGGCCAGGGGTCCCACATTGCTACCAGAGTCCAGCCTGGCCAGGACAACGAGGGTGTGTAAGGCAACAGAGTGGAGCAGTTTCAAGCTGCACATACTTAAGCCCTTGCCCTTTGCAAAACAAGCCAACTTAATTATGTCCTCTTGAGGCCTTTCAAGATGTTCTTTCACTTTTCTCAGTACTACAGTATGCATTAGTTTTTAAATACATAAACTGTGCATTAGCAATAACCTTGCCAAAAAAGGAGCAAATTTTAACACTATTTGACTATTTGTCAGCATTACATGTCTTTCTCTGGTACAGCTGGCAGGGGCTGGGGCTACAGGAATGCATCCAAGGCAGAAGATTGACTCTGGAAGAGGGAAAGAGAAAGGCAATCTTAACACATTATCCAGGCACATTTAAAGGTTGAAAGAAGGAGGGCATATCAATTCTCAATTGCCCTGGTTTCAGCTGAGATAGAGTTAATTTTCTTCTTAGTAGCTGGTGCAGTGCTGTGTTTTGAATGTGGTGTGAGAACAATGTTGATAGCACACTGATGGCTTCGGTTGTCGCTGGGTAATGTTTATACTAAGCCAAGGACCTTTCAGTTCCTGGGGCCTTGCCAGCGAGAGGGCTGGAGGGACACGGGAAACTGGGAGGGGGCACAGCCGACCCGAACTAGCCAAAGGGATGTTCCATACCATGGGATGTCACGGTGAGTATATATAAGCCAGAGGAAGAAGGTAGGGGGGGACATCTGGCAATATGGTGTTTGTCTTCCCACATAACTGTTACTCATGCTGGAGCCCTGCTGTCCTGGGGATGGCCGAGCACCTGCCTGCCCATGGGAGGTGATGAATGAATTCCTTGCTTTGCTTTGCTTGCGTGTGCAGCTTTTGCTTTACCTATTAAATTGTTCTTATCTCAACCCTTGGGTTTTACATTCCTTTCCGATTCTCCTTCCCATCCCTCTGGGTGAGGGGAGAGTGAGTGAGCAGCTGTGTGGCACCTAGTTACCAGCTGGGGTTAAACTGCAACAACTTAAGCCAAAACATGAGATTATCATTATATGTTGTACTACTACTGGATGAAGTCACCTCAAAGGACAACACCAAAATCTCTGTGTTTATGGAACTTTCTTCATAAAGCATATTCTAGGTGATTCAGAAATGCTTGAGAAGGTGATTGATCTCTTGAGAGCAATCGTCAATAGTATCAAGAAAAGTGAGAAAAGTTGACAGAGTAGCAATAGGATGTCCTTTAGAAGGCTGCTAATCAGAAAACCATAAATTTCATCAGTATCTTCCTAGATGGGTTTGACGGCTTCTAATGGCCCTTTCATTAGAGCGAGGAAAATTTAGCAAGTCCTCTAGGCTTGAAAGTTACTTCTTTCCTCTAGAACCATAGAGACACTGTGTGGGAACAGAAAAAAGTTGGAAAGCTATAGTGGGGCTCTAAGTACCAGAAGCTATTTCTGCAGAGAGGTATGATGAGTGGGTGTGTAAGCTGCACAGGAGAGCTCTGCACCCAATTTTTAAATTCATCTCGCTCACTCAGTTAGGGGTACCTAATATAACTGTGTGCATAGAGTCATTATCAAAAGCTCCCTCAGGGAATTTCTTCCCCTTAGCTCATCTGCTCCAGTTCTGTCTTTCCCTGAGCCTGTCCATCTCCTTCCAGGACCAGGGAGGGGGTCTCTGCCTTAACATGAACACCTCAGGTGTCTGCTCTCAGGGTAGGAATTCAGTCCTCAGTGACCAGACAGCCCCTGCAGAGTCCCATCAGCCCTGCCAGGGTCTGGCCCCATTTCAGCTGCCCAGACCCAGCAGTCCCCCATTTCCCGCTGTGGATGGCCGCAAGGCATGCTGTGCTCTGGGGAACCTTCTGGTACCAACACAGTCCTCCTCAGCAGGAAACCTTTCCAGCAAATATCTCAAGTGTACAATATATTTATAATCTCTCCTTTCACAGCTCTATTATTTTGCCAGCCCTGTGGAAGGGGTTTTATATTTCTGCACATGCAACGTCCCACCTGCCTTGCAGTGCTGCAGGTCATACCCTAAACCCTGTGTCAGCCCCACACAGAAGGCTGTCTTCAATGACAGTAGACACCTTTCTTCAGGATTCCCAGGGTCTCACCATCACCTCTGCTTTGTCCTCATTTGTGGAAGTGTGTGGAGAGTGTGATTGGGCATGGAGGGAAAGCGGACCCAATGCTAGAGTAGATCTGATGTTGAGTCTCAGCAGTTCTTACCACCAATGGAAGACATGGAGAACAAAGGACCCTCTCCTCTGACCAGGAAAGCCATCAAAGAGTTTGATCTAGAAAACCTCAGTGCTTTGTAAAATCTTACAGTAAGTATAAAAGGAGGAGACTGTGAAATATGAAGTAATCAGGCATTTCTCTGAAACAGTAGAAACTGCTGAATCAAAATGGCATGCAAACACTTTGGCTCAATTTCTATAATGCATCTAGCTATGCTGAGAAAAGTGTTTTCATTTCCTTGTGGGACTTCCATGATTTTGTGCAGGTAAAATGAAGTTTCATCCAGGTGAGAACTGTATCAAAGAAAAACTGCATAAACAGAGCACTGCTTCATCAGACAGGGAGTTACAGCCCTGACCTTTTAATTTTGAAGGACTCAACCAAATGGAAAGATGATGGCACTGTAACAGCCTACCAAAGTACATGCTCCTGTACAAACAAGTACAAAAAAATGCCTAGAAAGCAAATTTTTCTACTTCTAGTCTACAGTCCTGTAACCCTCTGTGAATGTTTTTCCCTTTAGGTACTTCAACAACCCATTTGAAATCAATACAAACTTTGAATGGAAAACATTAAAGACACATGCTTTAATTTTTTGGAGAGTAAGACTATGTTTTACTAACTAAAAGGTTAATGAGCTTATAAAAAGAACTAAAGGTCTGTTATCCCCTCGATCCTATTTCCATGTTGCAAAACCTGCACAAGGATGGAACCAGATGAAAGATAACACCGATCTTTTTTATGGTAAAAACACTGTTTCACTTGTGTTCTGTTGCTAACAAGAAACTGTGAGAATTGATGAGTCAGGGACTGGAAGGCTTAATAAAGCAAATGAGTACTAAATAAAAGTGAAGTAGTTGTGTGGCACACTACAAAGAGGACTTTTCTAAAGGCCCGTGAAAATGGGAATGGAGAACCTCCCATTTCTCCTGTTACTATGTGCAGCATTTTCGTGTGCTTCTCCTGCAGCCACAAGGAAGAAGGCACACATCTTATCCAGGTGAGGAGGGCAGACCTCTGGGGAGCAGATCTTTAGCAACTCTTGAGCATCCATTGCAGTCTCTGGAACTAATATATAGTAGCTGAGGAGCCAGTTCTGCAAATTCTAGTAGAATGAATAAGGTGACTATTTTTCAAAGTAGAGGGGGCTGCATTCTGTACCATGATGACAAAGACTTCTTTAGCCCTGACTCATTGTTCTCTTTTTTTGTAGAGAACAACTAAAACTGATGGTGCATTCACTCATGTGTTGATTCTACAAATAAACAAACTCCTGAGTCAGTCTATGTTTGATCTGTAGTTCAGGTGGAAATACAGTTATTTATGTGACTTCTGGCATTATGAGACGTGACTTCATAAAATAAGGATATTATTTTGTCTGAATTATTACTGTCAAAAAAAGTGGGAAAATGGGGTACTACTTACTACTGCTGACATTTCGTATTCAGTCATATATTTCAAACAGCTTCTGCACTGTGTGCTCTAAAGGACTCTGGGTAACCCTAGACCGCAGGGTAAGTGGAGGGTACATTACCAGAATATAATCTATTTATTAGAAAATGCTCATTTTGACCATTTTCTGAGTAAACTGCAAAACTTTTATGGTGATAATATAAGGCAAAAAAACTATTATTAAGAGAAAAATATTCATACAGGCTTTAACAAACTCTATTACCCATACTCCCATGGAACAGAAAGAAAAGTAGCAAAGGTACATGTCTGAAGCGGTGTTAGTATAATTCCTTAAGTGCTTCAAAAACAAACACAACTGACTGTCCTAAAATGCCTTTTTTTTTTTTTGCAGCCATGTGAAGGACACCACAAAACTTCTGCTGCCTGCTTTCTGGGGTGAGAAGAGGCACTCCTCACATTTCCACTCGTGCAGAA
>JAVJGI010000014.1:15288909-15326410 GCA_035590275.1 Ibycter americanus | reverse complement strand
AGAAGTACCTAGAAAATTACTATGGCTTTAACAAAGATGGAGAATCTTTCATTTGGAAAAGTAATAGCTCAGTGGCCCCCTGCCAAAAAAAAAAAGAAACGCAGGAATTCTTTGGGCTGGAGGTGATGGGCAAACTGGAATCTGGCACTTTGAACCTGGTACAGAAATGCTGCTGTGGATTCCCTGATGTAGCTGGGTTCTCCACCTTTACAGGAGAGCCAAAACGAACAAAACAAGTTCTGACATACAGGTAATTACAGTGGAACTCTTAATGTAAACAGAGTGTGTTACACAGCATAAGTTGTAAGAACACAGCTGTTTTTCTATCTTATATTTTAAAGGTTATTAAACTACACACCAGACGTGCAAAAAGCAGATGTCAAAGCAGCGATACATGGTGTGTGCAAAGTTCAGTGTCCGGTTGAGCCAGCAAACAGAAAAACACAGTTCCTGCTCAAGATGCTGTGGCTATAATTCTTGACAATCTTTGGGAGAGGGTATAGAGGCAGATGAAAAGGAGGAGGGAGAAAATAAATGTAACGAGCTGCCTGTAGTTCACTGGATCTATACCTAGTATATGATGGCCAATGCGTGCATAAACCACAAGAGGCTTAGTGCTTGCAGGATATACCCAAGCTCAGAGCGTTACAGAGCAGATAGCTCTAGTTACACTCCTGGGATTAGACATGTGCTTTGTGTGAATTAAATAAATTCTAGACAGACTCAAGGCGTATAGTTCTGGCACTGCCCTCAGGGCAGGCTTACCAGCAGCCTTCCCTCTCTCATTACCAACCATGCACACATGCACTCTTCTAGTCGGCTCCTGTGTTCCCACCCAAACATACCCACTCATCTGGGCTATGCAGAGTTTTCACGTAAGCTCTATGTCCTTAAATCCTTTTCTGGAGACTGCATTCAAGGTCTTACAGTCTTCCCAGGATCTTGGCTCTGTCATCAACACTTAAATTACCGGTCAGATTCAAGTAACCACCTGATGGTTGCTGACACAGAGTTTATGAATATTTTTACCTTATGAGCAAAAAAGGAAATATATTTCAACCTAAACCACGTGTTCCTCTTCCCTTGCAGCGCCAGCAGTATGTAAATGCCCACCCATTTCTTGAGGAAACCAAGATTTCACTCCTGATGCATCAATTCAAATTTTCCTAAGTTTTCCCTATGAAAAATAGAGCTTTTTGCAAATCTGTATGGAAGGGGGACTTGGAAGTTTACAAAATCAGAACAGAGAGGTCTGTGCATGGCTGAGATCCACTACCTCCTTAATCCCCAGTCGGCTGTACATGGGACTTGCTCCTCAGGCCACAGTGACTTCACCCCCTTTCATGGCCCAGGAAGGTCCGTTACTCATGCCTACACACCCAGCAAGGACTTTGGTGGAGATGAGGATGAAACCAGGACCAAGAGCAGAGAGGGGAAGAAATTAAGCTCTCCAAGCCCTTCCTGAAGCAGGCTGTACGTGAAATCAAGGGTGCAGCGTCTGTCTTCTCTCTTCCTTAATAAGTGCTTAAAAATGGTGCTGATTTCAAGGACCATTGGGCAGCTGGTTTCCAGAGCTGCAAAAAGCCTCTGAACCCTCTGGTTTAAAATGTTAAGGCCTCAGTTGAACTTCTGCCATGGACTGAGTGGAGACTTGTTTGGGAGGGTTCTGAGGGACCTGGCAGCCCCCTTCTCCCCACTCCTCCACCCTGCTTGTCTCTTCTCACACAGTTACACCACTTGCGCTGGTCCAGGGTTCTTCTCCCACACTGATTTCTGCAGGATCTACAGATTATTTCCCTGTGCTCTATTGTAATGATTTCGTTATTTTTCTTTCTGACCAGAATTTCATCTGCAACTGAATTTCCTATAACAGCTTCATTTGCTTAGGCAAGCAGTTATGGAAACTTCTGATCTACCTTATGTCCTTCAAGTTTTCAGGACAAATGAAAAGACGCAGCTCTCCTATTATGTGTTTTGTTTGCTGTTTTCAGGTACAAACCTGTTTTATGTTGCTGCCCATGAGTTTGGTCATTCACTGGGACTTTTCCATTCCAAAGACTCCAATGCTCTGATGTACCCAGTTTGCAGGAAATTTGACCCTTCAGTATTCCCTCTTCATCAAGATGATATTAATGACATTCAGTACCTCTATGGTAATTGGCAGTTATTAATCAACTAGTACTTATAATCCCAAAGACTTTGGAATACCTTTCAGTGACATTTTTGTGTACAGGATATACCTGAATGAGTTCTTACTTCAATTTCTTCCATAAATGACATCTTTTGGGACCATCTTCTAATACCCACAATGATCAAAGGGAATCTACTCAGATAAAAGACCCAACTGAGCCAAAAGATCCCTCACTGCCAAACACTTGTGGCCCTGATTTAACTTTTGATGTTGTCACCACTTTCCATGGAGAAATCATGTTCTTTAGGGACAAGTAAGTCAGCTTTCTGAAAGTAAAATGGCTGGGTGTCATTTTTAAATTATGCCCCACAGCATGGAAAAATAACCTTACCTAGAATATCACCCTTTCTAGGCAGGAAGGCAAGACAGGGAATCACGATAAGAGGTGGGAGGCAAAAACCGTGAGGGTGGTGGAGAAATGAAGAGAGATAAGTATAAGTAGGAAGATCACCTTTGAAACAGGGTATGCTCCGAGTAGGATGGGGAAAGGTGGCTTCTCTGAAAACATGGGCTATTTTCACATTAGGCTGTAAGCAAGTCCCAAGTGTTCGGCAACTGGGAGAGTTCAGCTTTAGCAAAAGGCACAACCAGCCCTGGGACACAGCACCTCCATCACCTTCATTACTGTCCTTGCTTGGAGAGAGTTGAGGGTTTACAAGTTCTAACAAACTATCTGCTTAAAGAGTCCCTGCAGTGGTGATTTAGTATAATAATAAAAGTAAAGTATAATTGATTCAGTGCTAAATTCAAACTGTCCCTCTCTGGGGCATGACAGCCCAACGACTTGAGGAGAACGTGTAAAAGAGCTGTTTTCCCTCCTTTTCAAGTGGTAGGGTTGTGCTTCCCCTGCTTCAGATCCTCCCCAAAATCAACATTAAAGCAAGTTTTGACCTCGGAGTTTGGAGTCCACAAAGCCAGTGAAGTGCTGTTTTGCGGAAGATCCTCACGTACACTGACTGTTTCTCTAAGCTGGTGTTGGTAAACCCAGGGTGGGGTTTCATTCCCAAAATCTTACCCCATACCAGCCGTGTGAGCCAGGCCTCTCTAGGCTCCCCCTCTGCGTAAGGGAAAAAAGCCACTGTTTTGACAAAATAGTTCATCTGACCTATTTTAGATAGCTGCATCAAGATGAGAGGAATCCTACCATGGAAATAACTTTCTTTCCATTGACATTACAGGGAGCTTAGGGTGACTAACTCAGGATGCATTGTTGGGTTTAGTCAGATAAATCCTGCCCTTGTTGCCATGATGTGGTTTCATGCATTAGTGTGTGTGAACATCTGATTTGATTTAAAACCTGTTCTGTATTTACATAAGGCATTTTTTGTGCAAGCATCCTGCAGTCAGAAGAGCTGATTTTAATTTAATACCTTCATTCTGGCCACGGCTGCCACCTGGTGTTATGCTGCATATGAAATTCCTGAAAAAGAAAAAACCATCCTTTTTAAAGGTAAAATGTTGTCTTTTTATTTTCCTATATTGTCTTTCCAAGTAGCCTTGAGAGTTCGTGTCTGGCTTAAAAAACACTTAAGCTCTTTCTGTAGGATTCCACGAGCTTTAGTTTAGTCTAATAAATTGGTGCATTTCAATCACAGAGATAACAAAAATATTATCCAAGATAAGGAACATGTATCTTATTTTTTAATGTCAATATAGAAAAGTTTCTCTGCCGAAATAAATGTCATTATTTTCCCTTTTTACTGGAAAATTATCTATTGAATTTTAAAATGATTACACATGCTTCTTCCTAGCTCACTGAAAACTAACATAAATATGAATGAAGATTGAAATTTCAGTTTTCATAAAATGTGGTGCAAAGAACTATTGCATTTTTTTTTGGACTCTAGAACTAGTATGTAGAATGTTTTCAAGTAATCGTTATTTTCTCTCTGCATTTTTCCATTAAAAGATTAGCTTTCATGAAAAGGATTGTGTCATTCCCAGAAGAAGATTCTGATAAGATCTTTTCATGGACTTTTCTTGATAGGGGATGAATTCTGCATGGTGAGAGGAGATATCATACTTCCTGGATACCCCCAAAAAGCCTACACCCTGGGCTTTTCAAGGGACGTTACCAAAATTGATGCTGTTTTTTATAACAGAAACAAGGGGAAAACATATTACTTCATAGTGGACAAATTTTGAAAGTAATATTTCCTGTGCTACTGTCCTAAATGGGAGCAAACATAATCACATGATCAATATCCTGTCATGATTTACGATGCATTAGTCACGCACTTTTAGTAATCCCTTTCAGTGTCACAACTAGCTATGGAAAAATATTTGAAAGGAAGGCGAAACAGTGCTTTTGGATTTCTTTGTAGTTAATTTAATTATTTAACTGTTCATTTATTTATTTATTTATTTTCATTTAACTGCCTTGGGGAAAAAGGCATCCTACTGGTCCACAAGTTAGCTCAGGAAACCAGTGGGAACCTCACTATTTATATCAAAACCATCTCTGTGGGGTGAAAAGGAGTGTGCCACCTCTTTCTTAGTTACTGATACATAGTTTCATAAAGTTGTTGGTAAATGCCATGTACTGCAAAGAATTATCTGCTGTGCGTGGTTATTATTTCCTCTTTTCAACCCAATCCCTACTGCTCAGGTTTGTGTTACGGGATATAGATGTCTAACAACTGAAGGAGGTGCCCCTGTAACAGAAGCAGTAGATAACCTGACCCTCTCCAGATGAATGATACAGCTTCTCTCTTTCCTGCCACCACAATGCCCAGTTCATCGTACATCCAAAGGTCATCCTGTAGCAACTATTCAGCCACACATTTGTAGTTTAAGCAGAAGATCAGACTTCCACATTTTAGTTCAAACTGTCATAGCCTGAACGACTTCAGCTGAGCAATTTGGCTGGTCATTAAATCTCTTACTGAGCAAAGGTCAGAAGGAAAATGCTTTCAGAAGCCTTCTTATTCCAGCACTGATAGATAAACTGTACTTCATTAAAAATGTAACAGCCTGCTACAAATAACTTCAGTAAAATGACTTAAAATAACTTACAATTTAAGAAAAAAATCAGATTTTTCCTGCTAAGCATATCTTAACAGAGAGGCAACATGAAAGCAATCTTTTTATAATCTTACAAATATGACATTTGAGGTAAGATTACATACCTCTCCTTTAGGTTCAGTCTCTTAGCAAAAATATTTAGCAGATTTATCATGATGCTTCAAATATTAGATATTCTTAGACATATCCTGACTTGATGTAAACAGAAGCAATTCTTCCAGTGCAGCTAATAGCGTAATAATCATTTATGGCATATCATTCCTATCTCAATGCTATCTAAATGATACTGAAAGTCTTCAGTGAACTGAGTTACTTGTTGGTAGGTAGAAGGTAATGAGATGAGCTGAACTAATCATGAGTTGTTTGCAGTTTTCATTGACATCAGGTTGTCTATAATCTTTCTCAGTTATGATAAAAGAAGTTAGTCCATGTACAGGAAGCTCATACTGATAAAAGATGCATTTCTGGAACTAGTGGGAAGATTGATGCTGGTTTTCAAGATGAAAGTAAGTAAGTGTTCTTAATAAAATCTGTATGAAATGCTCAGGGTCATAGAGCTGAGAGTTCTTGGACAGACAAAGGCCCTTCTAAATGCTGCTCATAGCCCTTAGGATGACCAAGAAGACCCTGAAACAGTCACATAACACTCCCATGTTTCACTTTACCCCCCTGAAAAACAGTGACGATATTCCTTTGGTGACAGCTTCACAGCTGGAAAGGCCAGCTCTAAGGAACAGATAGATATATCTGTATTCATGCTGACATGCACCTCACCATGAAGAGCACCACTCCGTACAGTGGTGTCCCACCAATATAAGGTCTGCTTGCTGTGAGCAAGGCTATCACAGCCTGGCCCTCTGACATGAAATAGCACTGCTTTGAGAATAATAATTGACACTAGCTTCTGCTGCATGAGGGAGATTGTTACTTAGAGAGATGCTGGAACAGACTTAAGGGTACGTCCACAGTATCAAATGGCACAGCTTCCCAGTTGTCTCCTTGCTCCTTACCTCCTGATCATCAAAACCCATGCATGTTAATTGTTTCCCAGCAAATCTATCAGCTTCCTCCAAGATGAGTCTTGCATGTGGTGCTGGGGATCCTTAACTGCAGCCGTCACTCCTGGAGGGCAGTGTGGACAGGGCTGGCCCAGGCTGGACCTCCCCTTCCCTGCACAGCATCTGGTGGCACCCCACCATGCTTGTACCCGCTCTCATCTTGCTGTGCTCTGTGCCACACTCTTGGTTGTGCAATACCTACCCACAGGTGGCCAGAAATACACCCTTCTGGAGTGTTTCAACACAGCCACTGCATAACAGCAGATATTTTAAACTGCAGAAACACACACGCTAACTTTTTTGTAGGGTCACCTCATGGAATTCATTAAGTATATTATGTCGTCTGTGCATGGCTGGCTTGCTATGGAAGGTGTCCCCATGCTGCTGTGCACCATTTTGCAGAGTTACACCTGGGAGCAGATGCTGGTGACAGCATAAGTGTATCCAAAGTTTTTTTGAGCTCTTTCTGGATGTTGTTAAAGCATACTAATCTTTGTACCTGCAAGATCATCATTCATCTGGGTTTTCCCCCTAGACTTCTTACATTTCTTCCATGGAAGAAAGCAATTTGAGTTTGGTCCTGATAAGAAGAGAGTTACACGCATTCTAAAGACAAACATCTGGTTTCTGTGTTAAGATAATGAAATCTGTAATGGTGTTGGAAAGAATGGGGTGTTATTGCACTAGAAACACTTCTTCTTTTCTAAATATATGGAATGTATAGGTACTTCAGCGAAGTCAACAAACCTCAGCCCTGTACAATCTGTGTTTCTGTAAAGAACAGAACAGTATTTAACATAATGATGTATATATATGTACATAATTAACATCAGGATTGCTTGCTTACCAAAGAATGATGCAGTCTTTACTTTCGATACAAAATTGTGTCTTGTTTTATGTTTCCCATCTTCTTTTCACTCTTCATGCTGTACGTCACCCTACACAGAGCCTACCAGCCAGGAGTCCATGAGGAAGCACATTTCTGTTCTGGAGTGAGGATTGCTTTCAACAAGTTTTAGCTATTTCAAAGTTAAGCAAGCAGGCTAATCAAAGCTCATAACTACAGAGAGACGGACAGGAATTCCAGAGAGCGATCCTTCCCAGCCTGAGCTGGGTGCCTAGGGATGGGAAATGCTCCATTTCACTGCTGACTGGATGAGGCAGCCTGTTTGAGCAGTTTATGTTAGACACCTGATTACAGAAGGCTAAGCTTAAGTGTGATGAATCCTACCCTAGGATATTTATGGATAGATATGTGATTAAAGGCTCATCCCCACAAACAGGAGCAGAGGGGTGCACTGGCATGTAGGGGAGCCCCAGTCATCCCCGATCTGCTTTTGCTCCTCTCCAGCTGTCCCAGGGGAGCCCCCATGGGCTAGGGGACACCTGCCACCACGTGTCAATGGTAGAGAGTCCCCATCACCTCACAGGCTGAGGGGTCACTGCCAGGGGAACAGGGATCAGTATTCAGGGGGAAAGCATTTGGGGACTTTATAAAACTTATTATGTCATGTTTGAAGGGGACTGTGTGAATGTGCAAAGTTTGTTATGGGTTGATTAGAGAAAAGACCAAAAACAGGGCAATGGAAGGATCAAGGTAGACTGGGGAGGAGCAGGTTTGGGAAAACAGAGGGATAAGTATGTGAAGGGGGATGGTTGCAAGCAAACAGGCTGCAGGTCAGTGTGCTGCTTTGCCCATGCTCTGCACATTTGGTCCTGTCTTCTCAGTAAATCATATCTTATGTGTGACTGAGCTCTTTCTACGTGTGTTTGGGTGAACTTCAAGTTGGACTGGCTGCCGTGTAGGTTAAGAGGTCTGAGTACTGGCAGCTGGAGCATGGCTGCAAGCTGCAGGGACTTGTATGTTACTGGCAATGCAGGAGGTGTGGGGGCAGCTGCGGGGGGGGTTGCGTGTCTGGGCCCAGCTGCTGAGGGCATCCACACTGTATTTCCATGTCAATGTTCTACCAGTGGGTAGAAGTCCTCATCAGCCAGAGGACAGGAACAGGATGGGGCCATCAGTCCTTTCCATATTTGTCCAAGTGTTGCACATGTTCTGTCTGTCGTGGCCAGCCTCGTCGGTCTCTGGACTCAGGAGACAGACACGCGGCAGCTGCCAGCTCAGTACTGCTGACAATAACGTCCCTGCTGCTGAAGTCAGTCATCACTTAGTAGTACTCTGCAGGGGCCCGTAAGTATTCAGATGAACAGCTAGCAAGATCTAAGGTCTTAGAGCAAGTATCTTTTCTTTTATGCACGTAAAAAGTCTCGCCCAATGCCCACTGCCTCCCCCTAATGAGACAACGTCCCTAAAAAAAAAAAAGAAAATGGAGAAAAGATAGCTTTTCTATTTGATTCCACTTCTCCATGAATCACAGAAGCACAGAATGATTGAGGTTGGTTGGACCTCTGGAGATCATCTAGTCCAGCCCCCTGCTCAAGCAGGGCCACCTAGAGTGGGTTTCCAAGGCTCTAGGTGGCTTTTGAAGATACTACTTTTGCACATATCCAAACAGGGAGACTCCAGCACCTCACCGGGCAGCCTCAGTCAATGCCTGGTCACCCTAACAGTAAAAAATATTTTTTTAAAAAAGCAAAGCAGAAAAAAAGTAAAAAAAATAATTTCCTGATGTTCAGAGGGAAACTCCTGTGTTTCAGTTTGTGCCCATGGCCTCTGGTCCTGTCAGGACAGGACAATTGTATTATATTTATACATACAATTGTATTGTATGAATGCAATGAGATATTTTAACACACTTTTTTCTGACGCATTTTAGAACCCTTGGTGGCAGGACTACTCAAATAGAGCACTCCAGCGTGGTTCTAGACACCAAATTAATTTTACCTGAATTCTATCAAGGCCCGAAACATATGATGGCATTCTCAGTCTTGAAGGCAAATGCTGCTGCCACACCCTGCTGTGGAGGTGACAAACATGACTTCGCTGACCAAACGGAACTACAGTCAAAATGATTTATTTTAATTATAGCACCTCCAGAAAAGGAAATTGGTAGCTCTGAATCGTGTCTGATATTGCCAAGGAAGCAGGTTCACGTCTTTTAACTTGAATATTTCTATTCAATTTAGCAAGAAATATTTCAGTGCTGCTAATTTGTTCCTTATTAGGCTGTTCTTGTTTTCTAATTCTGGTTTTCCTTCATGTTTCTGGTACGGCTTTTTGAGTGGTCTCACAACTGCAAGACCTAATCAGTCCATGGTCTCAGCTATAACAGTAAAAGTCAAAAAGATGCATGAACAGTTTGGCTCACACTTTATAGATTTTTTTGTTCCTTAAGGAAGTTTCTAACCATCGTAGGTTTGAGTGGTTTTCTTCAGTTGTTCCTACTGCTGATCCTCCTTTACAGTATCTGTGCCCTCCATAGCACTGCCATGGTGGTGAACTGCACTAGACCATGTTCTCTCTTCCAGCTCTGAGCTTTCCAACCTTTTTTGGAAATATTCTCTTTCAGGTGGGATTATAGCTCTCAGAGCAAAGCTGGCTTGTCATAGACCTTTCATGATTGTTTGTAGATTTCTGGCTCTCAAATACTTACCTGACTAGTTGGGACTCTATCCTTCTTTATTTCACTAACTGTGCACACCAGTGATCATGCTAATTGTTAAATACGAAGTCTTGGATCTGTAGCAGAAGCAGAGCTTAATCTACTCTAGTACTATCTGTCTTAATATAATTTCGCTGTTTTAGTGGCAGATGTTGATGTCTTTTTTTCCTTCACAATTCTTATTTTGAAAATCTCTGGTACTACTGACAAGTCAGCCTCATCATCTGGGTGAAAGCAAGCTTCTGAACGGAAGGTCATTGACCTGTATTCAGTATCCTGTGCTCTCCTGAGATACAGTTTGAGACCTGGACTCTGAGTGGATATATTCATTGTCTGTGGCACACTCAGTCCAAGCATTTCAGTTATGATTTTCTTAGTCTTCTTAACACATCGGATTTTTCCATGCTATAGCAAAATTCTAACATTTTTGCATGGAAAACTGGGTGAAGACAAAAGTCTCTTCACAAGGAACAGGTTTATCATGTGACTTTCCTCTAGAATTCAGATCACAAAAATTACTTTGCTTGCTTCAGTGCTTTATTTATAACGGTCTCATTTGTTGTGGTTTTCAACACCTTGTCTTGGAGGAAATTTTGTCTACATCTGAATGTATCTGTTCGCCTTTTGTTTGCCAAGGACTTTGTAGTGCGTCCATCAAACACAATCCAGGAAGTCCAACATGGAAGACCCAACACTATCTACCCCAGGAAAAAACAGTTAGGTTTGGATGGTGTTTTTTCCCTTACCATTTGTTGGTTTTCTTGGTTTCACACATTCACCCTGCCTGGAAGGGACAAACGCCCTTTGATATTGCTCTTGGCAGGATTCCATATGCATTATTACAATAGATACGGCTGTGACAGTGAACCCAAAAGCTCTTGTGTAGTGATCTGGACACCCAGAACTAAAAGACCAGAGATTTTAACACCTGAGTAAAATAGACAAAGGTAACTGACACATCCTGGCAGAAAATAAGGAAATTAGAATGAGTCCACTTAATTACTGTTTGCAGGAAGTTGTTCCTAGTGAAATGTTGGCTTGGGTTTAAGGAAATGAGGGGGGAAAAAAGCCCTTTCTTGGTGACAGAAGCAGCAGATTTGTGGGCTCAGAAGTGCTGAAGGCAACTCAGAACTGCAAAGACACATCTCAGCTGCCATTGGTATTCTAGAGAAAACAGTTAAAAGCTGCCAAGGTTTGTTTCCAGCTGATTCCTCGGCAGCCTCAGAACTGCCATCTGGCTGGTCTTCAATCAGCTTGTTCATGTTTGCTCCCTGCCAGCAAGACAACAGCCGTTGCAGGTTCACCAGTGGTAGCTGGCTCACAGGACATTTTGGCCTTGGTGCCCTGCGTCCAGCTGGTGGTCTGTCAGCCTGTAGCAATTCCAGTATGTCGCAAATGGTCCAGAGCCCCGGGGCATATGCAGATTTGTCTTGTAGATCATTGTGGAGACATTGATCTCTTCTTGCTGCCTCTTTCAGGTCAAGCTTTACATCTGCACAGCTTGTATGGCAACTGCCAAGTTTAGAGGCAAAGGACTTCAAGCTGGTTAAGGCTGGTTCTGCAAGGCATCCCAGGACCTGTCTCCCATCAGGGAGGTCATGCCCAGGACACATCAGAGCAAGTTCCCATCCCAGGCAACAGTTCAGCTGCAGGGATGAAGAATGTGATTTGGTTTTTCTGTGTGTTCAGGAAACAGGTGCGAGTGGCACTCCGTTTACTGAAATCATTGATGATGCCATGTCTGAGACTGTGCAAGTCACTGAGGTGTAACTCAGGCACTGCCCTAGTGTGTGACTTGTCACGCTGAATTGCTTTTCTACAGTAGAATAATTAGGACTGATTCAGCACTTGACATCCTGAGTCCTATCACAGCGGCCTTTGGACTTCAACATGGGCTGAACTATGCCATTGTGCTCCTAGCACTGCCCAGCACAGCACCCTGGTTTGTAAACAGAGGGTGTGATCATGCACTTCGAGCAGTATCAACAGCATTTCTATAAAGGAAATGTTTAACATTAGGTGACATTAAGCCATGAGCTTGTGCAGGCTTCAAGACATCTGTCTTGGAGGGTTGCTTTTGTTTTTTTCATCTTGGTATTAAAATGTACTTGACTTATTAAGACAGAATTCTTAATGAATTTTCTAACTTCGTGTGAATAACTGGCAACCAGTTGAATATTGCTGTACAGTGACATGATTTGACACTTTGTCACTTCACTCTTTGCATGAAAAGTGAAATCCTCCAAGGAAAATACCTTGTTTCAGGGTAACATTCTGGGTTTGCAGAAAGATTTTTTATTGCTTAAAAACAGATTGGAAACCCATTGTAGCAGGAGTTACCTGAACCTATGAAGAGTGAGATTTGCAAGGAACCAGACAAGTGCAAGCATGAACAAAACCAAGCCAGTGCTGGTGCCCAACAATCGAACACACTGCTTCTCCTGTCCTGAGTACCCATCTTGATAGGTGGGGCCCAGGTCATAGCCTCTTGTGAATATCTGAAGGAGTAGAAGAAGCTCATGGAACAGAAAAGTCATATCTATCTGTTAAAGGACAAAGAATGTTAATGAGAATGTATAAATCTGTATGTTGGGTATAAAGATGGTTTAGATATGTAGTTTAAGTGTTGGTAAGAAGGAATTTCAGTAATGAGAATTAAATACAATGGAATGGTTAGAAGATTTATATATGTATTAAGTCATGTGGGACCTAAGCATGATGCAAATGGTATGGAATAAGGGGTGGAGATTGTATTGGGTCTGGCTGAGCCCCACAGCAGCCCTCACAGTGCTGTCCTCTGTGTTGGTAGTTAAAAGGTGGTGATAACAGACCGGTGTTTTGACTGCTGCTGCACAGTGCTTGCACAGCATCAAGGCTGTCTCTCCAACATTCCCCATCCCTCTCACCAGCAGGCTGGGGGTGGCCAATGCCTTGAGAGGGGACATTGCCAGGACAGCTGACCCAAACTGACCAATAGGATATTCCGTAATATAGGACATCTGCTCAGATAAAAATGCTAAGAGAAAGGAAGAGGAAGGGGGGACATTCGTTTTTATGACATTTCTCTTCCAGATCAACTACGATGTGTACTGAAGCCCTCCTTCCCAGGAAGTGGCCAAACACTGCCTGCTGATGGGAAGAACATCTTTTGCCTTCTTTCACTTCTGTGCATGTGACTTTTGCTGTTGCTTCATTAAACTGTCCTTATCTTGACCGACGAGTTTTTTTCATCTAATTTTCTCCCCCTCTGTTCTGCTGAGGAGGGGAGTAATAGAGCAGCTTGGTGGGCGCCTGGTGTCCAGCCAAGGTCAACCCACCAAGTACATGAAGAGATTAAGATATGCAAAGAGCACAGAATAGACATAAAAATACTTCCTGCAAGAATGACGACTGAACTTTGTAGTGCCACCTGCCACTGAGAAAGCAATTTTAAACATCATTGTGACAAATTGTAACAGTAAACAATTCTTGGAATTGAGTCCCACTTTTAATTTTTGTAAGATTAAAATTACAGAACTACCAATCAGAGTTCCCTTTTCTACAGTAATTCTGTAGCAAGAGATTTTGATTTAGGGAAAACCCACTATGATTCACACTGTGAATTTATCTTTTCATTATTTAGTCAAGGGTGTGGGTGGAAGTTTCTCCTTAGGGAAAGAGGGATGAAAGCCATTAGAACATTTTAAAATATTATCAGGTATAACTAGGGGAAAAGGGAAATAGCCTGAAGAGTCAAATACAAGCCCTAGGTAAGTGAGGTACAAAGTACATGGAAATCACTGAGACAGAAAATTGTTCCAGGCTGGGGAACTCTTCTGGGGATATATGTCTCCTTTTATGCTTCTTCCTAAATGTCCTTTTCAGTCAATGCTGGAAAGGAGGAACTTGCTGGATAGACCTCTGGCAGTGCTTACATTCCTATGCAGACTTAACAAATGAGGAACAGTGGGTAGAATACCTAGAAAAGGGACAATTCAAGGTCTCTTGCCTCAACAAAAACAGCAAGTGAGCAGTTTTAATGAGGAAGAAATGTGCAAATAGAACAGGATTGCTGCTAACACAGGGAGACACAAGCCTGTGCTGCCTGGGTGTATGATGGAAAAGCCCTTGAAAATGCTGACCCTTTCTTAACAACAGTGTCAACCCCCTCTTCCTTAGGCACCCAGTTTGGGTTTAGCAGTGACTTAGTAGATGTGTGCCAGACCTGGCAGGGTGATTCAGGGTGACCTGACTGAGGTACTGATGCTCATGGTCCAGGCACAAGCTGCCTGTGAAGAACAACTGGGTGTAGGTAAAGGCAAAGTTTATCTCTCTCCATGGGTTACGTGGAGATTTTAGGCAAACTTCAGGCAGGGACAATGTGTCAGGAGTTTCCCAAATCTTGTATCCTGATAGACATGAAACTCCTGCAGCTCCATGTCCCCAGGCCAATCCAGCAACAAGACTGAGCACGTATTCCCATTAGGCACATGCACACACATGTACACAGGCACACACATACAAAGACGCTATGGATCCCCCAGCAGCTGGGCTCAGACACCTCGTCCACCCAGCAGCTACCCTGGGATGTGCTGGTGTCCCCTGCTGTTCCATGTGTGCACACACCAATGGATGTGTCCACCCACCCTGGATCCCACAGCATCCCCAGCTGCTGACTTAGGCCCCCTGTCCCTCCCTCAAGTAGCCAACCCACAGAACTCTGGTCTCTCCAGTACCCAGCCCTGGCTTATGGCCACATTGACACCCAGCTCCCAGCCTCTTCACCCTGCTCAATGGCTCATCCAGCTGGATCTTCATTAGCGCTCACATACCTAGGTACCCAATTGACATGCATGCACCCCAGTCTCTCCAGTCGCAGCACCACAGACACAGGGGTCTCCAGCCCCTTGTCCTACCCCAGGGGCTGTCACTGAGACCCCACACACACCCCTGCACGCAGGACAGAGCCCCTAGCCTGGGAAAATAGCTAGAAATTGGTTTTAGTGAGAGGCCAGGACAGACTGTGCCGGTCAGGTGCAACACAATGGTCCTGCAAGCAGCGAGAGATTGTGTAGACACCTGCTGGCACTCAGTGAAAATTTTCATGTATTTCAAGGGGTCTCAGTTTCATTTTGGCATATTCATGTCTCCTTATGTTGTTTTGAGTTTTTTGTCTGAAGGCATGTGCTTGCAAAGGAGATGGTGGCAACGTGCTAGCTGCCACACCATGGGAAGAGCAGGTGACCAAAAGCTCTCCTCCCTTGTTTGAGGGAGATGTGCTGAAGGACACGCAGTAGGAAGCCAATGCAGACAGTGAAATGGAACATGACTTTGTAGCCTAACACTGTGGAAATTCCCAAGACGGAGGGAAGCCACTGCTTCTGCTTCCTCTTTCTGATGCTCTGTAAGTTTTTTCACTTGATGACTTTTCAAATACATAAACAGTTCCCACAGCTAGTGCTGGAGTCCAGGACTTTCTAGTCCTGCCACTGGCTGCCTTGGAAAGTAATTATTTATTTAAAGTTTCCTGGAAAACAACCAGATGTCCCCTCTCACCCTCTGCCTGACTCAATATCCTCTTGGTAACATTAAAATTTGACCATAGACCCTTTGCAGAAATGGACAAGGCAGCAGAACCTCTCCATGCATACTGCAACACATGATTTCCTAGCATTCCTGTCTCGGCCACCGGACACATCTGATTACTCCACATCTCTTCTTTGCCTGTATGCATTTAAACATGCCTATGATGCCTTCAGAAAAGGAAACAAAAAAGGATAGAAGAAATTAGAAGTTAACTACTCCTTAAGAAAAAAAAAAAAGAAGAAAGAAATGGAGGTATTGATCAAGAACTATATAAACCAGCCTATAGAAACACATGAAGGAGAAATATTTACAGGGAGATAACACTGGGTTAGAAATACAGTTAGAGAAGTTAAGCAGCATTTCACAAATCCCAGGATCATGTGAGTTGTAGCAGACTTCGGAGAAGTAACCAACATGCACAACTGTTTTTGTTCATGTCTGAAAATCAAGATAGATTAAGAATAATCAACAATGAAGTTTCCTTGGACTATGAACCATGAGGCTGAATTTCTTTACATCCACAAAAGTTGTACCCTTTGAGGAATTATTGTCCTAGTCATTTCACATATCAGCACTGGGCTGCTGCTTCTGCTTTCGAAATGTCCTGTTATTAGCTTTAGTCCTCCAGACAACCAATGTGACTCGCATTGGATGGTATAAAGTAATTTGCTTTTCCCAGGAATGATGTCTGCGCTGCTGAACCTAGGTATAATTAGGGAGTGCTACACTACAGTGAGTGTAGAATCATGTACCAAATACATTATTTTAACCTGATGTTTGGGAAACTAAGTACTTCCCAGTACAATTAAAATTTTCATCCTGTATTGAGCTGCTTCAGAGCAAAACTTGCTCATATATCAGAAAAAAGTGATACTGGTATGTATTTGTATTTCTCCCTGTCACACTAACATTTACTGTTTCCCTTTTAAGGTTTCCACGGAGGCTCTATACCTCCAACAAGGACAGCAATACCTAAACCATTCTGAAAGATGTCCAGCCTGTACTTGACAGCTTCTAGAATTAGCAAACACGCAGCTACTTCAGGCCATCTGCTCTGATGCTTAGCCATCCTTGCAGTTAGAAATATTTTCCTCAATGTAGGGGACTATACTGCAGGTTCCCACATGTGTCCTGGGTATTTAAACATCTTTTATCGTTGGTAGAGACCTAACCAATACAGTCAATGATGCATAGAGAGCAATTCATCTCATCTTAAAGTCCATGTCATATGGTCAGTTGAATCACTCTCTAGAATCCACTGTCCAAAACAGAAGTTTAGACACCTAAATAACTTATCGACATCTACACAACAAAACACTTCAAGCTGATTCCACCTCATTACTCATTTGCCTGTACTTGAGACACCCACCTGGGGTGGGGTGCCATGACACAGGAGCTATGGAGACTTGTATCCTTCCAGGGCATGTGAAGGTCAAGTGGGATTCACTAGAGCATCTCAAATCGTACTAATGCTCAGGCAGCTGAACTCCAAACCTCATGCCTAAACTTAACCACTGTTGTTTAAGACCATTCTAGAGTCTTGCAGAATGGTCACTGCTTCCCTTTTAGGAAAAACCTTTCATATATTTAACAGCATTTGTCACGGCTCGCCTCATTCTTCCTTCCATGAAACAGTGAACACAAAGCCACAAAATGGTTACTTTAATCTTCCTTTTCCAGACTCACAGAAATTCCTGTTGGGCTTCATGGAGTCTTTCCAACCAGAGATGATCTCTCTCTGCCTGAGCCCAAACACGCTACAGCAGCTGAGACCTTACCCGTGATGGCAAAACTATATAAACATTATTTTACTTACCATACGTATGGGAACCTAGTTTGTGCATTCCAGTAACATGACTGATTTTTGTTAATATCAGTCAAAAAATGTTCAATCATTTCAGCACTCAGTTTTGCTAGCATCATAAGATTGTTTTAGATAGAACTTTTAGTTAGCTGATGACAGTCCTCCTGGAGTTATAATGCCGACTATTCCTAGATAAGATCAGTTCTTTGTAGTCTTTTTTATATATTATTATTACATATTATGACATAATATGCTGTATGTTTAAAATATTAAAACATAAGTATCATATATACTGCATAATGTTATTAATTACAATACAATGTTATATTATGTTACTCTTATATGTTATTTCCTATTTTTTCTCCAGTTTGGCAAGACCTTGTGCCATAAATAGTCTAAATTCATGATTAAAAAAACCCTATGAAACGTAGCTCCATGTTACCAGAAAAGCATTTCCTTATTTATTAAACACACTATAACATTGTCCAAAACAGAAGGCTCAGGCAAAATAAGGGCAGTAACATTACTTAAATACATTGCGTCACTACCTGATGATGAAACTGTTCCGCATCATTTTTACTAATCAGAGGAAGTTATACTGCGTGAGTCAGACTGCCACTGATTTATGAATTAGCTATATAAACAGAGCTGAGAGGTGTGTTCAATACTTCAACAGTGAAACTGAGGCAGACAACCTTAGACTAGGATGAAGACCCTTTGCCTTCTGTCGCTGTACATGGCCGTCTCCTTTGCTTTTCCTGTGGCTCCAGAAGCAGAAGATGAAAGAAAAACCCTAGAGCTTGTAGAGGTAAATATTTTTCAATGCATTTCTAAGTGAAACTTAAGGTAGTCTGAGAGATAACTATAATTGCAATTCTTTTCACAAAATATGGCTTGAAATTCAGGGTGTAACATTTTGCAGGGGTTTCAAGAGAAAGCTTTTCCTATCAATCTAGAAAACATGTGAAAATTATGTGGAACATATTTACCCAAAAGTCATCTGAATATTGCATACCCTCACTTTTGATGTTGTCCGTAAAGTAATAACAAAACTTCTGAAGCGTGAGTTCTGGCAGCAAGGCTCTGTGGCTGTGCAGAAATAATCACTCAGCAACAATTTACATTTCAGAACGTGCTTTGAAACTTGTGATATGAGCGCTCTCAGTAACGCAAGGCAGGAAATTTACTTGAAGCCGGCATGTGTTCCAATTTTTCGCTGAATAGATCTTTTGCAGAATACTTTGAAAAAAATGGGACATCTATGAGAAATACAACACTTACATAGACACAACACTACTTATTCCAGAGAAAATTGTTGAAATTTAGTAGGAAGACCTGAATTCCTAATATCATATTTCATAGCTAAAAATGAATGGCATGATTCAAGTGCCGACTCTGTAGCAGTAGCCACCTGCTTTGTTGGCAGTTGTGGCTGTGTGGAGCCTCACTGCCAATCTTTATTCCTTTGAATGAGACCAATTTTGCTGTTAGAGTAATAGTACACCATAAATAATGAGGAATTACTTTATTAATAGTAAATATTAGATTTTAAAGGCACTTCTTCATATATTCCATCTGTGAAACAAGAAATTCAGAAAACTGTATGAAAACTGTAAATTATATCTGACTCTTCACACCAATTCCTGGAGAAAATAGGCTGTTCGTGCTCCTGGTAAACACAGGGGGTGTCAAAATGGGAACAGTTCAAGATTACATAGAAAATTTAAGTGTGACTGAAGACAGTGCTGATATGTCACGATGCTCCTCTTTTTTTTTTGGTTCAGACTTATCTACAGAATTTCTACAATCTTCAAAGGAGTCACAAACCTCATTTAAGAAACAAAGATGAAAATCCCCTTACTGAAAAGCTCAAGGAAATGCAGGAATTCTTTGGACTGCAAGTGACTGGGAAACCTGATCTTGAAACTTTGGAGATGATGAAAAAACCCAGATGTGGTATACCTGATATAGGGCAATATGTGTTCACAGCAGGGAATCCCAAATGGAAAAGAAATAATCTGACATACAGGTAACCTTCCCTAATCTGGTTCAAAAAGATATAAATCTAGTATCCCAACTTTGGGGGGTCTGGAGTAAGTACATTACGCCATATACAGACATCCAGAGTGATTAATTGATTTCTGTAAGAAGGCAGGCACTCTAGAAGGCAGTATCTAAAATGAAGCCATTATTAATTTTCATTCATGAAAGATATGTCTAAATTTTCTGACTTTTGCACAAGTTATTATTTGTCAGCTGAAATTCTGTATTCTTAACAACATATAATATGTTTGGTTTGCTTTTAAGGATTTTGAATTACACCCCAAAGATGAGACAAGCTGATGTAGATGCAGCAATCCAAAAAGCTCTCAGTGTCTGGAGCAATGTGACACCATTGACATTCCAAAAGGTTGAGGACAAAGAAGCAGATATAATGATCTCTTTTGCCTACAGAGGTAACTGATATATTTATGTATTAAATAGCCATGTGCAATCATAGAAATAATTTAGGATACTAACTGATTTTTTCCCTCTTCATTTTAGACCACCACGACAACTCTCCTTTTGATGGCCCCAATGGGCAGCTGGCTCATGCTTTCCAGCCTGGTGAAGGTATTGGTGGAGATGTGCACCTTGACGAGGAAGAAGCCTGGACAAAAGATGGAAGAGGTAAGGCCTTTGTAACTAGATCTGTTTATATAGTTTCACCTCATACAATCTTAGCCCGTGCGATGCTTAGTTCATGAGCCTGATTACAGACAAAAAGTGAGCAAAAGTAGCAGAATTTGTCCTTTCAAATTGTTTTTCTCTTTTTTTTTTTTTTTTGTTTTGTTTTGTTTTGTTTATTTGTAAGAATCCATTCTCAGAAAAGAGAATTTTAGGTCATAGGGGTCTATAATGGCAACAAAGTCAGCACTTAAAAATACTTTTTTTGTTCAGATGAAACCTAAAACTTGGATACAGGAACATCTGGTGGTAAACTTCTCAAGTCAAATTCTCATCTTCCTTAGCCTAGCACTTCAAAGTTTGGTGCTAACTGACGTATTCAAGTATCACCAAAACTGTCATCTCAGTGCTTCTTTTGAAGGGTTTTTTTCTGTTGGATGACTGAACCTCCACTTGTCACTGGCATGATCCTTGATCTGAGCAGTTTATGTGATAGCAGGAGAAACAGGGTTTGTGTTTAAGACACGAGGGCACTAGAGAAAGGACAATGAGACCACAGCTACGGCCAGAGGTTCTTAGAGTACTCATATAGCTTTTCTGTTACAATAATTTTGAGTTGTGATGTTGGTAGCGTTACCTACAGCCTGTCTTGTACCTGTAGTGTATTTTGGGAGGATGCATAAGTGCTTTCCATTTAGTCAATTGTGCTGAATACTGAAATAGATTTTACCTTGGTTCATGTGATTTTTATCCTACAGGATACAACTTGTTCATTGTTACTGCCCATGAGCTTGGCCATTCACTGGGTCTGTCTCATTCAAATGATCCTGGAGCACTGATGTATCCAACTTACTCCTACACGGACCCCAATGAATTCCTTCTTCCTCAGGATGACATTGATGGCATTCAAGCTATCTATGGTAAGAAAAAATAATTTTATTTAACATTTCTTTTTGGGAGGCTGGTAAATAATAGTAAGAATACATTTAAAATATGCCTTTTCCACAGAAATAAGAAGTTTAACTGTTGCTGAACAATGGATAACAAAAGGGAAAATTCTTGGAAGCTAACTTCAGCTAAAATCTGGTTCTGCAAAAAACTTATTTTGGAAAAGATGAACACAAATGGCTTTATCAACATTAAAAACCTTCTTTTAGTGACAGACCCTTAGTTTAAAACTACATGCCTTCTTATTCTCTGTAAAGAAGCTTCTTGGTGTCCTCAGAGATCTTCTAAACACTGTCTTTATATTTCTCCATACTAAAAGATAAAATATTCTTCCTATAGGACAGTCTAATGCTGCTGTGCAGCCAACAGGACCCATAACTCCACAAGCTTGTGACCCAAATTTGACATTTGATGCTATTACTACCCTACGTGGAGAAATAATATTCTTCAAGGGCAGGTAACAAAAATAAGCACATATATTATCTCCCTAAAATATTCAGTAGTTTAAAAAAATCTGTAATCCATGAGGGAAAACTGTCCTTTTCGGAATGTAGTACAAAGCACTAGAAAACGATCATGTATTTACACAAGTGAGAGTTCTCAAATCATTAATCCTAAGAGCCCTAGTTGACAAGAGCAGTGAAGGAAATGAGGGCTTTTAGATTGTTTTCCAGCTGTTCCACTGCTGTGGCCACTGTTGCAACAGACTTGTCCCTGAACTTGATTCAACTAGTAGCAAAGCAAGAGCATTCCTACATCCCTCAGCAATGCACCCATGGGTCCCACACTAACCCTTCTGCTGCTCCTTGGTACCAGAGCAGGGGCAGAACTGAGAGCACTGTTGTGTAGAAAGATGCCTGTTGGGTGGTTACTGAAGCCAAATCTTAGCCTGCTTGTCCTACAGAGAAATAGAAGGGCTTATATTCATCTTACCTGATTTTTAGCATGTAACTGGGGTGCTAAAGTTAAGAGTGCAGTCACTTGAGATTTCCTTCACATTCAGTGGAGGGATATGTTCACACCCAAGTACCCATCTCCTCCCTGTTATACTCCAGGAGCTATAATCATTATTTTGCACTTATGATAGGAGTGGAAGTATTTCATTACATAAGTTTTGTTTAAACCAGATATATGTTGCGCAAACATCCTTTGAGGACAGAGGCGGAGCTCAATTTTATCTCACTGTTCTGGCCAAAGTTACCATCAGGAATTCAAGCCGCTTATGAAAACGTTGAGAGGGATGAAGTTTTACTTTTCAAAGGTAATGGAATCTGAAATTCTCTACTATTTTCTGACCAGTTACTCCCTGCTCCTTTGCAAACTATGCAATTACAGAAGTCAAAGTGTTTTTTAAGGAATATCAGTGAAACAGAGAATATTATGAGTTTGCAAATAATTAAACCAGAGGATCATAGAGTTATACTGTTGTAAGGGACCTCCAGAGGTCCTAATCCTGAAACTGTTAATGTTATAGTTAATGCTCTGAAAAACAAGACATGGAAATAGCTTCCCTTCTTCAGGTCTAGTTCTCTTCAGGTAACAACATTTCATTTTATGCAGAGGGACTCTTGCTAAATTCAGTTGGTAAATACAGGCATTTGTACACTACTGTCACTGATATGCTTATTAGTATTTTGTGATATTTTGGGGGGGAAAAAAAGTCTGTGGAAAGGTATACTGTGAAAGGAAAATTGTTCACTAAAAAAACAATTAGTCCTTTTCTTTAAAGGTCTGAAATATGCTTTAAATGTCTCAAATAGCTTCATTATGCACCTGTTACAGTACATGATATATTACCATACATGAATGTGTTCATTACATCTTAAATGACCAAAGCATTTTCATTAGACATATGCCCTTCTTAATGGTTTAATTTAATGCACATTGTCTAGTTTTCAAAGTATTATATGGCTGTATAATCAAATAGCGTATTACAGGCATTTAATAAACTCAGTATCCCAATCCAGTGTCAGTGGATTAACTCATCAGTCTCCAGCCCTCCCTAAGTAGTTACCCAGACAAACACTTCATATTCATTTGAAAATAAAATCTCGGAAAAGTACTATCCATACACCTTATGATTCTAATGTTTTACTCATAAAAACCAAAAGACATTTCCACCATCTTCATGATGTAGTCCCAGTGTAAGAATTAGAACCATTTTCTAAAGTAATAAACTGAAAGGAATAATGCTGATATCTAAGACACGTTGTTTCCTACCCATCTAAAACACAATTAAATGCTGTTTATAAATAGCAAAACCAAATGAAATGTGATTATATTTTTCAGAGGATAAATATTGGGTTCTCAGGGGATATGACATTGCACCTGGCTATCCTAAACCGATCTATCGTTTGGGGTTCCCAAAGACGGTTAAAAGAGTCAATGCAGCTTACAGTGATGAAGCCACGGGAAAAACATACTTCTTTGTAGCTGACAGATACTGGAGGTAAGATTTAATGTTCATTTAATAGAAGGCTTATTTTCACTTGTCCCTGAGGACTCATGTATTACTATAAAAGTGCAATAATATTTAAACCAGGTATATTCCAGAAATTTAAACAGGATTCTCTCAAAGTTTAAAAATTTTCAGCATCTGCTAGGAAATGTCAACATTTCTATAGGATTTTTTTGCCATGTATTAGATTCCTTTAGGAGCAATGTAATTGATTGCAACTGAATGAAACATCTGCCCAATAAAAGAGTGATTTTCTAGTAAATTATCCACTTTTTCTTCACAACAGTACTGCCTTCCTGTGTGATGCTGTGATAGTGTCCACTTTTCATTCACATTTCAAACAAAACGAACTGCTAACAAAAAGTGTTGTAATCTAATTTCTCTATAAGCAAACTATAAATATTCTCCAGTTGTACGGTTGGTGATATTTGTAATTCAAGTGTAGCTCATGACAAATTTCAGAGAGTAATTTTGTTTAAGAAGTACATGGCTGACACTTACACAAGTATGCTTCAGGACTGTGCTACCATCTTCTACTCCCGAGTTTTGTTTTGCTTTTATACTGAACTGGATATCCTGTGCCTCAAAATAGAAACTCTTTTTAGGTGCAAGTGATGGCCAAGGCTCTGAACCATCTAGAAATGCATGAATAAATTCCTGGGCTGCATTGCCAAGGTCTTTGAAAGCCTTGTTACAAACTTTACCAAACGCAGAATTTTCAAATCTCAAGACACTCATAATGTGAGAACCTTAATACATAATAGGAAGAAGCAAAACTCTAGCTAATCTTTATAAGACTTCTTGGTAACAGTGGAGTTCTGTATGTGTATGAATTTGCTTTGGACTTTCAAAATACTCTCTGCTTCCTCACAAATTGTAATGATGTTTCTTGTGTTAAGATACGACGAAAACAAAAAAAACATGGATCATGGTTATCCCAGGAAAATAGTCTCTGACTTTGGAAAAATTGGCAGAGTTGATGCTGTTTTCCAGAAAAATGGTAAGTAAAACATACCTTTTATCTGGGTTTACTTGAATATTTAGGCTTCTGTAAATAGAATTATTTGTTTTCAAAAATCTGTTATTAACCTTAATGAGAAAGAAATTAAAAATAGCAAGTATATATGGACTGCTTATGTTGGGTTTTTTCCCAAAATACTGAAAAGAAGTTGCTTATGAAGTATAATTGGATTAAATTTTATTTCTAGGCTATGTCTACTTCTTCCACGGAACAACTCAGTTCCAGTTTGATCCTCGTGCCAAACGGGTTGTTGGACAAATGAAGAGCATCAGCTGGTTTAATTGTTAATTGCAGTATTTTTCTGCATGCACACTGTATGTTTTTATGTGCTGAATTTTTCAGCATTTCATGACTATCAGGTCAGAATGTATTTCTGCCCAAATTCTGTGGGAGTATGGTTTTAAGAATTATTTATTGTAAAACTAATACATTTATATAATTTATCACAATTTCACCTGCTACATTAAAGTTTCCAAATATATTATGTTTGTTGTATCATTGTGTCCTTGGTGTCTTATTTGCAGTAATATTCAAGAGTCAAGTCTAGCTTCCAAACACTAAAATATACATTCTGGCAGGAAATGTCAGATCTTTTTCCCAAAGCCAGAGAAAGGAGCAGGCAGCTGGCTCTATCACCCCACACAAGCCCTGGTGAAAATCCTGTGGGTAATTAGGCCAGTTGGGGCTCATTAACATCATTCTGCAAATCACACTTCCACTTTCTGTTTCTCTTTCCCCAGCTTCCATTCTTAGCCTTCTCTCCAAGGTGTATGCCTTTTCAAGTGTAGGCAGGGTTTTTTTTCTCATGTTTTTGGGTTTAGGAACTGGGTTTAAGCCTGGAAATGTAGATTAGAAAGGACCCCTGAAATCACTGAAACCCATCCCTTGCTACCACAGGTAACCACTCTTCACTCAAGGCTCTTTCAAGCACTTACTCCTCCAGTACTTAGTAAAACCCTCCTAATTCAGTGGTTTAAAGGATGAAGGAGTTTGCTTAAAAAATGAAAATTCCTGGCCAAAAATATTTCTGATACAAAAAGTTCATGAAAAAAATAGCTTCACTTCCAGTTTAACTGCAATTTTTTCAAATATCCTCAATTAAAATAGTGTTTGAAGTGTTACCCGCTTTCTCTTTAGTCTTTGTAGCTCAGCTGGTAACATTAAAAGCCATATGACCATTACAAAATGTATTATCTCATACAACTTCTGTATTATTAAATGTACCTAAGAAAAAGGTTTCAGGTTACTGTAATAAAAGTAACAGCATTTTGAGAAAAGAATGTGTAACCCTATAAAAATGTATCTGCTCAATTTTCTAAATTACTTAGCTCCCTGTATTAGAAGCCTATTAAATTGTATCCCTCATAAATAAAGAACAGACTTGTTAATTCTTATGTTTATTAAATTCAGGAGTACAAATTAGTCTGAATACTATTCAAAGATAAGAAATTGTACAACTGAAAATTAAATTGAATATATTAAATTCTTTATAAAACCGGGGGTGGGGGGTGGAGATCATAAAAAAAAATTAAATTATATTAAATCAAAAGCTGTAATGAAGAAGTTTATTTATGTAAATCCTGTTCTCACAAGGTGATTTAGGTACCAGTTCTTTAATTTGAAGCATTAGTAGCAGTACTATTTAATCATATTTTCTTGTGTAAGCCAGTACTACTGAACTACCAGTGACAGTGAAATGGAAATTTCTTTTAGCAGTATATGATTCTGAAACAATTATGTTGTTTTAGCAGGGATGTTCTACAAACATAACATGAGACTTTCAGGGAAAGATATTTCTTACTAGACCAATTATACATTAAAAAACAAAAATTGGGGTGCACATGTTCCCTTCAGATATGAAGTAGAAGCAGATCTCACGGTAATGCTGGAACAGCTCCTCAGACGTAAAGCAGAACACTGATCCTTCTCTAGAAGAAAATAGTAGCGGGTACTCATGGGGCAGAGAAAATGTTAAATGGGAGGCAAGGGGTAAGGAGGTGATTATGTTATGGAGGAAAGACAGAAATAAAGGGTAATTTACAAACCATAGAAGATTAAGAAGTTAGAGGATTAAGTTTATAACGGCATATTTTTAGTCCAAGCTTTTGGTATCCTGTGAAGTTCTGATTTTTAGTTGCCTGGCACATTTTTTTGTGTTGTGGATTTCTCTCGGGCAGGAAGACTGGGAGAGCAAAATGAAGTGATTTCTTTATGGAAAACATTCCCTGTGCTTATGTGAGTGAATATTTTCTTCGCCTGCATGAGCATGGCCATTGCTCCATCCCAGCCACACCATCAGGAGGAGGGTACACCTGGTGCCGGCAGCTCTCGCCTGCCTGCCGGCACACACTACTTCCAGTAATTTGGGATCTGGTTGTTTTCAGCTCAGTCCGCACAATCACCTGTCATTTGCTTACTCCTTTTTAATAAGTTTACAGTTCCTATTTGCTAATTGCTGTACTATGGTGAGTACCGTATCACTCCCTAGTGTCTGGTTACTGGTTTTGTGTGTACTTGTAGCCTGTAAGGTAATTAACTGAGCAGATTTTCCCAGGCAGGAATCCACTCCCCTAAATTAATGTTTAGTGCATTTGAGGTGCTATCGGGTATCGAAACCACCCATGCAGGTATGCAACAGGATTTCTGGGAGATCAGCACTTCCCAAAGCCCCACAGAGCCTACGCTGTCTCCAGGCACCTGTGTTCAGGTGGCAGAATCCTGCCCTCACAGGCTGCAGTCTTTGTAAAAGTTTGCCAGGGGTCAAATACAATATTTGAACCATACCATTGTGCCAAGGTTTTCACTCAAGCTGAGTAATGATTCAGCTTTCTTGACTCTATGGTAGGATTGAGCCTGCAAAGCAGTGGCTCAACTCAGCTGCCTGAACAGGTATCTAGTACCATTAAGGTGCCTGAAGGTTTCCAGTTAGCTTCCAACCACTCTAGAAGCCACAGGTCCTCTGTAGGTCCTGGGTCACAGCCACCAGGCCTGTGTCAACGTCTCAGGTTCACTAGACTGTCTCAAAAGCATAACATATCACTGTTGATGCAGCTTAATTGCAGCCTAAGTGTTTTCATGTGATCTCAGGCTGAGAGTCTCATCACAGTTAATGGTGTTAGTCAAAATGTTTGGTGAGCTCCTGAAAGCTGCCCAAATCATCCTGAGTTTACCTCTGACATGTGGTCAGATCAAATGCTCTCTAGATGCCATTTGACCATATTGATTAGATTTCTGTTGATATAATGCAAGCTTTGACAGTTAACTCACGTGTAGACACCCATGTTGTGAACACCTCGGAAAGCTGAATCCCTGCTGGTATTGTGTTAAGATCACCATGATGCGTCAGTATTGATGATTCCTGTGATGCTCTGTGTAGCATCACTTGGCACTACTGATGTGATGAAGATAGGCAGTGACTTTCCGGGTTAAAGCATAAGTCACATCACTGCAGTCTGGATAAAACAGATTATAGGATGAGAAAAGAAGTCATGAGGTAGATCAACACCCACCAACTCTAACCAGTGTCAAAAATAAGCATTAGGAAACCATAACCCGCAGCTGCTTATACAGCTTCTTCTTTTCCCAGACCTCAAGGCCGGCTATTGGTGTATTTGTGAAACATTGCTTGCAAAAAAATGTCTTCAGGCCTCTCTCCCATGGGTATTGGGAACCGGCTGCTATGTTGTGTAGGTGGTCAAGTTGCAAAACCCTAGAAGTGCTTTGAGTGGTATAGGCCTCCATCATCTGTCACTCAGATGTCTTCTGAGCAACACTAAGGTAGCTTGAGCTATTAGCTGAAACTAGAAAGGTAGTCTAAATTAGTTGCTTGAGGTTCTCAATGTTCAATAAAGACAGAGAACACCTATAGAGGCCAGTTCATCCTATTCTAATTGGTTGAATAACTCTCCATAGATATGTATTTCTCCATCTTCTATAGAAGAATGCTTAATTAATAAAGTTAGGTGCAACTAATCTTAACCTAGCTGCTCTCACTGCCTCTATCCTTCCACCACCACACAGCAGACAGCTGTGGGGATCTGATGGCCAGCCACAGTGGGAATGTAAAGAACCACTTCTCCCAGTTCGTATCGAATCTGCTTATAGTGCTGCCTTGACTTTTTTACAAAATTACATTCACATCAGCCAAAACATGTTTTTCAAAAACATGTTCTAGTGCCGTTGGAAAATGTTTGGAGCCAAAGCTGCTGAACAGGGCTTTGTCTTTTGTGACCTACACCATGCATATTAAGTAAGATGATTTAAAACCTTTGAGACAAACAAATATACCCATTTGAAAACACCAGATAGATCTCAAAAGAGAAAGTCTGTACTTCTGAATAAACACACCTATCATTTCCATTATCAGCTCAGTTGAGCTCTCCTTCTCAGAAAATTCATTGTCACCGCTTGTACCTCAGCTACAGAACTGAATGAGATCCAGGCCTCACAGGTCTCTTACCTTACAGTACAATGACAATAAAAGCAAATTAAGGGAAGGGTTGGGTTTGGTTTTTTATGGTAGCTGAGAAATGCCGTTAACAAACAGGTTTAACTAACAAGGCTGCATTGTGAAATTTGGGCTAGAAAATTCATCGTTAATGCCTCCAGCTGGAGAAAAGCTGGCTGCAAGTGACAGCAAAAAAGCCAAAAACACGAAAGCAAGGATTTTCTAAAAAAGCCGCAGTCGGACATAAGGGTATTTCTCACAACTGTTTTGTAAAAGTTGAGTACATGCTGTCAGAGTGCCTCTGAGGTGCCAGACATCTTCAGCTCCTAATACTGCCAGCAGAAGAGGAAGGTGCTTGGCCAGCACAGGGTGAAATCCCATAATATGTCACAACTTGTATGACTTTTGAAACTTCCTTTATTCTGAATTACTTAAGACAGGAAATAATCATATCCCCTGTGGCTAATGTGGTTAAACTGAAGAAACCTTTTGTGATGAAATGGCAGATAGGTAGATGATGGATAGATTGATAAATAGATAGATAGATAAATTAGATAAATATAGACACAGATATAAGTTTATTCACATCCTTTAGGCTCAATTTATAGGCTAAAATCTTTTTATGTGTATCTAGGATTCCACCAGTATAACTTAAAAGAAACACACCTTTTCAAAAGGTTTCAGGGAAGAGGTGGGGAGTAATTTGGAATTTTCATCCATTTTCCGAAATACCCAGTCTCACATTATCGATCAATTTAAAAAGAAAACTTTCTGTTTACTGCAATTTCTCCCAGAGTTTTAATTTTTTGGATGGGATTCATATCTGGTGCATGACTCCCATTTTCTAGGCTGGGAATGGTTAAGAGTCCCTGCACATTTCATGGCCCCGTTTCACACAGCTGGGTCAGGACAACTTAAAAGGTTTTGCGTTTGCCCACCATTTCATCTGGCATTAAATTGTGCAGGTTCACTAAAATTCAGTGTAAAATAACTAAAATAACTACAATAACTAAAACTGAGTGCCAGTTTTCCAGTTTTGAAATGGTAGCCAAGCAGCTTAAGAGCGTTCAAATACTAACTGACTTCAGATGTCTGTGAAATCAGATGCTTTTAATTAAATTTGATAGTGTCATCCAGCACAGTGTTATAGGATGCGTGGAGGTAATCACAGCTTGATACACCCTGAGTCAGTCTACAGCTGACTCTACAAAGCACCCCATAACCATAGGGACTGGGATGCGAGAGAGGATGCACAGGGAGAAGAAAGCAGACTGCTCTCCTACCAGGACAGAGACAAAAGTGAGAATGAAGGATCTTTCACTTTTGCTTTTAGCATGTGCAGCTGTTTCTAATGCCCTTCCTGTCCACCCAGAGAAAGACAACCAAGAAGAAGATGCAAAGCTTGTGCAGGTAATGCCCAGCCCATATCTGAGGTCTATTGAGCCCTCTCTTTTTAGATATAATCTGCGCATTTCAGCTACAAGGCAGCTTGCTGTCTTTCTGAGACAATGCTATTATGCAGCACTCTGTTGCCCAAACTTTACTAAAGCAGGATGAATCTGTACAAATTGGAAATGTCAAGTAATTAAGAGTCAGGGACAACATTGTCTGTTTCTGTTTAGATACGATCCTCAGGAAAACATCTGTTGTGCTTCAAAATCACAGGCAGATGGTTTTGCCAGCAAAGTACATGAACAATTTCAGTCCTAAGGTATTTGTTTAAGAAACAGATCAAAATGTGAAATGTGTTTGCTTTATTTTTTCACTAGGACTATTTAAATAAATTCTATGCTGCTGAGCCAGATCCAAATCAGCTTGGATGGAAAATAAATGCTGAATCCACAGCTGAAAAACTGCAGAAAATGCAACAATTTTTTGGTTTGAAAGTGACTGGAAAACCAGATACTGAGACATTGGAAATGATGAAGAAACCCAGGTGTGGAGTTCCTGATGTTGGTCTCTATGGTGTTACTCTTCCGGGATGGAAAAAAACCAAGCTGACATACAGGTAGTATTTCAATAATGACTTTTCGAGTTTAAATTTGGGGTTTGTGAATATCCACGTTTGTTATATTTAAATATAACTTTATAGCAATTGTTTCCAGCTGGGAATACAAAAACGTTTCTCTTTCCCCAGCTGTTAGCTATACATATTCCTGAGAGGAATTTTTGAGAGTCAGGCTTGGTATTTTTTATTTTCTGAGTCAACCACAGTATCTGCCTGTTATGTATCACTTCTGACAAATATTCTGTGAGCCAAACAGAAATATCAATTGCACCCTGTACAAGCCCTGTTATCTTCAAAATATGCTAAGACCAACAGTTTAATAGTCACAGAAATCTGAGGAGATGGCTTTCCTCATGCTCAAGAGATGATCTTCTGGCTAAGGGCCATTTGGAGAAAAACTGATACTGTGTACACACAATTATTATGAAAAAGACCTGCTGGACAGTTACTGCATTCCTCAAACTTACTCTGTCCGAGATGAATCTTGGGAGCTATTGGATTACAGGTTAAATTGCTTCTTATACATCTCTGTTCATCATCTTAATATTAGAGAAATTCTTTCTACAAACACTAAATATTATTACTTGAACCCTCATAACTGTAGAATTGTGAACCACACACCAGATATGAGCAAAGAGGATGTGGATAAAGCAATCCAGAAGGCATTCAAAGTGTGGAGCACTGTCACCCCGTTGATTTTCAATCGTATTCACGAGGGAATAGCAGACATAATGATTGCTTTTGGGACCAAAGGTAATATGCTGACTGCATACCAATGGTAAGATTAATTTAAAGATTTTCCAATAGTCATAGCGTAAATTCAATGTTGTTTCAACATCGTATTATTTAGCTCATGGACATTGCCCTCGTTATTTTGATGGCCCCCTTGGTGTCCTCGCTCATGCCTTTCCACCTGGCAAGGGTTTTGGTGGTGATGCACACTTTGATGAGGATGAAGACTGGACCACAGGCTCAGCGGGTAGGTAAAAAAAGGTTTCGGAAGTGTTATGCAGATGGGTAAATTCCTTTCTGATTTTATTTCGGTGAAGGAATAGACTGAGATGAAACACAGCATTAACCATAAGAGCAGTGTGAGGATGTTACAGGCCATCCTCCAGCTGGGATACTCACGATGACACGGACATAAAATCACCCTGATCTACTCCAGTTCTTATTTAACACTGGTAAAGATACCAACGGGACAACCCTTTTCCAATAGGAATGGTACAGACATGGGCCACTCTTCCCTAGGGGCTGGTAGGGTCTGTGCCCACCAGAGTTTCACAACCCATGGCAAAAACTTTCTGACTGCTTCCCCTCCCGGTGCACATGCTGGCACCAAGGCTGGCACCACCACACGCTGCAGGGGAAGCACACCGTGCCTCGCAGCAGCCCTCAGAGGAGATCCCCACCACCTAAAAAACATTACAGCAGCCAGTAATAATGAATATATTTTGCTAATAATACCAAGACAGATCCAACTGGGCTGTTATAGCTTTACTCTGCATTCAAGCTAGGATGGGCTTATACATGAAAGTGTTCTCCAAGCAATTTCAGCTGCCTGCCAGCAGCTGTGAGTTTGAACGTGCCGTTCAGGCCACCCACAGGCAGTGTGTAGAGCTGTCTATGGATGTGTGCCACCAGGCCAGAACAGAGGGGAACGCTGAGTGCTTACCCATCTGGCTGGAACCCATCTGCTCCCCCCAATCCTCTCCCCTCAACCTTCAGGCTGGCCATGCAGCACCTACTGCCTCTGACCGATCTGTCAGTGCAAGGGCACGTTACCCTCTTGTGCTTTAGACCCTTATCTCATTCAGGTTTGGGATGGAAAACTGCGGAGGATAGCTGCCGCAGGAGAATCGAGGTCACACTGCAGGACAAGCAAGGAGCTAACAAACAGGAGGTGCTGTAAGAGCACTGCACGAGGAGGAGAGCTGTGGGTTTATTGTGGTGGGAAGGATGAGGGGTGGACATGTCATACTGATAAAATGTAATGTTTTCCACACACTGGAACTGAATGGGTCAACCCGGTTTGCTTCTGTTCCTTAACATCGTGGCTCCAGCAACCAGGCATTGCAGAATTTGTTGGAGAGCTCGGAGGACTCATGAGAGAGGAGGACTGGAAATACGTGTGGAAAAATTGATGTTTTGTTTGTTTTTTTGAGAAACGGTTATCTTGGCTCCAGCTAGCCTTTCTTGGGCAATCGATGACCAGTCCTCTGCTCTGCCACAGACTTGTCATCCTCACTAAGTCTGTTGATGCTGCTAGCTCTTGGGCTGCAGGGCAGATGATCATTCTTCCCTAATTTAGAAAGGCGTGTTACTTGGAGGGATGCATTTTGAAGGAAATTCCATTTTCTTCTATTTAACGTGTTAACACATCTCACTGGGATTAAGCATGCATGAGCATAATATTTTAAAAAGATATAAGGGCTATGAAGTCCTAATGATAAAAAGGTAAGTCGTTCTGCTAACCTGATATTTTCCCTTGTCTATTCATGATCTCGTCTTTCTTTCTCAGGCTTGTAGGAGGGAGGGTGACACACAGACTGACACTTTGGTACCGCAAGTGAGCACGGAGTACATCGTCCTATCCTTGCCCTGGAGAGCTGTTAGTTTGATCTGACTCACTACCTAATCTGCTCCAGCTCAGCTGGGAAACCCTGCCAGGACATTCCTCAGAGCTGCACCCACATTCACCCCCAGACATCTACTCATGCCACACACATACTTTCAGTAGCTAACAGAAAGAACAGCAGGAACGAGGGCCAAAAGTCACTCCCTTCTAGTGGGGGAAGAACACCACCTTATCCTATACAAAAAATACATTTACATATATGTATACTGTAGTGAATTTCAATGTATTGTATGAAAACCGTCACTGAGCAATAGCCCTACTGTGTTCATATCAGCCATTTGCAGACCAAAATTAGACTGATCTCTCTATTCATTTTTTAAGGGTTTAACTTGTTCCTTGTTGCTGCTCATGAGTTTGGCCATGCCCTGGGTCTCTCCCATTCTAATGACCAGAGAGCTTTGATGTTCCCCAATTATGCCTACATCAGCCCCAGCGAATTTCCTCTCTCTCCAGATGATATAAGTGCCATTCAGTCCATCTATGGTGAGTAAAATCCATGGCTTTAAAAAAGTAGGAGAGAAATAATCTCTTTCACAAAGTTTCACCATAAAAATTATTGTATTCTCATAATATTTAAAAAAAGCATTTATATGTGAAAACCTCAGTGTTTCGATAAATTTGATGTATTCTTTCTAAAATGCCTCCCTTAGGACCTCCACCAAATGCTCCAGATAAAAGGCCAGCCACCCCTATCCCACCTAAAACCTGTGGCTCCCAGATGTCTTTTGATGCTGTAACTACACTCCGTCAAGAAGTCATTTTTCTAAAGGGCAGGTAAATATTGATATGACCTTTTTCTCTGTGAGGTTTATTTTTTCTTCATTTCTACAAAGACTGAATACTTTGCTGGTTCACATGATTATGATTATGGAATTTATAATGAGACAGATGGACAGATTTCGGTTCATGGAAAGAAAGCTTTTAGCAGATATGAGTTATACTAATATTTTTCCAGGATCCCCTGAAAAAACATGCTTCATTCTTCTCCACAAAACATCTCAGTCCCAATAAATCTTTATTCCCAAATGTATAGATAGTTACACCAAGTAGTAAAATGACTAAATGCTGCAACCACTTCCGAAGAAATTGGTATGTTTTACCATATAGATGGGCCAATCTCTCCTCCAGTCACCTATGCAAGCCCAAAGTCATCCAGGTAAGTCAGTCATCCAGGGAATAACTTACAGTCAGGCTCATCTGGAACCCTATAACATCCTTACTTTACAGTATAGGAACAACCTGAAGTTTTCAGCTGCCTGTAGCTGATCCCATTAATCAACCAGTACTGATGAGAAGGGTAATTCCAGAAAGAAGCCAGAATAAACCTCGCTTCCCACTGAGGGGAGTGTTTTCCTTTCTGACACATCAACCCAGGTAGCTCCACTGACAAGAAAGAGCTTGTCAGTCACAACGTTGTTCACATTCTTGTGCATATACAGAAATGTCTGTGGTTTATTATTTACTACAAAAACTGTTTCATATTTAAATCAGGCACTTATGGCGAGTCTATCCTGATAACTCAGAAGTTGAACGTGAATTAATTTCTACCTTCTGGCCAACTCTGCCACCTGGTATTGAAGCTGCATATGAGAACATGAAAGATCAGATCCTATTTTTCAAAGGTTGAGTATGAGATTTTTTTAAATTTTTTTCTTACCTTTAGTTCTGTGAGAAGATGGGAGGAAGGTAGGGTAGCTATACACACATAAAATTAACTTTATTCTCAAATAAAGAAAGAAATAAAAAACCTTAGGATGTTTATTCTAATTTTCCTGTAACCTGCACTAAGGGAGCGCATTTTTTTCTTCTGGTGAAAATCACTGGTGAAACTAATTTTTATTTATTTTTTTTTTTAACAGGCAATAAATTCTGGGTTATCAGTGGATATCAGGTGTTACTTGGTTATCCAAAGAATATCAACGCACTGGGTTTCCCTAAAGGTGTCAAGAAAATTGATGCAGCTGTTTGTAATAGAAATACAGGGAAGACAGACTTTTTCATAGGTGACAAGTACTGGAGGTAAGAAGACATGACAAATGTTTTCTTATGATTGACTCCAATATAATCTGAATACAATTAAAATTGTCCAGTGATAAAAGAGAATGAAGACCTTTAGGTAACTATACGTAACTGGGTAACTACAGTAATCCTGCTTTTCATTGAAATGTTTCTTTGACTCCTGCACGGGGAGAAGAATATAGCTTTGAGTTTTGAGAGCTTAAGGGTGTCCTGAAATGCACATTTAAGATATGGACCCATTTTGATGCATTATGCCTGGAAGTTGAAAAAATTCCAGCACGTAGAAAATATTTACAAATACAATAGATAAAAGTATCTCTAGAAAATTAAGATCTGAAAGCTAATCTACTTCAACAGAAGGTTGGCTAGGATGGCTTGTGCGGCATTTCTCTGATTTCTAGAAAGTCCTGGATTATTTTGTCTCTTTTAGAGAGAGAACTGATAGTTCATTTTCCTTTCTTTGGCAATTAGCATTGAATTTGCAACATTCTTCTTCTAAATCCTACTCCCAAGCTGGCATGAGTGATTTCTGATACCCAAATACCAGGCAAACAGAAGCAAAAAGTCAGCTTTGGGAAGCTGGTAGAATTCTCTTGTGTGCATGGACAACTGCTGCAAAGGACTTCTGCCGGCAACCAGGAGCATGCATGGGTCCGACAGGCTTTCTCGTGACCAGTTGCGGGGTTCCTCTGTGAGACATAGTGTCAGCTGGATTTTGAGTTGCATGTCGTTTCCTGTCCTTTGGTTTTGATAGTTTTGGAAAGAGTATTTACAATACCTCGCATTGCTTTGGTCACAAGGCAAAGGCATGCAAGAAAACCACAGCATGGATTTCTTACTCAGTAACTCATTCTCTCAGTCTCATGTGCCTGTAAAAAGTATTTCTTGTATCCAAGGAGAAGTAAAACAAAGGCTTGTTTGTTTGCTTGGTTTTTTTCCTGAGAGGGTTCCTCAAATCTTGAATAACCTGTTAGGTCCTTCTTTCAGCCCCCAAATTCAGCCCCATCTCATAAAAATTGTCCTGGCTCAGTTGGGAACAGCTTGATTATATTAGAAATAAGACAGCTTCCTTTCCTCCATCTAAATCTGTCAGGTAGAGGACTATGTACAGTATCATATCAACATCTAAGAGTTTAAAATTCATGCAACAAATACTGCATTAAATAAATTCCAGTCACTATAGCAGGAATCAACCCGGCCAGTTTCCACGCACTGCCTGTCACACTGCTATCGTTAGAGGAGGTAAATCCCACCTGTGCTGTCAAAACTGTGGGTCTTACTTTATTTTTTCTCACTCCAGATGCTTCTTTGGAGCTGTGCCTGCCTTTATCAGCAAACCAGCAGCCTCCTCATGGAAAATGTGATGGCCAGCATCCCGCAGACATTTGTGCGAGTAGATAACTTTACTCTCTGTAACCCCAGTGAAATCAGTCAAACTACAGATGGTGGACACCTTTCAGCTGCTGCTTAATTCTTTGCAGAATCAATGTCTAAACTCTGTAAAATTACATTTCTCCCTTCATGTGATTTAGGTTTGATGAAAACAGCAAGTCCATGGAGAAAGGTTATCCTAGACAGACAGTCGACGACTTTCCAGGAATTAGCCAGAAGGTTGATGCTGTTTTTCAACAGAAAGGTAAAGGAAATGAGCTTTTAAGTAAAATTGGTTTACTTGTCACAAACCTGAGTTCTGGAGTTATGATGAATGTCATTACTGCTGTAACCTGCAAAAGACAGAACTAAAGAGATGCTCTCCTGTGTGTAAAAAGATGATGGTCCCTGCTTTGTCAGAGTGAAGCTATTTCTTGTATCCATAACATAATGCTTTACTTTTTTATTTCCAGGATTATTCTACTTCTTCCATGGATCAAAGCAGTGGGAGTTCGACCCTACCGCTAAAAAAGTTTTCCGTGAAATTAAGAGTAACATCTGGTTTAACTGTTAATATCACTCAACTTTCTTACACACAGCAAATGACAACAAAAATAATTCTAGATTTCTCGAAGGTTGTTCATACATACACTACTATACAGAAGAGTCAACAGGACTAGTTTTATATATGTCTACTATTTTAATAAATCAGCGTGTCT
>JAVJGI010000014.1:15238905-15288809 GCA_035590275.1 Ibycter americanus | reverse complement strand
AGCGTGTCTGCTCTAATGGTATCTTCAAAGGCTAGACCAAAACTGCATGTTTCCCCTGATTAATTGCAAAATGTCCAACATAATGTATTATTTTATACTCCAGATGGGTTTTCAAATGTTTTGACAATAAATGGTTTTAGGTAGATGTCAGCTATTTTCCGCTTCATCTGTTGAAGGCATTCTATATTTCTGAGGTGTTGAAGACTTCAGGTTAATATGCTATTATCCTTCCAATACACAATGTTTGTATTTTGCTTCTTTTCTCTCCAAACATCTTCAAGAGCCAGGCTTTTCATTTATCACTTGGTTTTCTGCCCTCTGTCCTACATCTCCTGCTCTTCTTTGACTGTTGCAACCTTGTCTCTTTCACATCATATCAGTATTCTGCCACCAGAATCACCCTCCAGCCCCAGTGTCTAAATACATTATCTCACCCTGATCTGTCTTTATAGCATAACAAACAGCATTTCATCAGTGGCCATTTTTTTGTGAGTCTGTGAATGACATACTTTACAAATCAGCCCTGCCCTATTCAAGGAACAGATTCAATTACCATGTCATGGAGCACAACCTCTGCTCTGCTAACACAAAGCACGTGTTTAACGTACACATATATCTGAGATTTATTACATGCTGCCACGGCACGTGGAGCAAACTCCTCAGGAAATCAGACAAAAATCTATAACGTCATGGCTATAGCCCCCGCAAGTATTTCCTTTACATTAAGTTCTGGAAACAGGCCCAGAACACACTGCCACATGGCTGGCCATACTGCCTGCATGGCTGGGTATATCTGAGAACATGGCCTCATTAGTATTGGCTTGTCCTCCTGCTCCCTAGTTCTCACATATCTGGTTGTTTTACACACCTATTGTATGTTTGAGTAAAAAGTTTATTTGTGCTGGGTGCTTTTAGCATACCAGCTACAACAACGCAATGATCCCAACGTGAACCTTCCCTGCCTGATTCAGTGTAAACAGCAAGAGCACCGTTATGACACTGCTATTGCTATGAGAACCCCCCTGGCTTGGTTCCCACCATGAAATCAAAATAGAGGCTCAGATATGCTGTTTCAATAATCTACAAAACTAATTGTGGTGAATAGCACCACACTTTAGATCCTTAACAAAATTTAAAGTGGGCTGAAATGGTAGACATTTGGGTGAGATTCATCTGGCTTAACTTTGGCTTTCTGTCTATCTTCCTATATCCACTCTACTTGAGTTAGGGAAGATCCTTGTACTGAAAAAAAGAGGGAGAAGTTCTCCACAAGGTTACTTATCTCATCTCATCCAAGGACTGTGCCAGGGCAAACCAGTGTCTTCAGCATCTCTTTGCAGCAGAGGGCCAGCCAATTAGCTCAGAGTAGCTAACTTTCAGACAGCTAAAGTATGGTGAAATGTATAGTGTCTTTGCTGAGTGTCTTTCAGTTTTCATGTGATCCAAAACAGAATGACATCCTACTGTTATCCTCTCTGATGGTCGCTTTTTGGCAAGATGTACCAGCAGCTTTTAATATCACCACAAGCCAGTGATAAAGTTGTCTGAAGGCACCTGATCGGAGTGACACTGCCCATGCAGTCACCAGGAGTGACCAGAATGCACTGGAGGCAGGTGGGATGGAGACGGCTCCTTACCTATTTCTGTATTTCCAGCCTCCTTCAGCTCTTCTTCATCATTCAATTCAACTGATGGCTGTGTAGAAAGCACAGTTTTACAGCACAATCACAGAAGCTGCCAAGTTACACCCAAGTGTTTATAATCCAAGGCAAGATTGCTATTTCACACACACTCTGCTTAGTGTATAATACAATTGTAATTTTAGCTGCGAGAAAAGTTTAGTCATGGAGTTATCAAGATGATTATTCAGCTCTTTGTAATACATGGGCAAGTTCCTTTGTCTTCAGATACATAAACAAACATCATAGCTACTCTGTGCACCTCCTTTTCTCAGTTAAAGCATTATTTCACAATTTATATAAAACCTTTGTCTTAAGGAAAGTTAATCTTGAACAGTGAAATGCTGATAATGAAGTTTTCTGACTGGCAGCTTTGGCATTCTGTTAAAGCAGTGTGGGATGCATGTTCACAGGTCACCTGCAAAAATAAATAAAGCAATGAGTAAATCCTGATAAAAGAAAAGGAAGCTACAAGGCCAGTATTTACGTGTTGATAGCCAACACACTCTTCGAACAGCTTATGAAGCTTGAACCTTTTTGAGCACTGAACCTTCAGACATGCCAGAACCATACCCAAAGCAGAGTACTGAAACCCAGCGCAGTCATCGCGGGTACTGAGAGGGGGCACCAGCAAGAAATGCAGATGAGATGCACGATTTGCCTGACTAAAACAGGGGAGAGCACTTCTCTGAGGGCTACAAACACAGGCAGAGACCTGAGCAGGGTGAGCACACTTAATGACAGCCGTCTCAGTGGCATTACTGGATGTACCCTGTACACATACTTTGTAGGCAGGACATAAAGGTTAGAGATGTGGGTTCTGTGGTTCTGACTGTGAATCAGAGTTTTTCATGGTCTGCCTACATTCATTAATTAAATCAGCTTGGGGAGGGTGCTGTCTGTTGGGGTTTTTCCTCATGCATCATGTGCTTCATCTATTTTTATGAACTGTAAGCACTGTGTCTTGCTACCTTTCAAAAAATGAAGAGACATAGATGTCTTTGTGTGATTATGTGTTTATGTGCTCCCATAAGAGTGCCTTGCCCGTGGTGCATGTGGGTCTGTGCTGCCTCCGTGAGGCTCCGCAGGCTTGTGGGGGCTAAAGGAGTAAGGGATCTCACCAGCTACATGGAAAGCCTTTCGTGTATTTTATGAACAAATGCTGCTTGTAGAACTGAGGGCAATACAGCCTCCACATAACTGAGCAACACAAGGTTTTAAACCATCAGAAAAAAAGCCAACATGAGCTCTGAAAGACTAGGTACGGGGTGGGTAGCTCAGGCTTTTGATGTATCAAGTGGCTGCAGGGCGTCTGTTTGACCTTGGACTGATGAGGGTGGGGGTTACTTTTGAAGCACTTGTTGATGAGACAGAAGGGCACAGGCCGACAAAGAAAATGCTGATTCTTGCAAGAGGACGCAGCTGTGAACCTCATATTGCAGAGCACCTCACCTTGCAGAGCAATGCACTTTGCAGAGCACCGCACTTTGCAGAGCACCACACACGCATCCCACCGCAGGGACCAGGGGACCCTCCCCACCATCAGGTGCATTGGGGGGCCCCAGGGCATGGGGGGCCCCAGGGCTGGGAGAGGGGCAGCACAGGCACACCCCGCGGAGCGGTCAGCTGCCCCCCAGTGGTCACAGCTGCCCCCCAGTGGTCACAGCTGCCCCGGCATCTGCTCCGGGTTAGCTCCCGACAGCTCGGCTCCTCTGATGCTACGTTTTAAATGTGCGGTTACGCAGCTCACAATTTTCTAAACAACAGTTTGTATAAAGATATTTTAAAGAGAGAAATATATGCAAGGAGAAGCGCTTAGACTTGAAAAATGCTTTGTTAAATCAATTAACAATGTAATTTAAATTAAATAAACTGAGCAGTGTGTTTCCCATATCGCTGGTGATTCAAAATCACCAAGAGAAAACATAAAGAAAAGCATTGGTAGCTTTGGTGCTAGAAGCTATGCCCTGAAGGACTGAGTCCCCTAAACTGACAGCAACTATTATGGGAAGCGGTAAATGCTGGTTTACCCGAGATAGAGAAGGTTACACTGGTTAAGATGAAAAATCAACATTTAAAAATGAAGGTGTTTTCAAAAAAACCAGCTTATAGACATATGTTACATGCCATTATTAAACAGAATAACTTGGTAAGATGAAAAACATAGGTTAGAAAAAGCACTGGGAAACATTTTTTCAAACGTGTATGTATGTATACAATACAAATATATATGCATAATTACTTTTAGCTATGCCCTGTCCCTGGCAGTGCTCAAGGCCAGCTTCCAGGCTGGATGGGGCATTGAGCAACCTGGTCTAGTGGCAGGTGTCCCTGCCCATGGCAGGGGGGTTGGAACTAGATGATCTTGAAGGTCCCTTCCAACCCAAACCATTCTATGAATCTATGTTTCAAACTATCATCATTACTTTTATAAGCACTGCTCTTGATTGTCACCGAAGATTATAGAGGAAGTGGTCTATACAATAAATATATGAACTCTTTTCTTTAAATCATGGTGTAATTTAGCTTAGATTCTTATATTTTTCCAAGCAGCTGAACAGTGTATTTATCACTTCATCCTACTGTGAACAGGATTATTGTGAACAAACCAGGCTTTTAATGCAAAAGAAATACACTTTGTTTAAGGAAGCAAGGAAAGGTTGCACTGATTCAGGAGGTGAACAAACTGCTACAGGTATGTTCTGGAGCAAAATTCTGCAGGTTAACAACTGGTTTTTTACAGAGATGTACAGAAACATCACCTGGGCATGTATTTTAACAAGCATAGAATATGGAAGGAGAAGGGCAGTTTTTAAAGATGTCTTTTTCATTTCTGAGAGTGGTAAACTCTTTCCCCATTTCCAGGGTCACAGTGCAGCCTGTGCACATCATGAGCTAGAGGACAGGCTCTAATTAGAGAAGAAGGTGCTGATTCAGCAAAGCCTTCAAGCCCATGCCAAAATTCAAACACAAATTTAAGTAACACTACTTTTGAAACCTTTTGTTTAGTCAGAATCCTAATGAAGACATCTGTGCTCATTACGACCAAAGAAATGTACCGCCATAACAAAGTTTACACCAAGCATGGCCATTCCCCAAGCACTTGGCTGAAGAAATGTGCATTCACACTGTTACATTCAAAATGATCTGCGTGTGAAATAAGGATGGACTCCTTCAACTTCCTTCCCCTTGCAGTCCCCTCTACTAATCCCCAGGGCTTAACCTGCCACCCTGCAAACCTTTCTGCCTCTGCCTCTGCTTTTGCAAAGGTTACCCTCAGGTGCAGATCGTTGGAGGTCATAATTTTGGGAAATACTGCTATTAAAAGGCAGAAGGCGGAATAAAATGTGAATTGTACAAAGGGAAATACAGAGGTCATTCATTCATTTCTGAATATGCTGTGGAATATTTTTGCACACATGGTATTTTTGTATCAATTTGTTTAGACTGTGAAGGCCAAGTTCTAATTACTTAATTTCCACTTTTATCCTTGTCTCTGGGTGTCCTACTGACTGAGCTGAGCTTTTAAAGATGCTTAACTGTCAGGAAAATCTGTCTCTGCAATTTGGGGTTAATTTGACAGTCATAACCCCATCCTTAAAGCTTCAAACTGAGTGTGAAACAAAACACCCATGGGAAAATGACCCTGAACTTAAAGAACATACTGAAAATGGACAGGAATAAAGATTTTATCTCTTAGAGCATCTGTTTGGGGCAGGGGTCAAAGGAACTATAGACTCCAACACTAGGATAAGCGTGCCTACAAAGGCTGACTGTACGTTAGCGTTTTGGTTCAGAGCACTGTGGTTTGGAAGCCAGTCTGCTCATCGCTCTCACTTGCCGTGCATGGTTTCAGTTTGTGGAGCACTTTGTGGCCACAAACCCCAGAATCCTGGTGGAGAAAGCTATCCGGGAGGCTCTGTCACAGCTGCCCATGCACCTGATGGAAAGATCTGAGCCTGGAACAAAGAATGGTCCTTTGGACACTTTCAAACCACGCGGCCAAAGGGAAGTGTTTTAGCACCAGATGTCAGTCTCAAGTCTCCTACTAGAATGTTTTGCCTGTGTATAGCTAACAGCAGGGAGTTATAAAAAAGATGGATTTAGCCCTCAAGTAATGCTTCACTCAGCAGCAGTTATAAAAAATGTAATTGTGCATGCCTTAAATCATGCTGGAATTTGTTTGTGGTGTTTGAGGCAAACAGATGAATACCCAGTCTGGGCAGCTTCCCCTGACAAAACTGTGTGCTTATGCTTGCTGGTGGTAACCACAATCACCTGAATGGATATAGGGTATAAGCTTCCATTCACTCATACTCCTTCTGTTTAATTAGAAGTTACAAAATCAAAACCAGTTTTGCAGCAATGTGACCCTGAAGTGTCTGGCAGGAGTAAACATTTAGTGTAGCACATAGGTGCTAAGCAGGTTAAACAAATATGCACTGGGAGGAGAAATAAGGAGACCTGACGTCTGTGCGCACTGTCAGGTGGTGTAACTACCCAGCAAGGGTTGCCTGTGGCTATCTCAAATCCCACAGCTTCATCTCAGTGCTGTGCTTTGCAAGGTTATTCTCTGTCCAAAATTAAAGCCAGAAGAACAACCACAGTGTCATTAACCAAGTGTGGAAGCACTAGCTGAATCCTCTCTTATAACCCTGCTGGAAAATCAAAGGATTGTTCAGTATTACACAGAAGGGAACAGAGCCCAAGAAAAGAGAAGCTGCTCACTGAAATCTGTGTAAGAATCCTACTTGGGAATCCTTATGTACCTTCCACATTCCCGTGGCCATTCCCTCATCCCAGGTTATCAGACCTCTCTCTAGAAGTTATTACTGGGTCCAAGATATGACCTACTTCTTTCATGGATCATGTCCAGTCAGTACCTTGCTCTCCTGTCCTACTCCTCACCCAAATATTTTTTTTTTTAAAGATAAATATTGGAGTTTCACATTTAAATTAAAAGACTCCTGTAACTTGTGAAGTGCCAAAAGGGCTGCTTGTAACATAACATCAGGCCCTTGCCTCTTCCGTGGGGCAGCTGGGGCTTCCCCATCACCACCGCAGAAGCGTCCCTGTCCCTGCAGTCTGGCACAGCAAGCTCCAAACTCATGTCACACGGACCTATTCCCTTTCCCACCAAGCTTGTGCTCTTTCTGGGGAAACCTGGCCAAACCTCAGATTTTCCCTGATTTTGATGAAGATATGTCAGATTTAGGAACTCCTTTTCAAAATCACCTGTACAGCCCTCCGTCCACCATGCTTAATCACAAGAAGATCAGCAGAAGAAAGCATGCCACTGACAAATCACTGGGTTTTCATGAAGATTTCTGTAACATTAGAGTTCCTAGTGTCATAATCGGGCTTGAGATACAACAATGAATACATTCCCTGCAGTGTAATTAGAGTAATTCAGAGAGTAGTCTAGACTTCTGTAGCTAGTACTTGTTATCCATGAAACTCAAAAAAAGCAAAACAGAGGTCCTCCCCTCCCAAAAATGAGCATGTAAGGCTGAAAATTTAAAACTCAGTATTTTTGTCTTGACAGGTATACAAAGCATAACTCAGTTATGAGCAGTGGATGGCTGATAGGCTTGTCCCTTCAAGGGAGATGGGTAGGGAAACTTCACAGAGTTCACACCCACCCCAATTCAACCATCAATCCCTTCTCTTTGTCAAGATATGAGTGCTGCAACGATTATTAGTCCCTTCCTGAACGGTTTAGATTCTTTTTTTTTATTCATTTTTTTCCACTGCAAACCTAACCCACATTGCCGGGAAAGTAGGAAGATGGCAAAGGAGTGCACTGAGGATTACTGCCGATGAGGGCTGAAGGTGCACGGCAGGGGGACAAGCATGGGTATCTAAACATAGGCATTTACAGAAGGTCTCGCTTTCAGTGTAGTAAGGCCTTATTATTAGAAGTACAAGATGAAGTACAAGAGAATAAACCACACACAACTATCACATGAGATACCTGAAATTCAATAACATGTATTGTTGTTAAAATATGGGTACATTAATTTTTATTTGTCATTTAAATAACATTTTTATATTCTTAGTTCCATGCTTGTAATAAAGGAATAAATACTTTGAAATGAACCATGGGATATGAAATATAGAACATTCCTGGGAGCGAGATATAGACAAATCACATAAAGCATACAACAGTCTAAAATTGCATAGCACTCCTTAGAGTTACCACATGCGACAGACACTTGCTGTTAAGGGACTAAAGTGATGAGAAAAAAAGAAATCACCACAAATTCTCTTAAAACAGACGAAAAAGGGAATAGTCTGTGAGTATGCACTTTAAATAGGCCACTGACTGTGAGGTCCTGTAACAAGCCATGTTCTGTTTTTTGGTGAAGGTCGGCAGACAGCATCGTACACTACAGCAAAGTCCTAGAGCCCCTCTTTATTCACTCCAGTTCTATAGTGGAAATTGATTAATCCTCTTTATTTTATTCATTACAAAGGGCTTTTCCAGGCAAGTCATTCTCCTGTTTGCATTTGCACAGAACTCAGTGCTTTGTGGACACATCTACTCATTACACTCATGGGCAAGCAACAAAGAATTTAACTCCCTACATGAAGTATATTTGTGGTCAAAAGCATTCATTTTGATCTGCTTCTGCAACACCAAGCGAAAACTAGCACATAGTTCTCTTCTGCAGCCACCTCTTCTGGGAGCCTTTCCCTCCTTTGGCACGGACAGCCAGGAACCATGCTCAGGGACGCATGGATTGCTTAAAACCTGGTCCGTGCACCTATTGCTGGTCACCAAAGCAGAGCTGACATTGTAAAAGAAATACTGGGCAGCTTCTTTTTGCATGCTGAAGAAAATGGTCTTAGTGTGAATACTCCATAACACAGCACAGCTGTGTGCCATTGGTGTGTGAGACACAGCAGTTCCTAATCCCCTCTCTTAGACTAAATTAATTTGTCATCCTCCAGCAACAACACCGAACGATTCACCTGTACAACTGCTTAGCAGGCAGCTGGAATAGTATGCTTCCAGCCAGAATCATATGATAACTGATAAAGAGACTCAGGTCTTGTTTCATTACCATGTACAGGAACAAGTTTATCTCCATGCACAGTAGTAAATTTGTCTCACTTTTTTGACAGAATACAAAATAATAGCGGTATCTTTCCTGTGCTACTGCTAGACATGGCCCTGTGCAAGTCACAGGGTGTGTTATGGCACAATTAATTTCTAATTACTGAACTCATTATACCAGTGAAAATTGTGGCTGGCCAAGTTCCAAGCGCTTTCACTGGATTTCATGTCATGCTTGTATTCAGCTGTGCATTTACTGATTTAGGTCTATACACACAAGCAGCAGTTCTCTTTCTGTGACTTAGCTATTAGTGGTGTTCAGAACATCCTTTCAGCCTCAGCACACCTCTACTGCATTACCATGTCAAACACCAGCTCAGTCCCAGTCCTCACTGAGCAGCAAGATTCCACAGGCTTGTGCTGTTTTCAGTCTCTCCATTACAAACCCGCAAGGAGAGTTGAGGTTTGTAACCTGTCGCACTGTGCTGTTTTGGCTGGGGTAGAGTTAATTTTCTTCATAGTAGCTGCTATGAGGCTGTGTTCTGGATCTGTGTAGAAAGCAGTGTCGGTAAGGCAGGGATGTTTTTGTTACTGCTAAGCAGCACTTACACAGATCCAAGGCCTTTTCTGCCTCTCACCCCCTCCACCAGCAAGGGGGCTGGGGGGCACAGGTAGCTGGGAGGGGGCACAGCCGGGACAGCTGACTCCAACTGACCCAAGGGATGTTCCATACTATATAACATCAGGCTCCGCATATAAATCTGGGGAAGAAACAAGGGGGATGTTCAGAGTGATGGCGTTTGTCTTCCCAAGTAGCCATTTCATGTGCTGGAGCCCTGCTGTCCTGGCGATGGCTGAGCACCTGCCTGCCCACGGGAAGGGGTGAATGAATTCCTTGTTTTGCTTTGCTTGTGTGCGCAGCTTTTGCTTTACCCATTAAACTGTCTTTGTCTCAGTCCACGAGTTTTCTCACTTTTACTCTTCTGATTCTGTCCCCCATCCTGACAGAGAGGAGGGAGGGAGTTAGCAGCTGTGCGGGGCTTAGTTGCCAGCTGAGGTTAAACCACAACACAGACTTTGAAGCTACTTCAGCAAGATGTGAGGAGAGGAGAAGAGCCCTTCTGTGCAAAAAGCCTCGTGCCACCACCACCTTTCCAAAGATCATAACTGTACAAGCTCTCTGAGAAGAAGAAATCTCAGCTACAGTGGCATGCACAGCAGATTCATCTAACTTAAATCTGGGTCAACTAATTCAGTTGCCTAAGTGCAAGTATTTACTGCCACTGACTACAGGGTATCGAAGATATCTGCACGTACCTGGCAGACATGATGCAGGGCCTAAGTCTCGAGAAGACCCACAGCTTTCCAGAACTGCAGCTGGCAGCCAAGCAGGATATCCTAAGAAACCTCAAATAGCCCTAGATGGCTACATGTTGGCAAATTAATGGGTAATAATTAAAAAAACATATATCTACTACTGGGATTATGCAACCATAGGTTTCCTTTGCAGATGTTTGAAAGAGGTAGGTTCTTGCAGATGATGATTCATCTGATCATCCTAGTTGAAGATGTTTTTCACAGGATACCTATCTTAGCATAAGGTGAGTCATTCTTGGGGGTACCTTGTCCCAGTCTTTAGATCAGACTTAGACATCTAAAGAAAGATATCTATAGGACTGCCCATCATCAAGGATGTGCTAGTGTCTGGTCCAGCTATTCTCAAATATGTCACATGCTTTTTCCATGTAACCTCTTTGTTATCTCCTTGCATTTTTCTTGAACGGTTCTACAGATACACATCAGGTCCCTTCTATATCTTCAGATCTGTGTACTTGAAATAGAAAAGCTAAGCATTAATCACTCTACAAAATAGTCATCCCTCTACAGACTAGAATAAAGTTATCATTTAGGCTTCTTTGCCAAATTGCCTTAGAGAAAGCTCATGCAAATAAACTAAGCCTGTCAAAACCTGAATGTTTGATATCATAGAAAACTCCAAAATTACAATTTCCTTTCATTCTGAATTGAACCTTCAGTTCAGTGTAAGACCTAATTTCATTATAAATAAACTATAATCTCTTTATGCTAATGCATGCCCAGTTTTCATTGCCAGACTTTACTACTATGTTCAGTTACATTATTTTTTTAATCAACATTTCAAACAACACAAATTGTGAAAAATGCTCCATTTATGTCAATGACCAATATCTGTTTGGATTTTTCTGGATTTTTAGGAGTACCTTAACACGTATTATACACAAAAGGGAAGGCATCGGGCTGTGGAGATGGCAGCAGCTGCATGACAAGGAATCTTGGAGACATGCGTGTATTCCTAGGTGTTCAGGAATGTGACAACAGCTCAGAGGCCATGGTGTGGTGTTCCTGACGTAGCAAACTACCAGCTCTTTCCAGAAGATCCCAAATAAGAAAAGAATATATGAATGCACAGGTGATGAGTTGTGGGTTTTCTGGCTCTGGAAATGAGTAGGCATTGCTTGGATGATTTAAAAGGACCATTAACATTTTTTAATTTTTATCAATGTTGTCTCCTATTTGTGTTTCAAATCTTTTATCTCCATTATAAATTCAGCAAGGACTTCTTAATAAGTCTCTGTGATGTTGCCAGAAACTGCTAGGACTTAGAATTAAGGGAAGACTCTTATAAAAGGGCACAATGCAAGTTCAAATGCACAATTCTTCATCCATTTTAGTGAGAGGTGCACACTTGTTACTGCACCACTAAGTTCATTGCATTACATTAAGAAGACTACAAGTTTAATATCACAGGTTGGCTATCACAGAATGAAATGATCTCATGATATATTAATGCGTAAAATTTTCCCGGGGTATGACATTTCTGACCACCTCTGGCTTTACTTTTTATCTCGTTGCTATTGCACAACGGTGCCGCCAGATGGCAGGTTATGAAAGGGCCCCTCGAGTTCCCACAAATGCGTGGACCTGGTTAGCAGATGAACTAGAAGAAAGTACTGCACAGGGTAAGGGGGATGGCGAGGGGGGAAAAAAAAAAAAAGAAAAAAAAAAAAGTAACTTTACTGATCTTTAGCTTTTGACAGTATTAAATTTCTGGTCTTCTAGGAAGAATCACACTGCTGTGACATACTAGAATACAGAAAAGCTCCTGAAGCCACCTTCTTCCTGTGGGCTTTTACACTGTTTTTAAAGCATCTTTCAGAATGGACCCTGATCCATTACAGGAAGTCTTCAGCATTACCACAGTGCTAACACTAAATAACGATAGAAAACTGAGACACAGAGCTTACTCAATGCAAATAAAAATCATATAAATAAAAAATAAATAATCATGTCTACTTCCTTCAGTCAATATAGACTTACCTATAGAATCACAGAATGGTTTGGATTGGAAGGGACCTTGAAGAACAACTAGATCCAACCCCCCTGCCATGGGCAGGGACACCTTCCACTACACCAGGTTGCTCAAAGCCCCATCCAGCCTGGCCTTGAGCACTGCCAGGGATGGGACAGCCACAGCTGCTCTGAGCGACCTGTGCCAGTGGTTCACCACCCTCACAGTAAAGAAATTCTTCCTCATATCTAATTAAATCTACCCTCTTTCAGTTTAAAACCATTACCACTTTTCCTATCATTACATGCCCTTGTAAAAAGTCCCTCTCCAGCTTTCATGTAGGCCCCCTTTAGGTACTGGCAGGCTGCTGTAAGGTCTCCCCGCAGCCTTCTCTTCTCCAGGCTGAACAACCCCAACTCCCTCAGCCCGGCTTCACAGGAGAGGTGCTCCAGCCCTCTGATCATCTTTGTGGCCCTCCTCTGGACTTGCTCCAACAGGTCCATGTCTTTCTTATGTTGGGGTCCCCAGAGCTGGATGCAGTCAGTACTCAATGTGGGGTCTCACGAGAGCGGAGTAGAGGGGGAGAATCACCTCCCCCAACCTGCTGGCCACGCTTCTTTTGATGCAGCTCAGGGCATGGCTGGCTTTCTGGGCTGCAAGCTCACATTGCTGGGCCATGTTGAGCTTCCTGTCAACCAACATCTCCAAGACAAGAGAGCAGGAGAGGGACTTTTTACAAGGGCATATAGTGATAGGGCAAGAAGTAACAGCTTTAAACTGAAAGAGAGTAGATTTAGATTATATATAAGGAAGAAATTCTTTACTGTGGGGGTGGTGAACCACTGGCACAGGTTGCCCAGAGCAGCTGTAGCTGCCCCATCCCTGGCAGTGCTCAAGGCCAGGCTGGATGGGGCTTTGAGCAACGTGGTCTAGTGGCAGGTGTCCCTGCCCATGGCAGGAGGGCTGAAACTGGTTGTTCTTCAAGGTCCCTTCCAACGCAAACGCTTCTATAATGAGTACAGTCATTTTGACAGCACAGAGAAGTGGACCATGGGAGCAAACGGTACATGGAAATAGCTTATAAATTTTGCAGATTCAAGGAGTTCCAGTGAAGCAATCCTCAAAATTTACATCCAGAAATCAGTGTGTTCCTAAGCTACCTGGGGACAAGCAGCGTAATGATGTGGGATGTTACAACAGTTTAAAATGTGGAAGTGTGAAATATGAAATCCTGTATTAGGAGATAAATTTGAGGTCAGTTTGGAAAGTGAATACTATGTGAAGGGACTGATAAGCCTTAATCCCAAGAAAACTAATCAAAACAAGTATGAAGAAAAAGATCTAATCCTATTCTTTCAAAACTAGACTAACTCAGTAAACTCTGAAAGAGTTATTTCTGACCTGTCATTGTGTAGCAGGAGGTGGGAGAACAAAACCTGATCCATCATTATTTGTGACAATAATTTAATAAAACAGCACAATCCACAGTTTTTACTGCTGGCCACTGAGGTTCAACATATATAGAGAGAAGTTCATTATGTTGTTTATCGTTTTGTTTTGCTAAGGAGCAACCAGATAACTGTTCCTGTTGTGTAACAGGAGGCTGTATGACCCTGATAGGAGCGACTGCTTGGTTAAGGCTAAGCCTATCCTGAAGAGCTTTGCAAAATCAGTGCTGGAACATTTATCGTCTTGTAGTGTTGAGGAGAAAAATCCTGAAATGTCTGTGGGACATACTGGTTCGTTGTCGTCAGTAGAGTAAATCAAGCAGTGTCAGAGAAGCAATGATCGATACTGTGAAATTATTAACTTGGTCCCTGGCAGAGCCTGGTCCTGGACAAACTAGTATTTGGACATGATTCAGGAGTCAGTACAGTTCAGAGATTTCCTCAAGAAGCTATCTGCATGTCCCAGCCCTGATTTGAAAGATAATTTTAGATAAGAGGAGAGTGGTTCCAGGCCTATTTATTTTATTACTATAGCAATAGTCAGTGTTTGGTCTTTGTACCTTGATGGCTTGCCACACTCATGTGGATAAACGTGACATGCCTGACCCTGCTTTCTTCTTTATATCATCAGATTTTTTTTCTATCTGATAGGTTGTCTGTCATCCTCGTGGGTCTTACCAAACCCTTTCTCCTTCAGGGTGCTGTGGTAGCATGTCCAGGTTCTAGTAACCTTTCTTTTGGGAGCTGATAAGGAAAACAAACCTGACTTTGAGTTAGAAGTCAGAGGTCTAATCTCAAAACCCTGTAAAAAATTGCAAAAACCTTTTTTTCTGGATATTCCACTGCTTCATAATGGTGGTTTTTTTGAGAGCACATCCTCTCAATCATCTCAGTCCTGTTTGGATGGGTTTGCTTGATAGTGCCACTGAAATCTGCTGCCGTGGGAGGTCCTGTTCAATGCCTGCTGTTTGTCCAACCACGTTCTATAATCCTTCTTTACAAGGCAGACTTAAGACTAATGTCTTCTACTACTCTGTCACTTGGTCTCTAGTCAAAACAACCAACTGTAAACATGTCCAGGGCATCTGACAAGACTCTGTCTGCAGGCCTTTCTGCCAAGCTTCAGGTTCTTCAAAGTTCTGGACTAGCTTTTTTCTAATCTGCCCCAGAGCTCATCTTTCATCTGCTTAATTTCAGCATCCATATAGATTGTCTCATCTGAACAATTCAGGAGTCAAATCCCACATTATTTTGCCAGTCCTTCTGTTTGCCAGATAGGTCCATATTCAGCTGTAGATCACTCACCCAAGTGAACACATTCTCAAGGACACAGACATAACCACTTGCACAGATTGCCGCTATCTCCTCAGAGTTTCTGCAAATGTTCACCAAATTTGGTCTTCTGAGGTATGGGAAAATTTTTCCTTTTCCAGGAATCAGTGTAAACTCAGAATCCTGACCTCTAACCCTCAGATGGTAAGAAATACAATCATCTGCCCATGATGGAAATACCCGTGGGTTTTTTTTAATTCTTTAGGATTTAATTTATTTACTGTTGTTGCCCATGAATTTGGCATGCTCTGGGCCTCAGCCATCCTACTGACCCATCTGCTTTGATGTATCCTACTTACAAATACTAGTTTCCATGTGGATTTTGTTTGCCAAAGGATGATGTGAAAGGGATTCAAGCATTCTATGCTACATTCTGTATACCTCTTAAAGAACGATCTACTTAACATGAAATGAAAAGAATCGCAGGCAATTTCTGCCTCTTGGTGCTGTTACAGTGCTGGGAAAAGTAATTACCTTCTTCAGAGTCAGGTAAGGTTTACACTCCCTGATGTGCTAGTCCTGACAAAAGAAACGTTTCCAGATGTTTTTTAGTTTCTCTGCTTTGTACAGTTTCTCAATGTTTTGTATAGTTTCATTTTGGAATAGCTGAAACCTGAGTTTCTTTGTTGGCAATAAGCTTTTGAAAGAGACGAAAACTGTATGTTTACTCAAGACTTTGTCGTCTAGCTGTGATAAAGGAGATGAACACTGTTTTTCCTCCAAAGAGGTTAAATCACGACTGCACTGAAATCAGTCATAAATGCCTTTATATCTGGGGGAAGACTCTGCCTCCAAAGGATTACAATATCTTGACTAAAAATCCTCTCTGAGAGATAAAGGTATATGTGGGACAGATTATTATTCTCCTTTACAAGGAGTCCTTTGAAAGCAAGGAAACAGTTTGGCTCAGACTTGTTACCTCCTGAACAGATGCTTCAGCAGCTGGGGAGGGTGAAGATGGATGCACGCTTTTTTTTGGGTGAGACCATCAACCACATTATCACTTAGAAGAGGGCAGCTAATGATTGCTTGGATATATTTCAGTCCAAGTTTACAGCAGAAATCCCAAACCCTAATTCTCCTGCTGAGCTGGTATAACTTCTCTCTCTTTGCTGGTCTGCCACTTTAGCTCCTGCAAAACCAGGGACCAAAGGGACCAAGAACCTCTTCTGCGAAAAATTTGAAGTTCTTACAGATAACAATCAATAAGCATTCTGCTTAAAGCTGTGACAATCACTGTTTCCCTTGGGCTTTCCAGACTTAAAGTAGTCAGCATGTTTGTACCATTTTGGAGGAACAGTCCATTGAAATCCCATATACTGCAGCCTCACTTCACCACAGCCTACCAGGACCCAGCAGAGAGTCATGCAGAATTTCACTGGACTCATGACTTAACAGCACTTTGCCAAAAATAAGGGTTGTAAGCAAAATACTTTGGAAAACAAAGGAAACTTCCTAAAATAAAGTGTCATTTCAATTCATCAGGAATTGAAAAATTCCCCAGATTTCATAAATTGGTTGCCATATCCTTTGTGGCTTGTGACTCGTCTCCTAATCTGTGGTAGGAAGATTTTTTTAAGAAAAAACTTTTTATTGTCACTCAGTCTCTCATCCTGAGGCTTGTAGAGGAGATCCCACCTGCAAAAGTGGTTGACAGACCAGAGGTAACATGATTGCAGCTGGACTAAAGCATTAATCAGTGCTGGGGAGTGATCTCCAGCTGTGGATATAACCAATATGACCAGATCAAAGAGAAGTCATAGGACTGATATGATGAGGCTACTAGACTGCAGCACATAAGCCTAAAGCCTAAGGCTACATCTGCAGCAGGAAGTAAAATATAATTGGGACCATTCTTTGACATGGAGGCCAACAGGCATGAAACAGTTCATGCCCAGGCTATTAAACTCTCTTAATTTCCGAGATAGGTTGGCTACACCCAAACTGATTATTGGGAATTGTCGCTGACACATGGACATGTCCCGAATAATGCCTGGGAACCGTTCAGAGAGTAGGTCTGAAACAAAACCACCCAAGAGCCACTCCAGCAATTTAGCAGTACAGACAGTTGAGATTTAGTGCCTGGGGATGTTTTTCAGTGCCACAAAATTTACTAATACCAGCCATAGCCTAAGCATCCAGCCATCTCTCTCAAACTCATTCGAGCACCAGTGAGGCCCACAAGGCAAAATGCTTTCTGCTCTTCTCACCTAGTCTCCTTTCTTTTCATTTTATGCCCATTTAGTTAGTTTCCATTTAATTTTATGCCTGGCAGTCCGACAAGAAAATTGAGATGACTTTGACAAGAATTTGAATCAGAGTTGCAGCTGCTGCAACCGTTTCACAAGAGGCAACAGAACAGTGACTTATGGGCAGCCACAACACCACAATAAAAAAGGGAAGAAATTATAAAGCAGGATATCCTTTGGAGACTGCTGCTGTTTATTCAAAACAGATGTGAAACACATTGGTCTAGTGGTAGGATGAACGGACAGAATATTACCTTGGAAAGCTGGCCCAGTAAAATTGCACAGAATCTTTATAGACATACGCGCGCACACACACAAGAGTACATGCATATATTTACACTTGTGTGTATATTTGTATAACATTGAGGAGGATCCAGCCAACATATTGAAGAGGTTCTCTGTGTGTGTGGTAGCTGCACATGGACAACCTGCATTTGGCAAATCTGTAGCCCTTTGACTCTGTTCTCCTCCTCCTCCCACCCCACACAGCCTTTGTTAAGGTAGTTATGGTGGTCCTTGTTGCAGTAAATTCAGTGCAGATTTTCTATGGCCTGTTCTTGACAGATTCTCTATAGAGTAAATCTGTTTTCTGCCTGCAAGATGAAAGTCCTATCAAAATCAATCAAATATAACAATTATTATACAATGTTCCACTTGCATCATGTGTTCAGATTCAAACATGGAGGGGGATGCTTTCTCAACCAGAACTTTGTGCTGGCCCAAGCTATCTGTCTTGAAGAGTCTTGGGCTAGACCATCTTAGCAGCAAACGGTGAAGAAAAGGCAGGACATCAGCAGGTGACATCCCTTTCACTTAACCATAGATATCTATTATACTGGTGATTACATGAAAGTTAATCCTTAGTGCCAGAGCAGAGAAACAAGCACTTTTGGGGAATGAGCTGTTGTATTCTAAAGCAGATAGTTAAACTCAGGAAAGATTAACCTATGCTTGACATCAAAACCTACCTCCAACAGTATAACAAACACTCACACGTGATCTACATTGGTGTTCTCCTTGTTGCTAGCCAAGTGGTATAACTCTGACAGGTTTTTTAATCTCTTCATTTGAAGGGAACACAAAATTGAAACTGGCAAGGAAGTCACTGCCATGTGCCATTCATCAAAGCAGAGCCATCTATAGCACTGTGAGGCTCACTGACCATCCCTTCCTTTCTGCAGTTCATGCTAAATGTTGTTGCTGTTAATGAAGTTCCTGAATGGGGTTTTGTTTCTTCTGGCAAAGGTCAATTATTTCGAGGGAGGGGGTGGTGGTGTCAAAAAAGAGTAAATTTGTTTAGCAAAGAAAAAAACTCTCAGGCCTACTGGTCTCTTGGAAGATGAACACAACTGTCCATAACTTAGATCATTAGTTTGGGTCACTGGAGTACAGATCTAATACTGAGAGTGGGAATTTATAAAGCTGTCAGTTCAATGTCTTTTTGTGTGGATTAGTCAGCTGGAGATGGAGAAAGATACAACAGTTAAGGTTACCTTTAGAAATCACGACAGTAAATTAAATAAAATTCTGCCTTCTCCTAAGTTAATTTTAGCCATATTTAGCCACGCTTTGCCAATCCATAGCAATGTGCTAGTTTTCTAAAGATGTACAGGAAAAATTATATATAAGCTGGGACTTGAGCTGGGACTTCATGTCGTGCACAGAAGTTCTAGCTTTGTATAGAAACATTATTCCTGAGGAGAAGAACACTTACTGAAGGTTAGTGAGCACTACTGAACACTAAGTGAAGGTTAGTGTACCAAAAGGTTTAAGAAGAAGGAGCCATTTCCAAGCATATTTACATCCAGAAGGACGTATTCCATCATTTCATTTTACCTTTCCCAACACAGAGACCAGAAACTTCTCCAGTATTTCTTCTCTTCCAAGAGGCCTTACATTTGAGCACTTTTTCAAAGAAGTGGGTCCGATCTTTATCTAAAGACATTAAGTGATGAAGATTTCCCAACTCAAGGGAAAAAAAATAATCCACAAATTTCCCAAGAAAAGTTTTCTGGAAAATTCTGACCCACCTATCTTAAAATCAGCTCACAGTTACTAAGCAAATGAAATAAGAATGCAGAGTGAATGCAATATTATCACAGCTGTTCAAACCACTGAGCAAACACATTGATTCATTCTAAAGAAACCACATTCCAAAAAGCTGTAAAATTTTCATAGGAGGTATTAAATTCATTTGACTTGGTGAATATACAGCATGTGTATTTGCTGGCATAGGCATGGGTAATTAAATAAATATGGATGGAACTAAAACAAATGTCTGTGCTACTGTAGTTCGTACTTAGCAAAGTTGCTACAGGGAGCACCTGACTTTCCTTAAAGACTAACATCAAAAGTAGCATCAAAGCTTTTACTCTGATTTTCAGTTTTATCAACTTGACAATGCGATACTGATCTTAGAGAAAACCAACCATGAATTGGTTTTCATGAGCCTTTTCTACCAATCCTAGAAAATTTCCATTATCCTGAACCTGATGATGTTTCTTACCTGCAGTTTCTATAGCTTTCTTTTTCAGATCAAGCAGTTTCCTATGGCTCCCAGTAGATTTTCTACTTAGCATGTTTAACCAAAATCTTCAAACATTTCCTTTTCTGGCCTATGTAGTCCATTTATTTTAAGGTATGAGAATGTCTAACTGCATCCATGCAGAACATATTATGTAAACTGCATAATCCAAGTGAAATTGTCTGAAATCAATTGTATAGGTGAGGAGCAAAGGTTAGTTAGCCATGGCAGGGCTACTGGGAGTAAGCAAGCGTGAGCATGCTTTCCTGAGGGAGAGACAGCAGCAGCAGGCAGGAAGGGGTTGTTTATTATCTTATTGCTCCTCATACACCACCAATAGGCTGATAAGAGCTGCCTCTGCCCACTTTCTGATATCACATGTTCAAAGTTTTCTATCAAAGACACTATTTAAGTCTCATTGATTGCAGTGAAGAAGTAAATGCCATTCCAAATACATTTTCAAAAGTATGAAAAAACCAGCATTAATGCTGTCCCATTTATAATAATAGTTTCTTCTTCCAAAGCTATGATGAAAAGAAAAGAAAGATGGAAAAAGATCATCCAAAAAGTATTCATAAAGAGTTCAGAGGAATGAGTAGCAAAGTAGATGCACTGGAAGTGGATTTAACCACACAGCTAACAGCCCTGAACCTGTCAGCCTGTCCTCTGTGGAAGTAAGGAAGTTAATATAAGCAGAACGTCTTTTCCCAAAAATAGCATATTTATTGATTTATTTCTGTGATAAAGCTGAATGAGGTTTCCTGTCCAGCTGCTTTAACAAAGACTCTGAAACATCAGCTCCACATCCAAGCCATGAAATCATCAGATGATTTTAAATCCCAATATAAAATTCATTTAGTTTAGCATTTTTCTCCATATTAGTTTTAAACTCTCTCTTCAGATTTCTGCTGAAAAAGCCACTGCAGGCAAAAACTATGATATTTCAATTAGGAAAAAGTTGTATACATGTTTATTACACAAGTAAAACATTACCTTTTTTGAGTCTTGAAAAATTACTTGAAAATCTCGTACAATTATAGCTACAGCAGGAAAGCTTTGAATCCCAAATACTAAACTTTATAGGAATATCATACTACTGTGACAAGCAAGACAGAAATTCATTAAGCTTGTTGAAAATAATTTCTTGCCACAAGTACTCGATAAGCCAACCAGGAAAGAAACCCTCCTAGAATTGTTTTTCGTGAATAGAGAAAGACTCATGGGAGATGTCATAGTAAGTGGCTCTGTTGGCCATAGTGATCACAAAATTGGTTGAATCTAAAATTTTCAGTGCAATGAGAAAAAACGTCAGCAGCATTGCTATCCTGGGTTTCAAAAGAACAAACTTTAAGCTACTTAGGGAGCTACTTAGCAGTGTCCCCTGGGAATCTGCTTTTGGGGGCTTAGGAGTCCACAAGCGCTGGTCAGTTTTTAAGAACTGCCTGTTAAAAGCACAGGAACAGGCAATTCTATTGTCTCCTAAGACAAGCAAGTGGGGAGAAGACCACCTTGCCTGAATAGGGAACTCCTCATGGAGCTCAAGGGGAAAAAAAAATTGTATGATCTCCTGTATGACCCTTTTGCAATGGAACCAGCAAAAATACCCCAGAGAGAGCAGCTCTCTGGAGGAAGATCCGCTTTTGCGGTTTAAGCAGTCCTATGCAAGACAGATGAGCAGAGCAGCCAATAGTCACACCTATCCAGTCTCTGATTGCTGGAGCTCATTCCACAACTCCTTCAGCTTGACCTTTCATCAACACAATCTGTTTTCATCAAGGAAAGGTGATGACAGAGCAGGAGATAATTGCCAATTTCTCCATTTTAGGTTGAAAGAACTTATTGCATGATCTTATGAACGAGGCCTGACACAGTAACTACACAGTTATTCAGCTGATCACAGTGACAGGATTTGCATTCATTAAAACACTGCAGAAGCATAGTTTAAAGTATGGATATACATGAACTCTGGTGTTTTTTGTTGTCATCCTATTGTCACAGTTGTTTGCATTAAACCAAAAAAAAATATTTAAACATATGTACGTTTCATATTCCTTTTTTTGTGCCTTTGCATGCCAATCACAAATTTTCTCCACCAGAAACTGTTCCAGGCAGTACCCTTTAGGTGACTGCCAAAAGACTGGCCAATGGAGCAGGCTTACACAGAAACTGCAAAGGTGTAGAACACTTGCACCCAAAGCAATTTAAGCAAGGGCTTCTCTACCTCTGTTTCATTTGCTTATGTAACAGAAAAAGCCATTTTAACCCCCAGGAGAGCCTGGGACCAAGGCATAAATGGGCCATAAAGTTGTTATACCTCCCCTCAGGACTGTGGAACCTATGCAGAAGACAAACATTTCATTTCAGGTATTTGCAATTCACTGAATGATTTTTAGTCTTCTGTCCCACTTCTTGTGGATGGATCTTCCTTTCTATTCGCTTTAGAACAAAGCCAAGTGGAAAAAAAACTATTAGCCAAAACTGGCACAAATTTGTCCCAATGTGGGACTACTACAAATAGCCTCCAGTTTTGCACATCCAAATGAGAGTCCTACATGTACGTCCCTTTATTTGCTACTGTCATCAATGAAAAACAAAACCTTTTTAATCTGTAGCAAAAAAGTGCAAGCAAGATTTGCCAAACATGCTGATAAAGGGAATAGCTATTTATTGCTGTTATTGAATTCAGCAGACATTATTGTGCAATCCTGAAAATCAGTATAAACACACAAGGAAACAGCTGACAAGAATTTAGGAGGCTTGTTCAAAGCCACAAAGCTATGAGAAAACACAGTAACTCTTTGCAGCAGCATCCATAAAAGACTGGCTAAGATAAAGACAGATTACCTTTCCCAAGATAAGAAATGCAGGTGCCGTTTTAACAGATACATTCTCCATGTCATCAAAATCTTAGATTAAGAGCCTTATTTTTCCAGTAATACACCTCCAAGATGCAAATCTGGGAGAAGCCATACTACTATCACTCTACTGGAACAGAATCCCCTCATATAAGGCAAAAAGGACATTTAATCAGATTTTGGCATTGTTGATAGAGAAAGGAGAGGAATAATTACTCTGTGGATTAAATGAAACTACTTCTGGGATCATATGCATTAAGCAATTGATTGCTTTAACTTTTGTACATATTCTAGGTTATTGAATTTTAAAACATCAAAACAAATAACTAAATAAATATAAAGAAACTGTGTGTTATAAATCATCAAAATACAGCTTCCAAGTGACACTACTATCACAGTAGAAAACATCTTTATTTGTGGACTTATAAGTTAATAGTTAGTTTGTAACTATAATATTTGCATTTAAATATTTTTCCATGGAATTGTAAATATGCCAAGAAACTTGTGAGCTAACTGGATTTCATTAAATATCAAATTAAATTAAACTAAAGACAATATTCACTGATGTTCCATCAACAATGGCAATTTTGTGATTAAAAATTAAATAGGACATTAGGAGTTATCTATTAATTTACATAATTTTTCTTGTTGGGTTTTTCAGTGCAATTTTGAGAATTTTAGCATAATATAGTATTTCTGAACCATCCAGATCCCATTTTTTTCCTGTTATTTTCATGCCAAAATTTTTGATTCAAAGAAAAGATTGCAAAAGATTCAGATTTGCACAAGGGGAGGACACCTTTCCCTAATATTTTGCTTTGCGAGTATGCATGGAGAAGGGTATTTTTTTTTAATATCCATGATTTATGAAATTAACAAGCTTATTTCATGTCATCAATGAAAATCTTTTGAATTATTAACTAAGCTGTCTATAAAAATTAATGTTTTCCAGTTTCAGTGTGAGAAAGGGTCTCATCTATTACTCCTAAATATTTTCAGCAAGATAATTTTTTTGCTTATTGAAAAAATATTTATGTTGTTCTTAGTCTTCTCTTTGAAGAGATGTGTCTGCTTTTCAACTTGCCCTCATTTCTGTAAAGTTAAAAAAGAAACTGTGAGAGTGTACTTCAGTAACATTTTTTTCTTACCGAAGGCTGATGCACCTTTTCCATCTACTTGTTATTTCTCTTCTATTTTTTTTTTTCCATATAATTTTCTATATCCTATAAATTCTTTGCTCTAGTTTAATCTCTGGGATGTAGTTGAAGAAAATAATGGTGTCTCTTCTTCATTGCAACAATGCAAACCATTGCTGCTAGCTAGTGGTGTTTGGACTTTAGTTGTGAAATCAGCATCTGCTCTTGCATTACACACACACAAAATTGCTCCAGAGCAGAAAGCAAAGAAGCTATTCCATTAAAATTCAGCAGATTTAGCTCAGCTGACACCAGTAAGGATGATAGTAAAGGGAAATAAAAGTCCAGCTTAATATATGACGGACATCTGTGGAATTAGGCCATAGTTATGTTAAAACAATGCAGTTATTAATTATTTTGCAACGCATTGTAAATGAATCATTTTAATTACCAACAAACTTAGGCTTATAAAAATACCTGTAAGCTACATTTTTTAATTACAGCAATGTGTTTTTTAGCTATCACTAATGTGTATTTGAATACCACTATTATCAGTGTCACGTCTTTCTTCAGCCAAAACTTCAACTTTTTTCTCACTTTTTCATTTTGTCATCTAAACTTCTAGACTTCTTTGTCTTCTAAGGATTTCTTTGTCTTATTTTCTACAGAGTATCAATATATATGCTGTATAGTGTCTCACTTTTTCAGCTTTAAGAGTCTTGAGCAATACCCCATAGATATTTCTGCTACAGAGTACAAGAAAAGCTGCTATAGTGATAAACTTTGGAGAAAGAGTTCAAAGGTATTTAAGGGGAGGGCATACTTGTGTCCTCGCTCTGCAAACTTATGGAATTTTACGTTCAGTACTTCCTAAGCACGTGGTGGATTACTCTGCTGATTCAAGAGCATAGTTAGTATGCAGCATAAAGGAAAACTTGCTTTTATACATATCTTTGTAGCTCATGGAGATCTTTATGGTCAGGGAAGCAACTGGTTCATGCATTTGGACCCGCATCTGAAGGAGACATACACTATGACGGGCATGAAAATGAAGTCTTCTAGTGCGTAGTGTGAAAGCATAGGAGAAAAAAAAGGGGGGGCGGGGGGTGGAAGGGGATGACTCTGCTTTGGTGTTTGAATCTGGTTATAACAAGCCTTAATCACATTTTGTTCAAAGAGACACCCGGTATCAAAAGAAAAATTCCACAGCTATTGCTTCATATTTCTTCCCGACCGCAGCCATGTTCTGCTTCCCTGTGACACACTCTTACTTCAGCTTTTGAAACTGCTATTTCTCCTCTTCAATCGCTGCACTGTCCTTTAAAGGTATTGACTTGCACTTCCTTGCTGCTGGTGGGTTTGACTACTCTACATTTCCCATTCAAAAAACAAACATGTCTGAAGCATCCACATACCAAAACCACAACAGGAACAGGTTGCCCAGGGAAGTGGTTAAGTCACCATCCCATCCCTGGAGGAATTTAAAAGATGTGTAGATGTGGTGCTTAGGGACATGGTTTAGTTGTGGACTTGGCAGCGCTAGGTTAATGGTTGGACTTCATGATTTCAAAGGTCTTTTCCAACCTAAACAATTCTATGATTCTATGATTCACATCTTCAAGTTGCCATTGTCAAGATGCAAGCGGTTTCCTAAAAGAAAAAGGACTGAAGCGATATTTGCAATTTGTTGAAGGTCACGTGAGGCCGTTTTGGACCAAAGTGGGCAAGCAATGAGCTCTGCCTCTCATCATCATACACATGCAGACCAGGGCCTGTTAAGCAATATGAGTGCGGGCCTGGTTAAGTCCTATACCAGTTCAGAGCTGATATGTTCCCCAGAGTTTTTTGGGGCCAGCTACTGATTCTGTCTGCAAAGAATATTGTGGAATCTTTCCTCTATCCTTCATCCTGGTATTTCACTGTTGGATGGTTTCTGGGGCAGAAAGGCTATAGGAAACTAATGCTACCTATGGGAACGGACAGGGACTTTTTCTTGCTCTGAACTTAGCCGGCAGGTAGGAGGTGACCCTCTCTTCCCATTGACTACAAAAAGAGATTCAATAGTTATTTTAAATTGGGCACCTTAAGTGTAGATGTCTAAGGGAAACCCACACCTCAGTTAGAGGTTGGCTTCTGAACATGTCCACAAACATCTCACTGTTGCCTGTGTTCAGCAGCTAGGTGCCTCTCCCATGTTTTATGTCCAAAATGTCTTTCAATTAATTATTTCTCTGGCTAGCTCTTCTAAGTCTCCTCCCACCTAGCACATGAAGTCTCCTCCCAGATAGCACATGAAGCAATCTCTTGGCTACACAATTGTACCCAGCTTGTCTTCTTCCCTTTCTCAAAGTGTGGCTTCATTAGTAGCAGCTGAAAGATGTCTCAATCTTGGAAAAAGTTCTGAGCTAAGGATCAGAAATGGATGATAATCCCTATTACAGAGGAAGGTATGACCCATGACTTAACATTTTCAACTGTTAGTTTCAGGTGACTGAAGCATTTTCTATAGCCTATTTAAGGACAGGATAATTCATGTGATGTTTGTTTGTCATTCTTGCCAATAGAAAAAGCACGTGATCAGTTCACATTAGAGGAGTCCCTTGTTCATGAGCTTTTAGACACTGATGTAGCAACTGGGCAGGGGGAAGTTCTCCATCTAACTGATTCATGCTCATCTGCCTACTCTTCCTCTGTATCCACAAAAGGAAACCAAAAAAACCCACAAAGACACGTGAATTTAACTGGCATAATGTTGAATGGCTGGAGTCAGAATGCAGAGAAAAATGAAAATGTATTTGGAGAATAAATATGGAGGAATGCTACAAAAGCCAACAGGGACCATTTGGAAAATTCAAACATTCTAGCAATTTCTGAGTTTGTATCTTGTAAGGATCTCAGACTGTCCATGAACTACTTAAATAAGGTTCTAGGAGAAGAGAGTAAAGATGAGCTGCTAAGAATACAGGCGTGACATCAAAACATACAGGATCAAGGAGTTACTTTCAGTTGCTCATTTTGCTGAATAGTAGAAAGGGTGGGAAGAAAGAAATCTTCATATTGCTTTGTCAGCAGGCTCAACAAGAAGACAAAAATTTGAAGATTAGTGACCCTGTAGATTTGGGTTGAGGTCATAATAATTTGTTATAAATGAGCAATTACCTATTTAGCAAGAAAATGGTAATTTCCAGTTCATTGATATAAATTTATCAAAAAGTATAGGTTTTAATTATAATTAGCATTCCTAAAGAGCTGCTTGATGCCTTCTTTTGCTTAATGCCTTCTTTTGCTTAATGCATATCAAAGAGTATCCAATGACTATTTAATTGCTGTTCATTTTGCAAAAGATTACCTGAATTCACATGCAAACAAGCATGGACAGCTGAAGAACAGAACTAATAAAATGTGACTTTTTATAAAATGTTCTGTGAAGCAGAGAACTCAAAAGAGTATCTCTCATCACTATCTTTGAATTCAGCAAAGTTCTTATCAGATGCTACATATAATTATGCTTGTGCATCTTTTAACACAAAACAACATAATTTGATCACTGTGTCATTCAAAAGTTTCACTGCCAAGTCAGGAAGCACAACCCACGCATTAAGAGTGGTGTGACAAATCACATTGACAAACTGAGATTAGTCAAACTAAACAGTTTGGAAGCAAACATAGCTTGTAACTGCATCTTCAATAAGTCTGTGAAGAATCAATGCATTCATTAGCAATCTAATGGTCAAATCTAAGTGCACTGGAGGTCTGTACACAGACTGTTTCCATAACAAGGTCATTTAGAAATCTCTAGTCTGGGCGTATTTGTATAACTTTTGTCAAATCTAGAGTTGAGGAACTGGGCTGGAAAATTTGATTTGAGAACATGACTTAGATTCACAGTGGGAAATTCAACCCAGAATTCTTTTCTTTTGACCACAGAAGGCTGGCATCCTCACTAAATACTGGTTAACTTAAGAAGTCCTGGGATTTCTCAGAGGGAAGCTAGGGCTTTGCATGATTAGATCCTAATTGGAGGAAGTGCTTGCTTCACTGTTTCATGTAACACAGCTGTCCATTTATTGAATTTTCTAGACTGGATTTTAATGAATAGTTCATTGGCATATAATTTCTTTTTTGTTTCCTCCTTGCTGGGTGTTTAGGGAGGGTAGAAGAAGAAAGGATTGTTATTCTTCTTCCACTAAATTTCAATTAAACCCCACTAAACTGATGTGTCCCAATTTCTGTAGATTACATTCTTCTGAAGATAATCCAGAAAGCAGGGAATAACATCGTTCTGGTCTACTGAGTAGGGGGACAGTCAAACAAAACCACTTAGTTTACCATGAAGCACATTCAGCCACAGTAACCTCATCCAACACAAAAAGTAAATGCAAATATTTTAACAGAAATTGCTATACAAGAGAAAGTCGGTCAGTGTATCTGATTAACTGAACCACAGAGACTACAAATTAGGGCTGACTGTCCATATACAACTTAAAGTTCTCTTTTTGTGTGATGTTAGTCTTGTGTATGCTATCCTTCCTGGGCTGGTTTAAGTCAATGCCAGATGTACATCATGTTAATGCACAGGGATGAGCCTGTAAGACCACAAGGAGTTAAGCATTCTAGCTGTGTGTTGACGTAACCTCTTAAGGTTTTGACATTCCTGTTAGCTTATTTCAAACACAAGGAACTGGCTATACAAACCTCAATTTCCCAGTCAAAATATCCAAAGTCCTGGGATCATTTTCCCAGTTGGATCCCTTTACAAAAATGAGGTACCTTCCTTTTCAAACCATAAAGAACACATTTGAAGGTATGGCTCTATTCCAAGAAAAATGTCCAAACGCCCAACAATCAAATCCTACAAATACTTACTATCGGGGAGCTGCCACAGTGGTAAGATTACCACATAAGGTGATTAGCGCTATGTGTTTGGAGCAATATACCTCAGCTAAACCCTCTCAGTAATAGAAACTTATATTTGGACATCAGATTATGAATAAACTGATCTCTTTTTGTAAGTTCCCTGGTGTTTTAGTCAAACAAAATATTTTGTCTGACTTGAAGTGTTTCATTTGCTTTTTTAAAAACCTTAGGTAAATGTAGCTTTGAAACACCATTTTGTACCAAAGTATAAAACTATTTTATCTAAAAGTTGTAATATAATCAAATTTTAGGAAGGGCTGAAATGATTGAATGTATTCAGGCTGAGCTCACAAATTGTTCTATTCAACATGAAACTGCATTATTTTAACAGATGAATTATTTCCCTAGGAAAGTTCACTCTATTGCTGCTGCTATTTGAAATGTATTCGTTAAACACACCTTTCTGCATTATGCATACATTTGCACAAGGTGTATCCACACACCACCAGCTTTTAGTGGCAAGAGACAAAGGGGGAAATTTGACAGGACAGAATCAGTGTTCGAAGTTAATTATTGCCTGTTACGTCTAAGTGCTTTTTTCATCAACCTTGAAGTACTTTTACAGCAACATTCTTTCTGAAATATTTGATCCATCTGTCATGTTGCCACCTCCATAATAAACTTGGGCTTGGGAGACAATTCCAGCTTATACAAAATATAAGTAGGTATAAATCACTTACAGGAGGACTGAATCACATCCATAGAGCCAGAGAAAGGCAGTGGGGGAAACTGATTGTGAGAAAAAAGTTTAGAAGATACAACATTAGTAGGTCAGTTTTCTTAATTTCATTAAACTCTGGGCTGTATTTTTCCTTAACCTTGCAACACAAGCCTGAAGCAACAACTAATCATGATCTTCCCTTGGCCGAGGTAGATGCAAACCCTTTCACAGCTTGGGAGGCACCAAAGTAAAGAGGGAAGGACCATTGGGTCCCACAAGTGCAATGTCAGGCTCTGCTGCAGACTTCATGGCCCAGATCCTGATCTCATTGCCCTGGCTGAGCTGCAGGACTCTGCAGATAGCTCTAGTCAAGTTAGAGGGAAAGGGTGGACTATGAAGCTGTTTGTTATCAGCAAGAGTTGCAGATACCTGTGAAGCTATGCCTGTAGTCCTTACTCAGAAAAAACAGATGGAAGGAGAATTTGCCTGCAGTAGATGGAGGGGCCTGAATTAGCTCCCAGGAACTGATTCTTTTGGTTGATTAAAAAGACAGTTGAAACCCACAAAAGTCAAAGCCTAGGGCTGGGCTACAGAAACTAAAAAGCAGAACAAGCAACAAGTGCATCAGCTTCAGACTGAACCACCACGACAGTATGATGAACATTTCTGGACATACTTTTAAATGTCATGGTTTGATTTTGGAATATCCATTGGTAAATACTATATAATTTTTAAAAATTTTATTTTCAGGATTAACCTTAGATACTATAGTAGCATGGGCTGCATCAAAAAAAAAGTGTGACCAGCAGGTCAAGAGAGGTGATTTTCCCTCTCTACTCTGCTCTCGTGAGACCCCACATTGAGTACTGCATCCAGCTCTGGGGCTCCCAGCATAAGAAGGGCATGGACCTGTTGGAGTGAGTCCAGAGGAGGGCCACAAAGATGATCAGAGGGCTGGAGCACCTCTCCTGCGAAGCCAGGCTGAGAGAGTTGGGGTTGTGCAGCCTGGAGAAGAGAAGGCTCTGGGGAGACCTTACAGCAGCCTGCCAGTACCTAAAGGGGGCCTACACGAAAGCTCTAGAGGGACTTTTTACAAGGGCATGTAGTGATAAGACAAGGGGGAATGGCTTTAAACTGAAAGAGGTTAGATTTAGATTAGCTGTTAGGAAGAATTTCTTTACTGTGAGGACAGTGAGGCAGTGGAACAGGTTGCCAGAGAAGCTGTGGCTGCCCCATCTCTGGCAGTGTTCATGGCCAGGCTGGATGGGGCTGAGCAACCTGGGGGGGGGGCGGGGCACGGGGGGAGTTGGAACTAGATGTTCTTTAAAGCCTCTTCCAACTCAAAACCATTCTATGATTCTACGATGTAAGTAGCTGGGCCTTATTGACGCAGGTTGGAGATAGGATTTTCTCTTAGCATCTACCAGACTGGCTTCTGTATCATCTTACACCAACACATGCCTACTTAGGGGCAGACTGGGTCCTGCTGGTTCTCTCCTGTACTTGCAGTGTTCTCCAACTCCCTCCAATGCTTGTACTGAGCAATGACACATCCCAAAATAGCATTGTGTCTTTCAACGAGATAGTCCGAAATGTGGGTTGGAGTGGCACACGCGCGGTCTGGGCATGAGGTTTCCTCTGTTCTCCATCCCGTGCTAACTGCAGTTTCCTGTACGCTGCGTTCCTCACTCACCTCCCCTCAGTCAGTGCCAATGCAAAATACAAATGGCAAAGCATATATTTGCTTCTGAACTTGCATTTGGATATTTTGGCTAAAATGTCAATATTATTAGGTTTCCTTTCAGATGCTAGACATATTACCTTGTTTTGAATACCTTGTTCCTGACATGAACAACCTCTGAACCCGCCACATTCATACAGAAATATCTGCAGCGGCTTTATAGCATGGACCGCAGTTCTTCAGGGACAGCAGATACATTCAATGTGTCAGAAAGATTAAAGAAATGCAAACTTTCTTTGGGTTTCATATCCCTGGCAAGTTGGGTGCTCAGAAAGTGACAAAGATGAACAGTCTCAATGTGGCGGTTCTCTCTCTCCTCTTGGTTTCATATGAATACGAAGGCTTGCTGTTTGTCCTCCTTATGCACTGGCTGCGAAAGTAATACTGACTCCATTGCTTTAGAGATGTAGAATGGTAACACAGCAGAAAGGTGCCCTCTTTCTAATAATACCTAAAATGCTTGACTTCAATGAAAAATTAATTTAAGACATAGAAAATCTATTCAGTAAATTGAATATGGTATCATACTTTTGCCCTGTTACTGATTGCTGCTGTCATACTCACATAAGCTCACATCTTTCAAAATCAAAGAAATATTAATACATACTCAAAATATACTTGCACATTAATAAATTGAAGTGAGAAAAAAGGAATAACCGTGGTCTACAGATGAGCACTATATAGCAAGTACCTTATCTAGCATGACAGTAGTTTGCCAACACCCTGCTGGTATAACCGGTATAGCTTGAGCCTCTCTCATTTCCTAGTGCATTTGCATCTACCAAAACTGTTTTCTTGGGAATCAACCAGAGCATCACTTCCTGGTCCTGCATTACGAAGGCACATGTTCCTTTTAACACATAATATTTGAATGTACATTTTGACTCTCAGAAATTGGGTCAGAAGAAGGATGGTGAAGCTCTAACAATGTCTGCTTACTTTGTCATTCTGAATATATAATGATGACATAATTCAAAACATCCATAAAGTGAAACAGCTAGACTTTTTTTCAGAATAGACTGAACAACGAAATACCACTGGATGTAATTCAAAAGCAAGTTTGGCTGTGTTTGTTAGTGTATTGCTATTATTATCCAAAGTAAGTGTATAAAATAAATCTGATTTCTATAGATAGAATAATAAAAGATACAGATGCTGACCATTTTGGGGGAGAAATTGTTTCTGACAAGCCAGTCTTAAAACTATTTCCTGAAGCCACATAGTCTGTCAAAACCCTTTCTGGATCAACCTTCATTGATCAGAGTAATTAGACCATTAGGCAATGCTATTTTAGAATAGCCAGATTCATGGTCACTACAGAACAGGAGCAGGATTTCAAAGCATGTGGCCAAACGCCAATTTTTTTTGCCTGTCTATTAAGCAGAGTGCAACCTTTTCTCTATGATATGGGTAGACTTCGAGCAGTGGTCCACACCTCTGTCACTTTGATTTTAGATTGAAATGTACCATTACCTTCAGGCCACAATGAATTCATATTAAGGGGAAAGGTAAACAAGACATTTTGTGTCAGTCTGTTTAAACAATATCTAAAAGTAGGCTATAGTAACTCTTCGGGATCTGATGAAGGAAGGAAAATACTTGCAACCTCCTTATGTCTGCAGACAATTTCCCCAATGCAAAGGGAATGTTCAGTGTCAATTTCTAACTGGTTTGGATGTACTCAGTACTACTTGTATGAGACTATAAACAAAGCAGAACTTCCTAGACCAGAGAATAAAGTATTTGTATATCAATATTGATATTTTTGGAACTTTCCTTATATGCAGTGATACAGACCTGCACCAGGAAAAGGTGAATCAAATAGTCCAAACATCTCTAAGGAACTCAAGGGACATGACACCACCAAACCCTGTGTAACTGCAAAGTGAGAACACTGATATCAGAATAACTACCATTTCTGAGGTTGTTTGTTGACATTTTGAAGTGAGAGGTTTTCTCCTAAGAAAAGTGATGAGAATCTTCGTGTTATGTCACCTTCTCATGCAAGCACTGCTGAGAAACAACAACTTGTTTCAGTCATACAGGACATAAGCTCCAAAAGAACTTCAAGTGCCACCTGCAGCAATATACCAAAGCCCAAAGGTCAGTGATCTAAGAAAAAGCAGTGCACGCAAATCCTTAACTGTACACAGTATGTTTCCTAAAGCGGCTTAATATTCAGCATGAATTTCACCTGTGAGTCTTTGATGGGCAGCAAATAGGCATACCACTGAACCAAGCAGTTCCCACTCCCAGTGCAGTGTCTGCAGCATGCTGGCTCAAATACTGTCTCTGTTCTCCCTTCAGCTGCTGTCATCTCTGCCGCTGTGTCCTGCAGAGCAGGGAGGTGTGCAGAACCAGGCACAGGATTCTCTGTCCTCACGTGCTTCAGATACACGAGCTCATCTTCCACCCACAACAGGGGAAGAGAACAAATTGGCCTTTGTGTGATATTATGACCTTAAAAGTGCAATTCCACCAGGATAGAAAGGAATCCTTACACAAGGGAGTAGTTTAATGGGAAGACATTTAAATATGTTACCTAAGTCTTGGTACTCACGCAAATTGTTTTCAATGTTTAGAAACACATACATGCACTATCTATGAAAGAGAACCTTTTAAAGGTTGGAATTCTTACCTAACCTCAGTCTTGGTCATCTCACTCCACCCTAGGCGTGTAAGAGTTTGGTGTCTAGTCTAGACTGTATCAATGGCCAATACTGAGAGAACGAGAGATTCAGAGGGTCCTTCATCCCACTTATTGTGCCTCTTATAACAGGATTATTTACTTCTTGGAAGTGACTGTTCCTTTATATTTGACCGCACAGAGAACCTGATGAATGAGTTATGATGGATTTCAGATGACTAAAGTCTGATGACCAAAATATTTAAATTACATGTTTCAGGCTCTTCTAGTAGGTTCCCTTCTCTTGAACCAATTACATTGGTTCAAATAGCACAAGGCAATCAAAATGTGCATTAAGGAAAAAAAACCAGAGATTCTTTCTGTAAATATGATTTGGCATAAAGAGGTAAGTGAGAATGAGAGAGGGACATGTCACAACCATGTTAAATCATGATGCATTCTTGCACTATTTGCTAGAAGACAGACACCTTAAGAGAATATATTTACCACTGCCCTTAGAAATTAACCCATGGCAGCTCCCCATGTTGGGGGAAAGAAATCTTTAATTAGCCCATATAATTTTAATTCCTTGCACCCCTAGATGTTGCTCATACCATAGCTGGGATTATAGCGCCTGTTGACATAACAATGTACAAGGGTTTTGAAAGAAAGCCAATTTAACAGGGAAGGAAAATCCAAGCATTATTATCTTCTGGCTTCAAATTACAGTAGTTTCTGGTTTAACTGTTTACCTGTGTACAAGAACTGCCAGCTAAAATCCAATATGCCTCTCGCTACAACAAGGGAACTTCTTCCCATTTGACAGATGTTATGTTGTGCTAGGTCATGTGTGAGGATGCAAAGGAGAGGAAATAGGAGGCAATATTTACTGAGATGAAGAGGAATTTTGGACAACGGGCTATGTCCCACAAGCTCAGTCATCAGCCTCCTACTAGTGAAATCTTTCTGCTGGTTTCCACAAGCTTGGATCTTGCCCAGAACGATGACGTTGCAAACAAGGAAGTGTGAAAATCCAAAACCGCTTGCGTACAGCAGCTAACAACCTTGCCATTCAGTAGGCACGTCCACATTGACCTTCAGTCAAAACCGGGTTTCTTTCACCAAGGATTTTGTTATGTGATACATGCCAAAGGGTCAAAGAATAATCAGTTTATAAGAATTCTTTCAGAAAGGATTTTTACTGCTTCCTTCCATTTCGTAGCTCAGGCCAGGAACAGGTTTGTCTGCATGGAAGGTTTAAGGTTATTGCGCATATTCTCGGTAGCTGTCATTCATTAACCCCTCTCAGCTCCCCAGCCACACTATTGCTGTATCTGACCAAAACTATACATTTCCTTCATAGTATTCACCATCGAAACATATCCCTTCTGTCAAACCCTTTTTCACATGTGTTCCTGATTTCAGGTCAAATTTTACCCCCAAGGAAGTGACTGCAGAGCTAGTACCCCAGGAAACTGCAGTCAAAAACGTAATAGAATTCAAGGAAAAAGTTAAAGAAATTCTTTTCTTTGTGCTATGAATAAATTAAAAATAGATAATCACAACTGTACCTTCTGGTCTAAAAATCCTAAGTTCCATATGTTTGGTTGATTACAATATATCACAGAAGGCAGAAATTATTCACCTGTCAAACAATGTAAATTCCTGATGAAAGCTAAACTATACTTTCAAATCTGATGTTAAGCCTAATGATTTTTTTTCTTTTGTTAGGACATGACCTGTTCAGCAGAGTAGGACAGCTCATTAATTTGGCCATTCTCTTGGACAAGTTCACAATATAGAAATTTTTCATCTCAGAGGAATTCTACCCTTTCTATTCTACCTTTTGGCAGAATACAGCCTTGTATGGCAAGCTGCACTGAAATATTCCCCATGTGAATGGCTAAGCTTCTCTCCTCCCCTGTAACACATCATAGCATAATAACATTAATTCTAGCCTAAAATTGGATTAATAATTTCCTGACGCCTGGAGGGAATAGTATAATGACAGGTAAATGGACTATATGAGTGTCCTTTAGTCCTCACTTTAAAAAAATAAATCATAAAAGTATGTTTAACTAATGAGAAAAACTTACATGTCTTTTGGAAAATTAGCTCCAGGAGAACACCTGAAAGGTGCATAACTACATAACATTCTGATACAGATCCAAGTATTTTGGCATATATGTAACATACTGAAGAAAAATACAGCATGCAGAAGAATGAAGAATTTATACACAGCTAATTTTTCTTTGGCCAAAAAAAAAAAAATATCCTGCTGTTATGACCACTTGCACAATGACCATAACAAAATCCTTTCAATTAAGTTCACACACACCACCACCACCCCCTGTACAATATTACTTCCTTCTGCCTCCTCTTTAGGTGAGAATGTTTACTATATACTGTTGGGAAGGGATAGTTCAATAAACTGTATGATAAGCAATGTGTCATCTCTAGAGGCTGAAAGTATTGAAATTTAACAAGATCTAAAAGAATAAATCTATATTCTGATTTCATCCAAGCGCCTCAGGCTTACAAAAACATATGTGAGCTCTGGCCATTCTTTTTTTATTTTGAAAACAAATCAGTGATTTCTCAGTGGGTTTTCATCCCTGTTTCAAAGTTTTTCACACCTCTGGGATCTGATTCTGCAGGCCATCTGTGCATAAATCTTTCCTGCGTGCCCCCAGCACTTCACCACTCTCTCTAACACGGCAGGAATGCTCCCAGCAATATGTGAATAAAGAATCCAAACTAAGAGTCCATTTAGTTTTAGACAGAGTTCTAAGACAAAAATTAAATGGATGATATTAAGATCCCTTTAATGATTTGCTAACAAGCAGTAGTGTGGGAGTAGTGTGGGAATAGTTACAGACTGCTGCTTATTTGAATCAGCTGTTTCCATAAGATTTTGATCCAGTTCTTTCAAGCAAAAATAAATATACACATTTTTCATTCAGTTTTGATGAAATCCACAAACTACTTTAAAGTAAAAAAACCAGAAGTTTTCTCTGGGATTAAAAATGCAGAAAATGCAAGATTTGAAAAAGGAGGTGGGTGGCAAATGTAATGTTGAGACAAAGGAAAAGGTTTAAATGTAGCATTTCTTCACATGTACACTTCATTTTGCAGAATATAATAACAGTCTCCATCAGTCAGCTATCAACACTGCCTGTAAATTACTTCCATTATGCTTGAAACAAAAACATGGTTATTTTACAATGGCTGTAGAGTCACAAAATGACAAGCAGAGGCTGTTGAGACCACTAACATGCTGCAATCGTTACTACCCAGCACAGAGAAGGTAAAACATATGTTCCTCAGTCATTTACATTGCCTTCACATTGGTCTGTGGTCACAAAAATCTATGTTGGCTGTAGTTCAGCACACCCATTATTTGCTTAACCTCAGCAATGTGCATAGTTTTATACATAGTTCATTGGAATTTAATTGGAAATTAAATATAAAAAAAAAAAATTATAGATCTCATTTGCCTTTTTCCTGATTCTCAAGAACATGAAAAAACTGCAAATAAGAAAAAGTCCTGTCTGGATGTTCGTGTCCACAAGCATCAAAAGGACACTGTCAGCCTGCAGCTGTTGAGCTGAATACTGAACACTCCTTTGCAATGCATGCATGTGTGTATTTTACATAAGATATTTCAGCATACTAGCTCCTGTGGTACTGCAAGAAAAAGATGCAAAGTATGTTTGGTCAAACAAGATAGTCCCTGAAAAATCCCTCAATTGCTTTTGTACCATAGATCTAAAACTCAGATACTGGAAGTCTGGTTATCCTGCTCCTGTCTGCCTCAAACTCAACCGGCACCTAGAAATGCAGCTCCAGTTCTCCCAGGATAGCAGTAGATAAATGAGTGATGTCTTTTAACCTGCTGTTCTTATAAGTTTACCATCATGGAGATTCTGAAGACTCACCAAGCAATCTGCTGCAGCCTCAACTATGCTGGTGTTAGCACATTTTTCCTACCTGCTAAGCTAAATCTATTCCCAGCAGATACTTTCTTCCCCTTCGCCGCTCTGCCCCATGTAGATGTGGAGCAGTATAGTATCTTTCTTCAACCCTCTCTTCTCTAGACTTAGCAACCTTATTGTCTCCAACCTTTCCACAGATGTTATGTTTCAAATAACATTCCTGTGGCTCACCTCTGTGCTCCCTTCAATTTGTCCCCACCTTTCTAGATGCGTGGTACACAAAACTGTATGTGAAACTCCCCTCAGGGACATATCAGCACAGACTGGAGCAGAATGATTTCATTTGTTTTAGTTCCAGGATGAAGTTTGCCTTTTTCAAAAGAGCAACACTTTTTTTTTTTTTTTTTTTTTTAACTCCCATTCAGCTTATCATCAGCTATTAACCAGTTCCTCATCCTGTATGGTAATGTGCAATATTTTACCACAACCACAGCACATGATTTCAATTCCTTTTTAAACTGCACCCTGTTATGCTGGGTCTTGGGTATGTTTCCAACTTAAATCTATACCACAGTCTGATTTAATGTCTACCTGCGACTTCCAGAAGGCTTCACTGCTTCTACCCATGACATCTATATTTCACATGAAATGTATCATTAAATAGTCTCCAGTTGATTTTATTTCCTAACTCCAGTATTTAAAATAATTTTTATTGTCTTTTTTATCGTTCTTGCTGTTTATGTCTGTGAATTCTTATGTCCAATACCTATCCTTTGCCTAGCCCACAAGGAACTGGTATGTCCTTATGTTTATTTCAAATAGGGACTTAACAAACTTAACTTAATAGACAAGGACTCAACAAAACAGATACAGCCCTCCATGGATTTTGGCTTCCCTTGAGTTATCCTATGCAGGATGCTGACATGAAAACCCTACTCTCTGCTTCATATAGAAGAGTAAGTTAGACCTTAGTAAAGCCTTTGACATTGTCTCCCACAGCATTCTCCTGGAGAAACTGGCTGCTCATGGCTTGGACGGGCGTGCTCTACTCTGGGCAAAAAGCTGTCTGGATGGCCTGAGCCCTAAGAGTGATGGGAAGGTGGAGTTACACCCAGCTGGCAGCTGGTCACAAGTGGTGTTCCACAGGGCTCAGTACTGGGGCCAGTTCTGTTTAATATATTTAACAATGATCTGGATGACGGAATTGAGTGCACCCTCAGTAAGTTTGCTGACACCAAGCTGGACAGGAGTGTTGGTCTGCTTTAGAGTAAGAAGGCTCTGCAGAGGGATCTGGACAGGCTGGATCGATGGGCCAAGGCCAATTGTATGAGGTTCAACAAGGCTCAGTGCTGGGTCCTGCACTTGGGTCACACCAGCCCCACCCAGTGCTACAGGCTTGGGAAGAGCGGCTGGAAAGCTGCCTGGTGGAAAAGGGCCTGGGGGTGCTGGTTGACAGCCGGCTGAACATGAGCCAGCCATGTGCCCAGGTGGCCAAGAAGGCCAACAGCATCCTGGCTTGTATCAGAAACAGAGTGGCCAGCAGGACTAGGGCAGTGATCGTCCCCCTGTACTCCGCACTGGTGAGGCCGCACCTCGAACACTGGGTTCAGTTTTGGGCCCCTCACTGCAAGAGGGACGTAGGGGTGCTGGAGCGTGTCCAGGGAAGGGCAACGGAGCTGGTGAAGGGTCGGGAGCACAAGTCTGATGAGGAGCAGCTGAGGGAACTGGGGTTGTTTAGCCTGGAAAGTAGGCAGCTCAGGGGGGACCTTATTGCTCTCTACAACTACCTGAAAGGAGGCTGCAAGCAGGTGGGGGTGGGTCTCTTCGCCCAAGTAAAAAGCAATAGGACAAGAGGAAGTGGCCTCAAACTGCATCAAGGGAAGTTTAAATTGGATATTAGGAAACATTTCTTCATTGAAAGGGTGATCAAGCATTGGAACAGGCCACCCAGGGAGGTGGTGGAATCACTGTCCCTAGAGGTGTTTAAAAAACGTGTAGATGCAGTGCTTAGGGACATGGTTTAGTGATGAACTTGGCAGTCCTGGGTGAACGGTTGGAACTGATGATCTCAAAGGTCTTTTCCAACCTAAATGATTCTATGATTCTATGCGCAGAGAAGGCAGACCAGAACAGCATGACAGGTGGTAGAGGGAAAGAAAATCCTTCTCCTAGCTCTACTGAAGCCTTTAATCTTTGCCATCCTGGGTTCTGGTGTATGCCCCAGCCCTGCTGGGAATTGTTACCAACAACATCATCCTAAAGCAGAGGAAGTTCAGGCTCATTACATATAGCCTGCTTAATTCCCAGGCTAATGAGACCTGCAGGAGCTCAGGCCACATAAACCTCAGGGTTTATACCCTACAGATTAAGATCTTCAGAACCCATTTTAACTGAAGGGCATATTTGCACAGGAAATTTCCCCTAATTGCTGCCTTTATTGTACAGGTAATTGTGTGGTGGAAACTCTACCACATGAGTCATGTGCAGCACAGGTAGCAAAACCAGCACCTGTGGAGAATTTGAATGGCCTGCAGCAAAACCAGGAGCTGGTGATGGTGTCAAGCTGAAAGAAACACGAATGAAGAGTAGTCAGTCTCAGCTGCCACTGAGAACAGAACAGTGGAGTCAACATCTCTGCAAGATTTCTAGTGGCACAATCAGTCTTTCCTTTGCAAAAAGACAGTTACAGCCTGGCATGTCACCCTAGAAAGGATGCTAATCGCTCCCTCTGTGCGAACAAGCAAAGATGTGCACTTTGCACCAATTAAGCTAGGCTCAGCTTGCAGCCGGTTAAGTTGACGCCAATGCAAACACCAGTTCATAGAGGTTGTGTCTGGGACTTGATGCCAGCAACAGAAATCATGTCCAAAACACAGGTGCAGGTGAGTGCTGTGAGCCTGAAGAAGAGAAATCAAGCAGAGAAACAGCAGAAAGGCACAAGAACTGATGTGCAGGGGGGAGGAAGCTATGCTTTCAAGCTTTTATTCTGGATGCAAAATGAGTGAATAGAATTTCCTGGATTGATGTGCTGTCACAGCTGATATCACTGCATATTTTGTTCAGGTTCACAATACTCTTTAGATGCCTTGTGAAGATACCTGAAATTGTCCTCAACAGAACAGCCTTCAGGAGCCAGTCCTGTTATGAATGAATAGGCAAAACAGCAGGAGAATAAAGGCCTACAGACCTTTAAAGACCAGCCTGTCTGCTGCCTGCGCTGACAGCCCACTGTATCGGAGGGGGATGCGACCAACCTGTTCAGGGACCCCACTGACAGTGTCACTCAGTCAAATCCCTTGCAACAACGAATCAAACCTCCAGAGACTGATACAAAATGAACTTCAGCTGAAGGTTTTTATTATACAAAATGCAAGTTTGTGACAGAGTAAGGTTCAAAGATTGCCAGGGATAATACACTGACTGCAAAACAAGCTTAGAACAATACACCTAATAACAGCTAGCATGAGTTAGTCAAAAAATTAAGTTCTTACCCAGTAGGTGTCCCTATAGGGGAGAAGACAGGTTCAGCCTGCCAACTGATCCCAGAAGTTACAATGGAGTCTTCCCTAACTTCTCCCCTTCCCAACTTTTATACTTTACGTTTAGGTGGAGCTTGAGTGACTTTAGTCATATATACTTTTGTTACTGATAGGTGTAAATTTATCTCACTTCACCTTCAAAGGTGCAGCCAAATAAAAATACCAAGCGCATACTCAGTGAGGGGTGGTCATACCTTGGAGGAGAGTAACTTTGGGATGGAGGTGTGGGTTGGCATTACAATGGGATTATAATGAGCAAACTTCATCTGAGGAAAGTAATCCCTCCGCCACAATTGTTGGCTCAGCAGTGGGCATCTTCTCATATATTCTTCACGTGACAACTGCTATGCAGCTTACCAGCCGTGTGGTACCATCAGGCTCCCCTTCCTGCAGGGAGCACAACAGAGCCTGGCTGCCGTGTCTCCACCTCTGCTACTCTTATCAGCACATGCTGAGATGGCAGGGTGTGTGGCTTAGGGAGCCATGGTAAAGCAGATTCCACACATGCCAACCATCCTGAAAGCAGTAACTGTATTTTACCCTAAAAATCTTTCTGTAATACTACACTTCTGTTAGGTCCTGATTTTCTCTAATTCCCCACCAAAGTAGTTTTCCTACAATGCTATGAGAGAAAATGCGCAGCATCCCCCCTCCCAAAGAGAGGGACTTCCTCATCTGGATGATGTTCCCCTGTTTGTCCTGTTCCAGCTGCAGCTCACCTCTTGTTCTGAGGCATGGAAAGAGTCATTTGTGTGTGGGAAGAGAGGCCCAAATCTGTAAGAGACCTCTGCAGTCCAGGCCTGTCTCACCCTATGTACGGAGCAGCCGTTACAGAGATCTGCGTCCGTGGTGCCTTGCTGCAGTGCTCAGAGCAAGCGTCCAAGAGGAATTTCTCATCTGCTGAGGCAGAGTGTGATTTTCCTTCATGCAGCTGCCAGCTGGAGATGTAGAGACTGCCACTGAGAGGTGGGAAGGAGGGAGGTAGGACAACTGCTCCCAGCGTATCTCAGCCCTGTGTCTCCAAAGGTGCTAGGACAACCAGGGCGAGCCCACTATCACACCAAGCTCTCTGCATCCATGCTCAATGGGTACCACCTTGCCCTGCGTGGGAGGGGCAGCAGTTGAGGAGGTGACCAACCCCACCTCAGCTAGCTGCCTCTGCCTTGTCCAGCCCTTCTCCTCCCATGGGAGACCACCAGCTCCCAGTTCCCCCACCAGCTTTCCCTCCAACCCACCTCACTTGCCATGTATTCAGTGATGATGAAGGTGGCAGCAGCCCTAAAAACACCTCCTGCACACACCTCGGGGGCCTGGGGGCAGCCCAGCAGGCGGACACCCCCCACCAGCCCGTGGGTCCCCGGGCAGTGGTAGGGGCAGGAGAAGGGGGACAGCAACGGGGATGGGGATGGGGATGGGGATGGGGACGGGGACAGGGATGGGGATGGGGATGGAGAAGAGAGCAGGAGCCTCCCCCACTGCTCCCACCGCAGCTGTCTGCTGCCCTTCGGTGGCCACCTGAAGGTGAAGCAAGGGAGAGCCGGGGTGGCAGGGGGGGATGGACCCCATCTTGCCCCGGCTCCCCGAGTTCAGCCTCCCCGCGACCTGTCCCAAAAACCTGCCATCCCGGGCCGGGGGATGCTCTGGCTTCCCAGAAGCGACCTGGCTGCAAAACGGCTGGCCCGGGGGACCTTCTCCACTCATTCCCCATCCCTGTGTCCCAGGACCAGCTCTCCCTCACATTAGGGCCACAGTCACCAAGGCTGGGTGGGCTCCAAAGCACAGGGCTGCTCTGTGGACAGGGTCACACCTTCTTCTTTTCAGGTGTGAGACGGAGCTGACTGCATAAAGCAGAAACCCCTGAGGAGCTGCTTCCTCGGGTCAATGCAGTTACTTGGACTAATGTGAAGTGACTCACTCTCCGCCTGAAATAGCATTCCCTCGCAGGTTTGAAGGGATTCGAGCACTGCAGTGCCCCAGCCCAGGTAAGGCCAGGACGCCCCCCTCCCTGGGCAGCAGCACAAGGCAGGAGCACACCAGGGAAGTGCCACAGCTCCCTGTGGCTGTGTTTTGGGGCAGGGAGTAGCGAGCTTCCATGCTGCCCTCCTTAGGGGGGGCATCCATCCCAGCAAAGGTCTGTGGGAGAAGCTGTCTTAACAGGTACGTGACAAACCCAAACAGCCTCCTGCCCTGCTCTGTGCGGTGCCTGCGGCTAGGGCACAGAAAGCAGAAGTGTCACAGTCTGTATACTCTTTCCCTAAACACAAACAGCAGTTTGGGCAGGAGGTATTGCTAGCGTGTGATCCTCAGGCCAGATCTTCACCTCTTCTCAGCCTAAGAATACAAGGTGCCAAAGACATGTGCATCATCTGCTGCTTGCACCAGGCCTGGCAGGACTGCCAGCCACCCCATCACAAAGCCTTGTGCCTCAATTTCCTGACATGTGGGGGAAACAAACCAAAAAAACGCTATAGCAGTTATCCACTGCTATCCACACTGCTGAGGGTGGGGTGTGGAGGTGGGCGGTGACCTGTTTGTGGAAAGTGATTAATTAGGACTGTATTCTTTTGTCAGCTCTGCTGAGGATCTGATGTACTATATTCAATCCTTCCCCTAACCATGATAATTTAGATCACACCAAGCCATGGGTAGATCATTTTGCTGCAGGACTACCAGATGTAATTGCATTGCATTTGCTTGCAGTTTGGACACCAATCCTTCAGGTCACTGCCAGAGTATCTAACCAGCATCTCCGCTGGGTTCTGCAGCTTCTTAGCTTCAAACTGTCCAGATTTCATCATTACCCATAACCAAGCCACAGAGTTAAGTGCTGGCTTGGAGACATACCCTAGAACAGTGCTCCCTGTAGTAAGGTCTTTCCCTGATATGGAAAGCTGCCTGGAGCTGAGTCTGCTGATGAACATGGGTTTGTGACGGACCCAGCACAGTGGGATGGTGGAGATCCATTAGTTAGCCTGGACATTTACTGTATTCTGAGTGCACCACCTCCTAAAATACTGGATCAGACCAGCTGCCCAGTTATCCTTCTTCTGACAGCTCATACAAAGAGAAACTCTCCTCCCCTCCCAACATCAGTTAGCAAACAGTGTTGGCAGCCTCCAAAGTCAATTGACTACAGCACAAGGACAGGGCCGGGGAGTGTTTCCCCCACCCCTGTAGATCTGCTTTTCTTTGTATCTGACCTGTGTTTTCTAACTGAGGCTGCCCCTACTTACCAAACTGCCCACTTCACGGTCTCCTCGATGTACCCAGCAGCCTCAGATCAGCATATAGAGATTCCTTTAAGGCTCTGAACTCAACAGCTGTCATCTACTGGTGTCAACAGTCCCCCACTTTACTGGTACAGGCTCTCTAACCCTGTGATAATCTAGTCTAAGCAGGAGGTAGAGTTGTCTTAGGGGTCATAGTAAGGCTGTGCTATAACACACCCCAATCTCACCGCTTCGCTTTCCAAGTAGAAGGTGCACTTCTCTAACATACACCTCAAATACAAACAGCTGTGAGCATGTTATGAACAAGCCCCAGACGAAGCCTGCTAACCCAAAGTGAAATCCTCCACAACATGTGCAGTTGTCTCCCTACAAAGAGGATGAGAAAGAGACACGTGGCAGATCTGAGTCAGGGCACTAAATACGGAAAATGCTCAGACACCATAACGATGAAGGCAATCTAGGAACCTAGACGGAATAGACTGGTTTTCTGTTCTGTTTTTCACTTTCCTCCCCTTTACTTAATGTGGCCCACCTTTTTCTCACCGTGTCTAACTTCATTTCTTTGTCCAGGAACGCACGTATTGCTGCATTTAAATAAAGGGTCGGATAATGCACTCAGGTACGCTGTTACAAGCACAGAAAATTTTCAAAACTCAGTGCCGCCCAAGCCAATGTGAAACTGTCTTTGAGTGCCATGGGGACCAGAATCTCTCCCTGCTGAGCAATTGTTCCAGTTATACTGAGGAAACTCTTTTGGCTTTGACTTCAGGAGGTTGAAACTAAACGTTCGTGTGTTTCACCATAGGGAGGGGTTTAAAGCTAGAATATTACACAGAATAGCCTGATTCTGAGCATTTTCTTTTCCTCCTGTTTCCTGGTGCTATAGCAGAGAGAGCTTCAGCAGGCTGCCAGCAGTCCTTGGCACTTCTACGACTGCATCATTCAGCACTGCGAGGGACAGCCCCAGGTGCCCCAAGGGGCTCTCCCAAGCCACTGGAATGTCAGTACATGAAGGACGCATGCAGGGGACAAGCGCTGAATCCCATGACGGGTGTACATCTGTTCCCTGGTGATCAAATCACAGAAGAGGAGTGCCACGGGGGCTGGCCTTGATCGTTGAGCTGTGCTGGGGAAGGGGCTGCTCAACAGCCTGCTCTGGCTGCAGGGCGATGCTGCTGCTTTGCCCCCATGCTGGATGCAGCTGGTGGGCAAAGCAGGGATCAGACCTCCAGCTAGGGCCAGCACATGGGTTCACAGAGCAGGTGAGTACTGATAGAAACTGAAATCTTCAGCGGTTTGTGTCAACGTCCTGTCTGTGAACTGCAGTGGCAGAGGAGAGATGAACTACACCCGGCTTGAACATTTCTGCTGCAGAGGTGGGGAAGTCTGGTGGGTGCAGTAAGTGAAGAGAGACAGCTGGGATGCTACCACGTCAGAGGGCCCTGCTGGATCACAAGTCAACACCTGCATCTTTGCATCAAAGCCGTGCAATACTCTGCAAGGTTACTTTGCATCTGCAGGCACTTTGATGCTATTATTAGGCTGTTTACAACTATAGTAAAGCAACTTAGTCATGAGTGGAGTTAAGAGAAGGTGTTCTCAGGCCTATCTTAGCCCCAGAGTTTGCATGGAGGATGCAACTGGGGTTAGAACAGGAATTTTTAGCAAGATGTTGTTCCCAACACAGACAGTCATGGCTGCTCTTCCTCCTTCATGACTAAGTTGTGCTGGGGAAGCACTTTTACTTTGTCACAGCACAGTCTGGGGGTCCGGAGTTGTTTCACTGTATGATTCTGCAGCTTTTCCTGACCTTGCTACCCTGGGAAGAGACACAGTTGATAACACAATCTCTTTGATTTTTTTCTTTGCTGCCCCACAAGATGTGCTTTCACAGCCTAATACGAGCTGGTTCTCCATGGGCAATCTAAAGGAGACGAAGTACAGATCATTTTTACCTTTACATCACTAGCTGATGTCAACGCTGTATTCCCCTCCCCAGCCTCCACCCTTCACTGGATTCAATTCCTAGACAAATGACACCCAGCTACAAAAGCTACAGCCTCTCACTGTTCACCTCTTCTTTGTCTCTTTTTCTTTCCATCTTAGCCAAGGCGGCCATCTAAATATTGTTAGACAAAAGCAGGTAAATCTTTTTCTTCCGTCAGTCCCAGACAACATCCACTTGCAGATCCCATTCCACAGCCCTGGGCTTCACCGGCTCTACCATTGAGATGTAGAGCAGGTGCCAGCCAGGGAGCCTCACGCTCTAACACTTGCTAATCGCTCATGAATGCATGTGCAAGAGCCAGTCTTGGAGAAAAGGAGAGGGTATACAGGTGGGGGTAGGGGCCAAGCAATGTAGGGATCCCCGTCTTAACCCCTGACAGACTTGAAAGATGAGCACCCTTTTCTCTAATCCCACCTTTCCCTGTAATTAGACACTTGCCTCACAGGTGACCTGCTCTTATGGGGACTTTCTGGGGCTTAAAAAATTCAGATGGCACAGACTGGGCACAGCGACCTGCCTGAAAAGTACGTGCTAACTTGGAAGAGCTCGGTTGGTGGGATTTGTTAGCAGCACCTGCAGACTGTGTGCCCACTTATGACCTGCACAAGTGTAATTACAGTCATCCACCTGGCACATAATCCTCATTAGTTCTGATATTCATTAACAATGGCGAAATACATGGGATCAGCCTCAGATGAGAGATATGAAAGAAAGCAGGTGCCACAATACACAGTGAAGTCAAGAGAGCCTTCAACATGCATGAAATCTAGCTGCCACCTCAGTGCCCCACTCAGACCGAAGGCTCTGGCAGCGATGGATTGTGCAAAGACTTTTCCCCCTGGGTGAGTTTTGAGTTGTAGGAAACTGTGCCCAGCAGAATGGGAAAGATGAGCAAAGGGGCCTCAGGAAAAAACAGCTTCCATTAAATTTCAAAGTTCATAAGCAAAGTGTGTTTGGGGAACAAAAGACAAACTGCTTGATGCAGAGCATCCTTTCAGAGGAGGCTCATGTTTTGAGGCTACACAGGGCCTTGGTACACTGAGAAACACAGGACATGCTATTCCCCTCTGGTGGTGGGAATGGTGGAAAGCATTTGAACACAGCTATGTCTATGCCATTTGCTTTTAATAAGACGGCATCTAACTGAACCTGTAGGAACAACCACACTATGGCTAAAGGGAAGAGGGGAGAATTCAAGCAGAGAGGACGCTTGCAAGGTTATGCATAATTATACTTGCCCAATATGCGTAAGCTCTCCGAGTTCCCCAGGACTTTGCACGACCCTGGCTCCAAGCTGTGCTGCTCGAAAGTCTGCCCTTGGGGACACTATTCCGTATCCCAGCTGATGGGCACTGATAGGGAATGCTTCTTGAGATGAGCGCTTAGAACTATAGCACTCCAGCATCATGTAAGTGGCTGGCATGGATGAAGGGTTGGTAAAGAAAGAACACACCTATCAAACCCTAGACATTTGGGTTGCCCCACTAGCCTTCTTCCCACCTGTTTTTTGACACTCGGCTTTCCTGCCTTTTCAGGGAGTTGCTTGGTTTTGTGCCATGGCTCCTCTGTCCCAGTCTGCCTGTCCACTGCTAACAAAGGGCCACATCATCCAGTAATTCTCAGGTGATTGAGAGCCTGGGTTGTTAATGGGAGGGAGAAGCTTTGTCCTTTTCTCGACCTGCTCCCCTAAAGAGTCAAGAGAAAGGAAAACTGCATTTTAATATGAATGAGGCTCTAATTTTTGTTATTCTTTCTTGACCCCCTTCCTTCTACAAACATGGCATCTTGGGTCCAGACTGTGAGCTGTGACCATGCTACAAGGGCAGGCTGTCCAGAGCCAAGTTCTGGCTGAGTACTGAGGGCGGCAGAGCAGGAATGTTTTCATACTTGAGGAGTGCTCAATTAAAAAAAAAAAAATAAAAAAAATTCAAAGGTGCCTGCTTGGGAGAAAAGCCAGACAAGCTCAACGGAACACAAGGGGGGGATTTCCACCAGCCTTCCCCGACCACACACATCCCTGACAGAGGATGATGGCCCCCAGGGAAACCTCTGAGGGAAAATGGGGCTGAGGCCACGGTTCCCTGTTCACTGACACCAGGCCTGCACCCTGCCGCCTCCCTGAGCCCGGTGAACATGAGCAGAATGACACAGCGACACTCAGTGACACTTCACAGTATTCACCAAACACAGATGGCCCACGTCTGAGCTAGCTGCGGGAGGACACGAGCACCTAATCTACATAAAATATGAGACAACCTCTACTGCTCTGACTTTAACCTGCTGATGAAAGTGAGTTTAGCAATGCCCTGAGGCAGGAACCCATAGCATTTCTGACCCAGTGGTACGAGCTCCAGAGCTGGACTACAATAATCAACTAGCTGCTGCTTCCCCCGCTTCAGCCTGTGTAAACCAGTGTGTTTGCATCACTTCTGCTCGAGGCTGAGCTCCAGCCCCCTGAAGATACCGACCCTGCTGACACTGATGGGGATCGTTTGTAGGGGGAACCTGCTGGATGAAAACCTCTTCCAGGCACAGTACTGCCTCACCTGTGCTTGGGCCAAGACTGCTTTTAGACCTGAGCTTCTATCTTTGCTGCTGAAGGACTCCAGAAAAGGTTTGTTAGGGCATGCTTCAGCCCAGTGAGTGGCTACATGCATTTCTATACACTGTATGAGCCACCTTATGCTTGCTCACCTGATTAATGCTGCACAGTATTAGGCACATAATGAACTGAGAACTGCAGAAGACGGGGGTGGCTACAGCACAAAGGGAGAGTGGGACACCACCTTGGGCCAAAACTCAACTTGTTGCTGCTATTTGACCCTGTTGGGAAGAACAGGACTAGACTAGATCTGAACTGTGTTGCTGTTGCAGCTGAAAACACCTTCAAAAGAAACAAAAGTGGATACTGGCATCTGTTTTATCAGGTATTTTTTAAAAGCACATCAGCTCTAGACATTCATAGGCAGTATAGCCCATTTGCAGGCTGATGGTGCCATGGGACAAATGTCCCACACCTAGCACCCTGAGGAGCCTCTCAAATGTCCACATCGTGCTTCCCATAGCATCTTCTGTGCTTGTATGGCTTCTGGGTTTACCTTCCCAAGATGGTTTTCCGTGTATCATTTATGTGAGGGAAAATAACTGGATTTCTTTTCCTAATTAAACTCTGATATTAGATGATATGGTTTTATACACTCACACAAACTCTGTTTCTGTCACAAGGACATTAAAAAAGATGTTTTGTCACCTGACTAGAGGTGTGGTTGAGGAGAGGGAGTAAATTATCCCAACTGGAAAGGGGATATATGGAAAAGAGATTTGGTGGTTAAAGCATAATAACAAAGGGAATGGAAGACAAGCGGGATGAGAAAACCAAAAGATGAGGAAAAAAAGAAGAGACAAGAAAAGAAAAGAAGATAAAAGAAAAAAGGTAAGAGGAAAAAAGAGAAAAAGAGAAAAAAGGAAAAAGAGGAAAAAGAAGAGTGAGAAGAGGGAAGAGAAGAGAAAGGAGAGGAGAGGAGAGGAGAGGAGAGGAGAGGAGAAAAGAAAAGAGATGAGAAAAGACGAGATGGGACAGGAAGGGACGGGACGGGAAGGGACGGGAAGGGAAGGGACGGGACGGGAAGGGACGGG
>JAVJGI010000014.1:15196065-15232434 GCA_035590275.1 Ibycter americanus | reverse complement strand
CCTGCCCCGGGGGGCTGCGGAGCTGCCGCTCTCACATGTTCTCACTCCTCTCCCAGCTGCTGTGCAGTGTTCTTTACCCTTTCTTAAACATGTTATCGCAGAGGCACCGCCAGCACCACTGGCAGGCTCAGCTTTGGGCAGTGGCAGGTCTATTGGAGCCTGCTGAAATCAGCTGTACCTGGCATGGGGGCTGCTCCTGGTGCCTCCGGACTGAGGCTGTACCTGGAAACCCCCCACTACCAAAACCTTGCCACAAAAACCCAACACACGAATATCTGTCAACCTCCTGTTTCAGATGTCTTACGTGCTTCCTGCTTCTGGCCTGTAGCATCCTTGGGAGGGTGAGAACAAAGGGAAATTCATTTCCTGGAACAAAGAAAAAGGAGAAGAACGAGAGGGGAACAAGGACAAGGCCTCCTTTGAGTAATTCTTTGCCTGAGGTTGAGTTGTTGCCTTACAAAAGACGGGAGGTTGTCTTTACAGAAAATGAAATGACATTTAGATGTTAATTTTTTTAGATGAACACCCAAGTTCTTTTTAAGAACTAATAAATATTAGTGTATTGATTAAGATTTTTACAAATTAGACACTGTCAAACTCCTGCTAGAATGTTGCAACCCCATCAAGTCTATATCTGTTATGTCCATTTTGTACACTATTGTAACATACTCTTTTGTCAAATATTGTTTGGTTGGAAGCAGCTCTAAGAGTTTGGTAAATTTTATATCAATTAGAGATCCTCTAGGGGGAAAAAAAAAAAAAAAAAAGGAAAGCAGAAAAGCAGACAAGATGGAAATATTAGACCATAAAAAAGAAACCGCAAATAAAAATCAAAAAAAGGTGAGATGATGCTCTATGGATCTCCTTGAGGCAATGATGCAAGAATTTTTTATATAGTTTTCATAAAGCAAACATTTTTAATGGTAAATTTACTGCCTTTAAATTATATATTCATCCTAATAGAGTAAAGAGAACAACGAAGAGGTCTTGTGGCTGTACCTCATTGTATTTCTTCTGTAGTTTTGTGGAAAAATCTGAGATAAATGCATCACAGATGGAGTCAGGAGTACTATTAAAACATGCAGTAACAGTAGGAGGCTTTTTCATAACAGGATGACAGTCTGGGGGGCGGGAAATGGCACACTTCAGGTGTCTGTAACATAAGTAGCAACATCTGAAATGCTCAGTTAAGTGCTCTCTATGGCAGACAGTGATCAATAGGCAGTGACAGGCCACAACTAACCCAGGCGATTTCAGGAATCAAGTTACATGCAATGAAGCCCAGTGTTATCCTTCCATTTCAAAGACATGGAGTGAAAAATAGTTACTCACGTGGGGTTTGGCTAAGCAACCGCTCAGGCTGGTGAGCAGCTATATGAATAACTGTTCTAAAGTTAGCAAGGCTTCTTTGTGACTCACTCTTCACCACCCGAGTGCAAGCGAAGCGGTCCTTATTTGGTTGTGCAGTGTTTAATGGTTGTGTTGCTTTTTGATGGTGCCCAAGTCAAAATCCATCATGTTGGAAAACTCAGCATAACTGACTTTGTGTGAAACAAAGGCTGTAACTTTGCTCGAGGTAGGAAATCTTTGGTAAAAGAACATGTCAGTAGTATAGCCAAGTTTGACAACAAGGTGATGCTCTTATCTTTACACTCAGTTACTGGAAGTCAAGACAGAGGAATAGGAAACGACCCCTCCCACATCCAGAGGACCTGGATGACCAGCAGGCAACTTCCAACCGTGAATTAGTGCTGTGAATCAGGAATCATTTGAATAGAGACAATAGCATGGTCATGACTGACAACTTCTAGGAGGGGAAAATGGTGTAAAAATTGTTTTACCTGTGTGTTCACATGTGGCTGTTTTCAGGTTTTTGTGATCCTCCTAGCTGCTCAGCTCTCTCTAATACACATGAGGTAAATCAGGTTTCTGCACTGGTCTTACATTGATTGCATTCAAGTTCAATATCTCACACCTTTTATACTAGAGCATAAAACCCTGGTGGTAAGCCTGTAATTCCTCTGAAATTGCTTTACTGCATGTCAGTTTACAATGAAGTCTATCAACTCTCTGGTGTTTCAGGGCTGTTTAATTTTATGATAGAAATAAGATTTTGAAAATCAGGCTAAATGCAAAATTTTGGTTAACGCTGTTTATACTCCCAGCACTTTTTGAAACACCTGTAGGAGTCCATGAGACGCAGCACAGGCAAAGGCACAAGAAGGTAAAGTCTTGCTGTGTCTACCCTGCCTTTCAGACCCTGGCCTCTGTCACCACTGAAGCCCAAACTCACCATGACCTGCACGTACAGACATGTGCAGTTCCTCAGGATGAGTCAAGGAAAGCTTCAGACATTGACTGCTCCTTGGTTTAGGTTACATTTAGTGTGGATGGACCAAGTGCAGCATGCCTCCCCATGCTGTCACAGGTACTCTGCCTGTCCTTGCAACACTGTCACATGATCAGTCTGTTTTAGATGCAATTCTGCTGCTTATCACAGAGATTTGCTGCAGGATTATAGGCAGTCTGAGGTTGTAATAGTCCAAGTACTAAGTTAAAGGTTTCCTGCATGAAGGAATATGGTTTTGTCAAGACAATATGTACGCAAGGCTTTAGATCGCATCTTGACCCAGTCCTTTAAAGACAGTGTTGAGCCAGGCTTACAAATGGATGGGCCCAGCCAGCTACAAAAAAGGAATTAATAAATAAAAGGTGACTATAGTATGATGCCACTGCTACTTCCCAGCAAGGTTTGGATCCACACTGCAGTGAAATGCAGCTAACTGACCTCTTCCCTTCTCCCTTCCCCATGTCCTGTACATGTGCTTCTGAAGGAAGGAAAGACTGCATGCGCCTAAAAGTTGTATCTGATTACTTCAATTTAAATTGAATAAAGCAAATTACTATATGGAAAATTTTGAGAGATCCACATGCGTCTGTCAGCTGGAGGAAAGACAGACTCCTGATCATTGACAAAAGGAGCATAAAAAAATGGAGGATGTCAGAACTAACACATGTAGGTAATATTTACAGAAATGCCATTTCCCTTGTGGTTTATTGCTCAAGATTATTATTGTAAAAACTTATCTCTATATTTACATCTTTTTCCCCACACAATGTCCCAATTAAACTGTTGTAAATACAAAGTCATTAAATGCAAAGCAATTCTAGACACTGTAAGAAGATGGTAAATCCACAAGTTGAGATATGTTAAGTTTGATTGCTTAATTATTAGTAACTTAGGTGTCTTAGTTCTTGTCACATTGTGCTGAACCTGAACATCTAATCCTTCCTTGGGCCTTTTTCCCCCTAAAGCAGTGGTATGTGCGGTACATCTTGCTGAGAAATAGCTCAATACACCTTGATCCAGCCAAACAGGAGGGAAGAACTGCATTGCCTCTCTCCAGGGATGGACTGACGCAGAGCCAAGGGGCCCCAGCAGGACCTCGGTGCCCAGGGAGGGGTGACTGGAGGTTTTTACCCTCACAAAGCCTGTAAAAGGGATACATAGCCCTGGCTTCCAGTTTCCAAGGGACAGCTTTGAAGAGAGCCCCCTCAGTAGTATATTCTGTGGAAATGGAGTGGAGAAGCCATGGAGATGTGCCTCTTCCTACAGACTAGGCGGCACATAACAACCATGAGGGGACTTCAAATTTGTGTTGTGCAGAGGCCATTCTGCATCCAAAAGGAGTATGCCACACAAAGCTGAGACAAGAAGGAGGCTGAAGGTTCATTTTGTGGAAAAATACCAGGAAGGTTCTGAAGCAGACTGTGCCTCTCTGGGCTTAGCCTCAAGAAATCACAATGCAAAAAATGATTTTACTCTGCAGAAATATTTGCCATGTTTGAATTTTATTTTCTGTTAGTCAAGCTGAATAACCAGATAACAGAACAAAACAAATCAGGTGTTCTGGAGACCATAAGAATCTAAGTGTATCCAGTTTAGTAGGACCTTAAATACAATATTGCATAATCCACAAGTGACCCAAACAAAACCTTTCCCAGGAATTTTTGGCCATTCTTTTTGCTTGATATTCACTGTAGACCACAGCCAGCAGCCGCTCACTCACTCCCCACACACAATGGGGTGGGTGACAGATTACAAGTGCAAAAGAGAGAAAACTCATGGATTGAGATACAGTTTAATAAGTGAAAGAAAGGGACAGGGGAGCGATGCAAAGGCTCATCACCTCCTGCAAGCAGATTGATGTCCAGCCAGTCTCCGTGCAATGGTTACCTTGGAAGATAACCCTCACTCCACCTTCTTCTGCTAGCCCAGTTTTATTGCTGAGCGTGACATTGTATCGTATGGAAAATCCCTTTGGAGAACTTGGGTCAGCTGTCCTGATTCTGTCCCCTGCCAGCCTCTTTCCCACCCATCCTCTTCCATACACTGTGGGGACAGAGTGTACGGAAAAAGCCTTGATGCTGTGCAAACACTCTTCACCAATACCCAAAACACTGGTGTGTTATCAACACTGGTTTAGCCACAGAACCAAACATGGCACCATACAGGCTGCTATGAAGAAAGTTAACTCCATCCCAGCTAGATCCATAACATTCACAAAGACATTTGAGCAGCTCTTGAATTGCATTGACTCCACTGTTGGCTGCATTCAGGTTGGGCAGAACCCTGCTCAGCCTCCTGTCCAAGTCAAATTACTAAGAAACAGTGATCATTCACTGCTGAATCATCCAATTCTACTTCACTTTTTCATCCCACCACATCCAAAGGAGGCTCAGGTCTTAGTTTCTGTATGTCTTTTCCTCTGGACCACAAAAGCTCTGATGCCCATTAACGAGTTCTGCATAGGACCAACTTTCATGAAGCATCCTTGTTCCCAGCAGCGTTATTCACTTCAGAAAATGTCCCAGTGTAAACATTTCAGTGGCAATATTGTGAGTCTTCTTAATAGAATTTTACATCATGGAGCTCTTTTATTTTCACTGTGGGGCTACAGCAATTTCTATTTTTAAATGTCTCCAACAGCATTTCTTCTGACCTCCTTGAACTTTCTCTACAAAGGCCATACTCTCTGACATAGGCACAGTTACTTTGCTGAATGCAAATGATACATTATATATATGTCATTATATGTACAATGATATATAATAACCATGATGTTTGGGCAGGAAATTATTTTTCCTGACCCACAACAGTTCTTGTCATTCAATATCAAGACAAAAAATGAAGTCTGGAAAATTCACACAGCTAGATCTAAAAATCAGCATCCGTTTCCTTTTGATATTGATCTTATTAGAATTAAATTGATTCCTGCTGATTTTGAACCCAAAGAAATTAAAACTCTTTTAGTGGGAAGTTTTTTATTTCAGTTCAAGCCCAATGTTCATCAAACCCCTCTCTCTTTTTCGGGAAAAAAAAAAAAAAAAAAAGAAAAAAACAGAGGGGAGTTGACAAATTTCCAAGAGAAAATAAAATGGAACATGATGTCTGTCCTTTCTCAGCAAGGTCTTGTGTTTAAACTCTCCTTTTCAGTTTTGCCCATGGCCCAGTTAAAGATACATGTGATTTGCTCAATAGTCTGTCCAGCGGAATGGGGCTCTGGAAGCTTTCAAATTCCTCTGGTGTGTAAGAGGAAATAGTCAGTACCACACACTAGAGTCACGGAGTTCAAAGTGGTTTAAGCACATCCTCATCTCCTGCCACTGAGACCCTGGTCCAGATCCTACTTTACTGCCACAGTCAGAAATAAACTCAGTTTTTAAGGAAGAAAAAGATGAACCTACTCCTAACAGTAAAACAGTTTGTTTTTTGTTTTTTTTTTTAATCAAGGTTTAGAATTTGAAAATTGATAGATTTCCTGTAAGTCTACCAAAATGTACATAAATTACCATATGAAGGGTATCTGGGTTGTTTTCAATATTAGGTGGAAGCATCGTTCCTTTAGCAACTGCTTCAAACATAGTGTGTAATGTAGTCCTCTCTTGCATAATTCAGCAGTGTTTTGGTATAGATCATCTTTCTCTGAAATGAAAGCTTTTCTTATCATGTCAGTCAGAAGTACATTGGACTTAAGCTAGTAACACGCAAACTCGTTCATACATGTTCAGCTATACCCGTATGAGCTGACCTATTGTGAGAAACCATAATGGTCTTTTTCCATTTGTGTGCCTCTCCTTTTGGATTAGAGATAATATGCACAGTCTGAAACAAATCACAAGCCAGCCTGTGGACTGGTGTTTCCAGTCCTCAAAAACTATCACTTCCAGTAGGGTTTGGTGGTGTGAAGCTGAGACCAGTGATGGTCCCGGGGACCAGGGAGGTTGTGGCTGCCCTGCTCGGCTTTGGTTTTCTCTGCCAATGCTTCATGGACCTCCATCAGATTGCACTGGTACAGCCAGAGGTAGAAGATATCTCCACATTTGTTAGGGTAAATGCCTCTCTCTTTTCCTGAGGGATTTCACCTGTTCTTGTCAATTATATTTTATATCTAGTTCTCCAATGTAAAAAGACTCTCCTGAAAGGCCATCTCATTTGGGAGGAAAGGGACAAAGACTTCCCACAGCTTCCTATTTCTAGAGGGCACATTTAAAGAGCTGTCTTCTGATCTCTGTAAAAACAGCAGAAACCTCTTTAACTTCACTGAACTTCACCCTTCCTGCAGCATAGGGTACCTCACAAGAGAACTTGAATCAGAATAATTACCTAGATGGTGTTGTGCACGCTTCCTAGGAAATGCCAGTAGTTTCAGTGAGACAGCACTCCCATCCATCACATCTCTGCCTCTGCATCAACTAACATAGGCAGGCTGTCTGACCAAGAGGCTGTTGCAAAATGCCTTTGTGTATAAGGAACTTGGGAGAAGTCCAGTAAGAAGCAATTATACAGTAACTGTACTGATGAAGTTACACAAAGTGAACTTCCCTATGACCCTGTGGTTTCACTGTTGGGAGAATATGAAAAGGAAGAGCCAAAGCTGGCTGCTGGCTATGACATGACATCAACAGGGAAGTCAAAGGAAAGGTTTGTTTAACATGCTTTCATTTACTTCTTAGAACAGTGATGACATTACATTAACACCACCAAAAAGTGAGTCATGTATATAATTGCCACTCAGAGCTATCAGGACCTATATAAGTATTTCAGCTGTGGTCTTGAGAGACAGAAGGTCAAACCCTTTCTGCTGTAGCAAGATTCCTTGGTAAGCTGGGCACTATGCAATACCTCCTGCTTTGTGCTGCCATCCTCTTACCTGAGAGTCTTGCTTTTCCAGCACAACTTAAACTAGAATCATCGAGCAACACAGACTTGGAGGATGTAAAGGTATGTTAGTAGAGGACAACATAACTGCATTATCAATAACCTGATTTTTGATTTAGCTTCTATGTTCCTTTCCTATCTGTTTATATTATCTTCTTGTCTTACACCACCACAACAGTTTTCGCAGAGGTGACTAAACAATTTAAACTTGCTGACTAGTTTAGACACCGTAAGTCTAGCATACAGAAGAAACCAAGTTCCAACTGGCAATAAAGGAGCACGTCACTCTTCTAAAACATCTCAAAAATATTATGTAGACTACATTGGAAGGCTGCATATTTGAATGCTCAGTAAATTGTGTTTACTTAAAAGGGTTGCTTGCTTACAGTGTTTTGCTGCTATTGCAATTCTTTTTATATATGCTAATCGATACTACCGAGAGAACAGAATTTGGTAAACTAAAATGGGAAGAGAAAATACATCTAAAACTAGCATGACTGCAGGACAATGAAACAATTCAATAAAATCTATAATGCAATTACCAAAAGATCACAGGTATATGTATTAATTTTTGTTTCCTTTTCTTCTTCCAGGCATATCTTGACAGATTCTTTCCACTTCTTACAAAAACACCAAGTTTAAGCTTAGAAGACAGGATTAAAGAAATGCAGAGGTTTTTCCACCTGACTTTAACTGGAAAATTAAATGCAGAAACAGAAAAAACAATAAAACAGCCCAGATGTGGAGTCCCTGATATAGCAGATTACAAAACATTTCCTGGAAATCCAAGATGGACAAAAAGACATTTGACTTACAGGTTAGTGATGTTTCAGGTTTTATAAGGAAAGAGGTTGCTTTGTATTTAACTGTGTGGGTTTCCTTCACGCTCTAAGTGATATTAATCTGTCTCATTTTGCTACCAGGATTCTCAATTATACACCTGATCTACCCCAAAAGAAAGTGGATGATGCAATTAGAAGGGCCTTTATGGTATGGAGTGATGTGACTCCCCTGAAGTTCCAAAGAGTATTCAAGGGACATGCAGACATTATGATTCAATTTGCACGTGGTGGTGAGAATACTTGTCATTTTTAAAATACAATGGTCCATATTTGACTCAAAACATGCATTTTTGTAGCCACAGCTTTAAGATAGAACAGTTTGAATTATCCTGAAGTGTGCATAAATTTTATCTTGTCTTTATCATGCCACCAAATTTCTGTTATGATTCAGTTTTACTTCTATGAAACCATTAGAAAATCCTTTCAGAGTTATAGCTGTGAAATGGAGGGACAATTTAGCTCCAGAGCAAGACACTTAAATTTAGATGTTCAAAGCTCTGTCTGCCTTGACAAATAATGCAAACTAATGGGAACTGATTGTAGAGCAAACCAGCTGGTTCTGAAGATCCAGCCTCCACAGGCTGGATTCAGGCAGGTTTAGGCAGGTTTCCTTTGATCTAGATCTAGTCTGGTACCCTGGACTAAACAGGCTTTGGCATCTGGGGTACCTTAGGTTTGGTCATAGAGAGTATCTTCTGGTTGATTTTCTTCTAGAAGGAATCCCATTGATGTACTCCAAGATTGCACCAAGGTGCAAGCAAAAGCATGGTAAATACAGATGTCCCAGTAGAGTTACTTCAGAAGCTCCCTTGTGATCTAGACTAATGTATGAATGCACCCATACCTTTAACCCGTGCCTGGCATCTAAATTGACTCAACTTAGCCAAACTAAATGACTACTTTATGGTTAGCTGACTTGTTCTCTAGATCCATTGACAATAGTTACTAGATCTCCATCAACTGTAAGTGAAGATCAGACACCTGGCTTACAAGTAGATGACTGCATATAAACACCAAAATGTCCCAGGTTCGCTGATGGAAAGCATATTGTGTTGCCATGAAGAGTTGGCTAATGTGCCAAAGTGAGAAAGGATCCTGCAAGCTGGAATTTCTGACAAAGGCTCACAAAAATGTTCAGCTCTTTCTGAAACATGCAGCAGTCTGAATTATCAAATACAAGTTTTGAACTTAAGTCATTAATTTGGACAGTGTTTCCTAAGCCTTGCTCCTTGTTTTACAACCTTGCTGCTATTGTAGGATTTTTTTGTAAGGTTTGGTAATGAACAAAACAAGCAACATGTTTCAATTTGCTGAATTTAACCATTACAGCTGATGTCACCTGAGGACACATTTCTTTTTAAATGCAGAGCACGGTGATGGATATCCTTTTGATGGAAGAGGTGGAACACTAGCTCATGCATTTGCACCTGGAGAAGGTATTGGTGGAGATGCTCATTTTGATGATGCTGAAAGGTGGTCAGAATACAATCAAGGTAAAAACCACGTGTGTATGAAGGAGAAAGGCAAATATTGTACATGTTAGAAGAAGACAGCCATAGGAAATGCTTTCCATAACGCTTCATGCTTTGGTACCATTTCAGGATCAACACTTCTGATCTCTTCAACTACCTTTCTAAGTACTTGTGCTTCATTATCATTAGCAGCTACATAATGCCTGTTCTGTCTATATTTTAAAGCACTTTTCATAGGCTAAACAAGGACTATGAGCCTCTGTTTTCTACATAAATTATGAAAAGTTAAAATGACCTGCTTGTAGGAATAAGTTTGAGTAACAGCAGAGTTGGAAAGAGACTCAGGGCCTCCGGATGCATGTGCAAAGGATCAGTAATGTTTTTATTAAAATGTTATAGTAATGTAAGAAAGTTCAGTAATAACTGATAAAAACTCTGAGATTTCATTCCAAGGGAATGAAAGATATAAATTCTCCTGCTCCTTCGATTCTCTGTATGCTAAAAAGAAATGTCACACCTTTAACATACTTTTCTATCCTTCTGTGCTGCAGAAGTCAATTTGTTCCTTGTTGCTGCTCATGAATTTGGCCATTCTTTGGGACTTGCTCATTCAAATGTCCAGGGAGCTCTGATGTACCCTCTCTACTCATATGTGAACCCAGCAACCTTCAGACTTTCAGAGGACGATAAGCGAGGAATTCAGAAGTTATATGGTAAATTCATTATAAGATTTGATTTTCAACATAAAACTTGCTGTGGTACAGGTCTCACTACTCTCCCTGATTGTAAGGGCCTCATCACATTACCAAAAAGAGAGAAGGGGAACAAACTTGGGAAAATCATAACCCTGTATAGTCTATCTAGTATGCTCCTTCTGTTGCATGTTGCCACTGCAACCAAGAGGTGACGGAGCAGCAGTGCAGCAGCCTGATGCACTGTCTTCCTGCACACCTACATATTGCCAAACAAATCCAGCGGACCTTGCTCTGCAAATGAGCTGTTTCAGTGAGTGGGGTTACCGGCAGGGAAATGAAAGATACTGTGCCAGTCAAAGGGACAGTTCAGTGAAGGCAGAAACTACTCAGCAGTAGAAGTGGAGCACAACCGGAATTGACCCCACAGGATAACCTTTGCCAAGTTTGCTTTTTTTTAGATGCCACCTTCCTCAGGCCATGCTAGAGGAACACTAGGAATAAAACATAGTTGCCTACATTGTTTATTTCCAGTACAATCTCTATATTTTGTGCTTCTTTCCCACAGGGAAAAAGTCATCAAACTTTTGAAGACAGTGCTTCAAAGAGATGAAATAATTCACGTCTGGTTGCTTTGGTATTGCAAAACAATTTTAATCCTCTAGATAATTAAAGTGGTAAACTCCTGGACTGCACTTTCTCTCCCTGATTTTTTATATTGATTTATTTGCACTTTATACAATTTCACTTAACAATTAAAAAAACCCCAAACTTGTATACTCTGTTGTCTAATGGAGATTTTTTGGTTTTCTTCTGATGTTTCACTGGAGCATTAAATAACTCCTGTATGTGTGATAGACAGACAAATATCTTTCTGAATAGAGGTATAGGTACATAAGGAGCCTGTGTGCATTTACTGCTGGAGTTACCAACACTGTTCATGGCTCGCTTTCAGTTCCCATACATGTCCTGGCCCTTCACAGTACCTACTGCTGCCTCCTCAGAATCACGCTGTGCTTCTTTCCCATATGGTTCACACATAGAGGAGAAGGTCTCCAGAGTGCATGGGCTGGAATGCTTTCCCAAAGGGAACAGCTTTTCAATTTCATGTCCTCTCTGGCTTGCCAGAGAAACAGGTTTGAGAAGTAGTAGACTAGAATTCCCATTGTCCAGTGTGATATTCAAACATCTCTCAGGTATTTTGAAATTTAAAAAAGACACCAAACAGGAATTCTCGTTCCCTCCGCTGGAAGACTAATCCCACATTGCCAGAAATCAAAAGCAAGCACAGACAGGCATAGCCCTGGAAATACTAGGATGACCTCCTGGTTGCTGGAGCTGGCCAGTTGCCCTAGAGGCCTGAGCTCTCTGCTGCAGGGTGGGATACCCATCTTCCTGCCATAACTGAAGAGCTGAAATGACACAGGAAAATGCATCCATCCCTGTCTCTCAATCCCAGAATAAAATGGCTGTGCCTTCCTGGCTTCCTGAGCAAAGCATCACCTGAGAAACTTCAAAGCTTCCATTGGGCTCAGTCCTTGGAGAGATTGGGAAAGATGTGATGAGAATAGTTTACTTTGCACACAGGCAGTGGTCTACAAACACTGGAGCTTTTTTTGCATATTTAGCAGGATAAACTCTTATAGGACCAATGGTTTCTCCATCAGGAGTTTTTTATGCTCCCTAATGGGGAGAGAAGGAGGCTTCTACCTCCACACATTTGCCAGATGGGCACAAAGGTCTAGTCTCTCAAAAGCTTGACAGTATTTCCCAGCCTTTATTCAAAAGCTTTTTGCAGTTCAAGAGCTGCTGCCTGGTGATGCAAGGGCTCCGAGTCCACATACAGCTGGCAAGAAGTTTTGCTCAGCCCCAGGTTTAGTGCAGGACACTTGAGAGAAGGAAGTCTGCTCATGGGCCAAGTGGGACTCAAGAAAGTGGTGGCATCTTTTGCAATTCAAGGGCTGGGTGGAAAGGAGGAGAGGCAATTTTAATCTACCAATACTCAAGGCTCGTGTCCCGCTCAATCAGCCACCAAACATAAACATTTCCTAGGATAGCATCTAAACACTAATGCACTTCCCAAGGTAGGTCTATTTCCCACTCAAGTTTCTGGGTACCAGCTGATCTCTGGAGTTTGCTCTTCCTCGCTCCCTGGAGCTGGAAGGGATGTGAAACAAGTTGTAAGGATGAAGGTCAAGTCCTCTCTGCCATATTACAAAACTACCTTTTCCTGCTTTCCTTCTGACCTCTTCTAATCACTCCCTTCCTAGCTGACACTTCACCTTCAAGGTACTCCATCAGAAAAAGTATCTTCAGCAACCATGGGATCACCACTGCTCTGTGATTGCCTTGGAAGTGCCTCCAGCAACAGCAAGGGAGCAATCCTACAGCTGCCTTCTCTGTAAGGAGAGGGAGCAACCACCTGAAGATGGTAGGAGAGAGAATTAGAGCTCTAGACCTGTCAGACAGGCTGCAGTTTATTTGATGGAGAATTCCTGTTAGTCCAGTCCCTCTAACCTAATAATGTCTGCTGCAAGAAGCAGCACCATATCATGGTATGGCTGAAATAAGTCACTGACAGACATCCAGAGTGTCAAGGATATGTAAGGATAGGGTACAAAGCTTGCTTCTTTCAAGTGCTTCCCTCTCAGAAAGCTTTCTCACCAATGATCAGACAGAAGTTTGAAAACACTCCCACCAGTTACTAGCCATTTCTTCCACATGAAGCTCAAAGACTAAGTAGCTAGGGCTAAGTGGGTGTTATTCTGAGGGCACAGGTGTCTTGAGGTATGAGAAAAACAGGAAGCCCCAGAACAGAGGGTCAGATCCCAGACTGCATCAAAGACTATGAAGACTGGGACTAGTGATCTCCACGGCCTGTGTGGATGCTTGACCAACTTGGGTCTACCTGTGGGGTCCTGGAAAGACGCAACGCTGACAGAAAGTACCCTGTTCTCTTGGCCAAAGTCCCCACAGGGAACATAGCACAAAACAGAGACACACCACGCTCTTTATTGAGCTCAAGTCACTTGCTAGTGTTCTTAAAGAGAAAACAGGCATAGAAGACAGACATCACCAGAGGAAAGACTGTGCAAAGAGAACCATTCCTAAAGGTGCATGGGACAATCCATGCACCATGCTGGACGATGCGCTGTACTGACAAATGAGGAAGGCATGAGAACAAATACTCAACTGAAAGTAGCAGATCTGTTTTCTTGTGTACAATTTATTTCCATATGAACTGAGAGGAATGGGGTAAAACTCCAGAGGTGTATTCCTAAGAAGACTGTCCAGACGACAGGACACATCTGGGAGAGAGCTTCCAGTGAGGACACGAGCTGACTGGCCTGCAGCAGGGCCAGCACAAGGTGGGCATGAGGCACCCTTGTGTCTTGAAGTAGGCACGTCCAAGAGGCAGCAGCACTCAGCTAGCATCTCCACAGCATGTGAAATAAAGTAGGAGCCAGGATTTTTGTCCTCAGAGAAGGCAATGGTAGCACTGATGAGCTGTCACCAGCATCCTACCTCTTGCTGAGCTCCTGTGGTGCTGCCACTTGCACACAGGACCTCCCCTTTGTGGGAAACAGCTGCCACCGGTACACCTCACCCTGCTTACTAGACGTGAGCTACGCGATATCTGCCTCCATCTAGTGGTATAGCTCAGCAAACTGCACTGGCTTTACACCCTGTTGTAAGGTGCATCTTGCCTGTCCACAAGCCCACAGCAGTTACTACTATACATCCCACCATTAGGGTAAATTAGGGACAGGAGCAAATTTAGAAAGTGTGCTGCTGCCTCTTCTTCACTTTATTCTACTGCGTTCTGTGTAAGTTTTCACAAGCTCTTTCTAGTACGTATCTGAGGACATCTAAGTGAATTATGTTACTTAAACAGCATCTGCTTCCTCCTTTTCCATACAGAAGAAGAAATGGGGATTCACATAGTATTTTGGTTTGGTAGGGCTTTGAATTTTTGTTTGCTTGCACTACTGTTCTTTTAAATAAAAGTTTATTTAAATGCAACTTTGCTGTTCCAGATAGTACAAGAAGCAGCAAATGAACTCTCAAATGTGTTAATATTTCTGATGGATTCTTTGACCATCCACACATAAAGGATAAGCTTTACTGCTGTTTTTAAAAAGTCATGGTTACTACCCTAGAGAAGTTATTATCGGGACTTACCCAGTCACTCAGGTATCCTGAGCCTACTCCATCAAACACGGAGTGATATTCTGAGAGGGTAAAGTTGATATATGTGTGATAGAATGTGCACAAGGGGTACACAGGACCTGTAGGAAAATAGTAGCTTTAATTCACACTACACTATTGATTCTACTTCATCTGCTGTCTAATAAAAATTTAAGACAAAATACACGTCTGGATAATTTCAATTGTACCATTCATTAATTTTTCTTTCTTCTAAGAAGTGCTTTTAAACATAATTGTCTTATATAAATTTATCTGTCCATATAGATGTATGTACAGATTAGATTTTACTAGTATAAATTGAAACAGTATCACTGGTTAGTTATTTGAATAAAAGCCCAGTGCTATGCCTTAGCTTTTATTCATTACCTAGATTTTAAATATTTATTATTTTATAAGGTTTTGAAACAATTTGTGTATCCAAAGACATTTTAAAAAGTGATGAAGCTCATCATTTGCTAAGCCATCAGAAATACTGCAGGAAGAGTCCTCGTCTCTTCTCATCTGCCTTTGCCAAATACAGCAGAAGCAGCATTTTACTCAAGGCACTAGCAATTTCTACAGTTTGAATACATACCATTTTGAGGTGAGCAGGGGAGACTTACCAATCCTCTTTTTCTAGTCTTGAGTCACTGCTTTTTCCTTTCATATTAATCTCTTTACATCCATCCCTCCTCCTTTTCTGATATTTTTAGAGATACTTTTTTTAATCACTGTGTCCGCATTGTCTCTTCTTCTCCTTGGTGACTGTAACAGTGTTTGGCTATGCTGGGATAATGCACATTCAAACACGAGCTCAGTCCTTTCTTTCAGTCTATCATTTCTCCTACCCGATGAGGGAGAATCATCTTTAATTCAGAGCTTCTCTGTGAAATGTGTGACATTATGTCCTTGGGATTGGTTTCTTCTGGAATCCTGGAAATGGAAACATTTGATTCTACAGATAAAGCCATGAAGAAGATTATACTGGCTATAAGGACACTTTCATTTATCTTTTAATTTATTCATTTCCCCAACAAACAGCCTAACAAAAAGAGAAACGATAGTAAAAAAATATAAAGACAGTGCATCAGGAATGAAGTGAGATGGCCATTTTGACATTGCAAGGATGGACAAACAGTACTAGATAAAACACCTTGAAGTACGAAATACACCTTCAAGTTCTCGGCTACAGGAAAATGATCCTCCAATACATGAAGTAACAGTAAGTCCAGCTCTAAAGTTTATATAGAAGCTTGTACCTCTTCATTTTCTGTATCTCCATGTGTGAGATCAAAGAAATAAAAAATAGAGGTCACGCTATGAACAGTACATGCTCCCAAGGCTTTTTGTTTTGTTTTGCAGCGAGGTATTTCTGCACAGCATTAACAGTGACATTCAACGGGGCTTCTCTGATTTCTCCACATGAGAAGCCACTTCTGGTGCTATAAGATTCATAATGCTTCACTTCCAAAAGGGCCATCATTCCTGAGGAAATTCCTTTTATTTTATAATCTGAGTACTTACACTTTATATGGTTCAAATACTGTCTGGACAAATTCATGCAGAAAAAAAATCCATTAAATGATTCCTCATGAGTCCCTACCTCATGGACTTCCTGACCTATAAATTACTAAAAGCTAACATGTTTTGCTTGGGAATTAATACTGTATCTTTGTCCTATTATTATATTTTTGTCTAGGAGGTCCTTACAGGGGACCACAGAGCTACACAGATATTTTTTGGATCTAGTATAGCCATCCTTATGTTTGACTTTTTTTTTTTCCCTTTCTACAGGCTATATACTTAAATCCAACCTGCTTTTCCAAACTTTGCAGTCTGCCAAACTGCACTCTTACACTTCGTCTACAAGGTTATTTTGCCACCCTGTCTCCATCTGGCTATTTAACAACTGTCTATCTTACTGTTTTCTGAGTATTTCTCCATTTTCTTTCTCATTTACATATAGTTCCATCCAGAGCCCTTTTTCCTTCTCAGATGAATAATAAAAATATATATTTGCCTTTACTGGCTGCTGTCCCTAAGAGAAACATACTGCCCTTGGCACCCTGTCGCCTGTGATTGTCCTGGTTTCAGCTGAGACAGAGTTAATTTTCTTAGTAGCTGGTGCAGTGCTGTGTTTTGGATTTAGTATGAAAATCATGTTGATAACACGCTGATGTTTTAGCTGTTGCCAAGTAATGCTTGCTTTAAATCAGGGACTTTTAAAATTTCCCGTGTTCTGCCAGTGAGCAGGTACACAGGAAGCCAGGAGGGAGCAGAGCCAGGACAGCTGACGCAAACTAGCCGAAGGGATAGTCCATACCATCGAACATCATGCTCAGTATATAAACTGGGGGTGGGATGGGGCGGTGGGGGGGTTGGCTGGGGCCTGCTGGTTGGTGCTCGGGGACTGGCTGGGCATCGGTCAGTGGGTGGTGAGCAGTTATATTGTGTATCACTTGGGGGTTTTCCCCTTTGGGTTTTATTCCTCTCTCCTTCTCTCTCCTTTTCATTACAATTGTTGTTGTTATTTATTTTATTTCAATTATTAACTTGTTATTAGCTCAACCCATGAGTTTTACCTTTTTCTCAGTTCTCCTCCCCATCCCACTGCAGGGGAGGGGGTGGACTGAGCGAGTGGCTGCATGGTGCTTAGTTGCTCACTGGGGTTATACCACGACAGCGATGCATTCAGATCCAGGGAAAACCTTGCCATCAGGCAGCTGAGCTCCCACCCCTGCTTTGTGCAGGAACTTGGCTTTTCATGAAGGCTCCTGTTGTTTCAGCTTTTAATTTCATAATGGGGCTTAATTGCTACATACTCTAGATGAGGGCCAGTGATAACTGGTATTGACAGGGGAATAAGATCTCTGGAGAATATATTTAATGACATCAGCAGCAATTCCAGTCTTAGCAATGTATCTTAAAGCTGCTACAGGTAAAAAGCTCACAGATATGTGATGGGAAAGAGCTGATGAGCTGCAGAAGTACAAAGTATGACCTGCCACTGTACCATCGTCTTGACTTTTCCTTGGTAGTGGAAAAAGCTAACTGGAAATTTAATCCAATTTGAAGAAACGGATTTTTTTCTGTTTTTATAGAATTGTATCTTTAACAAAACCCACCTTAAACAGGATATTCTTAATGGTATCATAATTATGTTTTCAGTTTCAGCAATGCCCATCTGAAGTAGCTCCATTGACGTCAATGCAATTATTTTGGATTTATCTGTAACAGTGAAAGTGTTAGCAAAGAACTAGAGAAAATATTATCTGTTTTGATTACTGCTACAGCAGGAACCACAAGCCAGAGAACTACAGATAATCACTGTTGGAAAAGACTGAGGAAAATTATTTGAAGGTGGAAATTTCTAGTCTGTTCTGTCAGCCCTAAAAATAAAGTTCAAAGGCAATAAAACAAGAAGCATAGAGACAAGCAGCAGGCTGCTGAGGGATATAGGCAAATATGGAAATCCATCCACATCAGAAAAACAGAAAACACTAGATGTCTTCAGCTTGGCCGCATGAAGGGATCTGACAGAGCTGATACACTGAGTGTAGTGAGATACTCATTATTTCTTGTAATTCAAAAAGTAAAGCACTCCAAATTAAATGCTATGGGAGATTTTTTTACAAGGATGTACTTTTTTTACACAGCAAATAACTCAGTTGTGGAATTCACTAACATAGGATATTCACTGACGGTGGAGACTCAAATTCAAAAAGTCATAGAATTGTTTAGGTCGGAAAAGACCTTTAAGATCATCGAGTCCAACCGTTAACTTAGCACTGCCACGTCCACCACTAAACCACGTCCCTAAGCACCACATCTACACATCTTTTAAATACTTCCAGGGATGGCAATTCAGCTGCTTCCCTGGGCAGCCTGTTCCAATGCTTGACAACCCTTTTGGTGAAGAAATTTTTCTTAATTCACCTAAAGGTGAAAGGGATCTGTGGCACTACTATGGGCTTTCTCTAGATGGAGCTTTGCACTCGAAGCAGAGGTATCTAGGAGCAAAGTAAGGTGGTGCTGAAAAATCAGTTTGCATTCAACACCAATCTACCCGGTTTGGGCATGAATTACAGACTACACTACATTGCCAAAAGCATTTGCCCCTTCAATTGACTGCTGTTTGTGCAAAAAACCTGAAGATAAAGTCTCTAATGTTAAATATCTTTTCAATTACAGAACAGTGTCACGGTGGCATTCCTGATCACATACTACTACTCACAAATAATGCACTCAGAGTCCCACCATTACTCTTGAAATCAATGGCTTCCCACTAAAGAAACAATTTATTCTTTACAAAAAATGAGCTTTGCAAAAGATCAGACACAGTGTTCTTGTCATTCACAATTGGATGTGGGATCAGGAAAAGCCTGAATCAGAACTGTCCTGTTTTCCCTTGAAGGGAATCAGCCAAATGACACAAAAAGCTTGAAATCACTAGAGGTAGGTTTTAACACAAAAATAATACATTGCAATAAATAAAGGCTGCATTTAAAGAATGCAGCCAGAGATGTATTCTTGCTCTGCTTTGTACTTTCAGGAGCAGTTACTCTAATCCTAATGCAGAGACCCAGCAGAAATAACCTAAAAATGTCCATTTCCACTGGAAGACAACTCTCTTTGACTTGAACTCAGATGTAGATATATTCACTGCTTAGTGATGTTCAGAAATAGTTGAAATGAATTCCACCCTTTCAGTCCCAGAACTTGAAGTGGATTCCTGGGTTGAACACCCTCTGCACAGTCATCTTCAGGTCATCACTAAAGCATCTTTCTTCTACCTAAAAAAGACTGCATTTAGGTTGTTCCTAAGTGTTTCTCACATTGACTTGTTTGACTGGGGCTCTGCTCTCCTCTTTGTCTGCTTGACAGACCTTATACTCTTAGACTTACTCCAAGTGTAGTCTCACATTCTTTACAACATTTGCAATATTCAGCATTTATAGAGTAAAGGAAATAATTCACAACTGGGTCAAGCTGAGATCTATCACTGCATGGTAACATAAGGACATGGTAAAATGGTAACATTTCCATCTTTCCATTTTGAAGTGATAACAGCAACTCTGCGGTCTTCCCAGAACCTTTTCTATAGAACCACTAATCATCAAAAAATGCAAGTAAAAACGGTAGGAATCTAGCAGGGATGACAAGTGACAGGCTAGAGAGGAAGACCAGGAATCTTTGTACTGTCATTATGGAAAGAATAACCTAGATTTATGATCAAAAGCTCCAATAAAATGCAGCCTGGAATAGCTCAAAATAGTCATTCCCCGAGATGAGAAGTGCCATGGCCAAGGAGAGGCACACTGCCACCAGGGGCTGACCCACAGGGTAATGTGAGCCACGAAGGACCAACAAAGAACATCACCCCAGGAAATGTGGTACCACATCCTAAAGCTAATGAGTGCCACTAATACAACATCTGTTTCAATGTATTAGACAAGGACGCTCAGAAATCCTGACCCTGCTAAGTGTCAGATGGGAAATTCTACAGCTAGACAGAAAAAAGAAAATAAGCTGCTGCTGAAAGCATACATTCAGTTTTGTCATTATAATCATAGTCTCCCTGACTAGCAAAGCCTTTCTTGCTCACGATGGTTACAACAACAACTAATAGCAGTTAAGGATGAAAAGGGAAATTATTGCAAAATACATTAAGAGACTACCTAGTGTTACTTTAATACTCCCGATGCTGTTCTGTTTTTTTAATACTTGGGGGCAAATGCAGTATGAACTGGCATTGCTTAAAAAAAATTAACAGTAGAAAAGTATATAAGAATGGTGCTTTTGTTGGTAATTGGGCTTATCAGAAACATTTTTGCCTCAAGTTTCCTTTAATATTTTCCAGTGGTTCTGAATATGAATGGAAAGAGCGATAGAAGAGGTGGAAAAGAATCATGATGTGGTGAAGAAATGGTTTAACTTTTTCTCTCTAGTCATATTATTTTCTTCATTCCTACCTTCAGTGCCAGAAATAGGAATGAGGCTTCATTCTTTGCATAGAAAGATTTAAGCTTTCACTTCCTGGCAATGAGAAGTCAGGTAGAAATTTGAGCAGAAGTCAAAATGCTGGGACAGCACTAATATCAGCACAATACTCTTTTAAATGTGCCATAGCTTTGCAAATAAAACTCGACCACTTAGAATTCTCCTCGGGATAATTTTCTAAGCCATTAGATGATTATCTAGTCCTGATGTAAAAAGATCCAGTTTTCAGTTAGGAGTAGAATATCTTAGGATAATAAGGAAGATAGCAGTTTTCATAAGATGCCAGAACGATCAAGGAAAAAGTCGCTTTTACTGGAGTTTGCTATGGCTATAAAGCAAAATGTTGATATCATATCACTGTCAGGTTGGTTCAAACAGCTCAGAGTTCACACACATTGCAAATCATGTTCGAGATAATGGATAAATATTGGTCAGTACTTTCCACTGAGCTATTTGCTCCCACAGTACAATATCTACAGCACAGAAACACTTTGCATGTGGGACACTGCACATACTCTGCCTATGTAAGCTGAGGAATGGGTCCATCCGTTTAGAAGCCTCTGCTGACTATGCGGATCTTTGCTGCTTGCTAGGCCAGTTCAATCATTTTTCCATGTTCTCTCATACAACATTTAAGCATTACAAAAGCCCACACAAATTCCACCTCCTATTACATTGTCCATCTTCATATTTTGGCTTAACACTGGGTTTTGACAAAAACACTCTACAATGCTTAGGGATGCAGCATACCTATCACTTAAAGCACTAATCCTAACTTCTGCATGCTGTCATCCTAAGATTTTTATTGCCCTGTTATCTCTTAGCTTCAATTTGTGTTGTATATCTTTCAGTTGTTTAACCGTGTTTTCATTAGGTTTATACAGTACCCCAAGTGATTGGTCCTGAGTTCTGTTTTCTGGTCTCTTTGTTATTACAGAAGAGGTAGCAGTATAAAATAATATTCTCCCATCTCCCCACATTAACTACATACTAGAATTTGGGAAAACTTACATAAGTGGTAACCAGATTTCTGCTTATAACTCAGTTACAAATGCTATAGACCTTAGATGCCTTAATCACAGTTGTCATGGGTAACAATCACTAGCAATCTAGATGACAGCCAAGAAGCTGTCCTAGGTAGTACCTTGACACTAGTTTATTTAACAGCCTAAAAAATCACCTAGCAAGAAGTTCAGTGTGAATATCCTGGAAGTGCCAGATCAGACCCAAACACAGTGTTTCAAAGAGAATCCTGCGTCTAGAGTATTTTTGCCAATCTGACTTTCCTCCACGCAGCCCTAACTTCTGCATTTCACTTGTAAAATGTTGCCATTATTTTTCTTTAAATAAAATATATTGCAGTGCAAGCCAATTTTTGTTTCTGAGAATACCACAGTTCTTTCACACCTTCAATCCCATCTGCCACATTGTGCACTCTTGAGATCAAAGTTTTCTTTTACCAAGTAAACTATGCAAAGAACCTGCGTAAGAGTAAACAGCAGTTTTATAAATCAAACCTTAAGTGCATAAATGCATTTTTTATTTCAAGCAGTAAATTAAAGAGCTGAAGCAGAAACATTGTCTTTGCAGCTGTTACAATTCAAACACTAAAACTTGTAAAATTTTTATTACAGCCCATTTTCAAAATGCCTATGCTTAATGTAAGAAAGGTATTTCTACTTCTGGTAATTTGTGCTACCAGAGAGGTACAAACAGTGAATGTAATGTTATTCCTGGTAGGTACTTTACTTCCAGGTTATGTCTATAAAACAAAGAAAAATATCATTTTTGTAATTACTTCAAATTTAATTTCAGGTATCATATGATATAAATTAGAGATCCCTAAATCTTTCCCAACTTGAGTGTTTATTCACAGGCTGATGTGCTCTCATGCACAGCCACAAGTGCTTAGCGGTGTACCTTCTCCAGCGCAGACTTACCCTTGGGCCACAATCCCTTCAGAGGTATACCTGCTGTGGCATGGACATAACCATGGCCACAGATGCTTCGAGGTGTACCTGCCTGCTCTGGCATGGACTTACCCATGGCCACCGTCACTTTGGGGTGTCTTGCTCCTGCATAGACTCATCCACAGGTCACAGTCCCTTTGACTCGAGTTCACACTGGAGCTCCAGCCTGTCCAGTACAGCAGCACAGAAAGAGCAGCCATGCCCTGGCCATCTGCCAGCCCAGGTACATCGCCACTGCTGTTACCAAAATGTTCCCAGGCACAGCAGAGTAAGATGATAAGCAGTACAGCAGTACAGTGAGCAGTGAAAGCAAAAAGCAACCACTAACGAACACTAGACTCTAACATACAGTAAAGCAAGCAAGCCCCATGGCAAGCACAGGAGCCTGCAAATTAATAGCTAAAGAGTAATAACAGCTATAAATTCAATCTAGCACATTCCAATCAAATCTGTCATTATATCGAACCCTTTGACACTCCCCCCCCACCCCCCACTTAGGCACCAAAAAGGATTGTCATGGTTTAACCTCAGAGGATCCCCAGAAATTTGTGTCAGCAAATTACTTAAATGGAAAAAAAAAAAATATTTAAGAGAAGATGGATGTACAGGTAACCACAGTGAGAAGAACAGATATTTGGAAAAGCTTTCTCAAAGTACCAAGAGTTACTGCTGGAAAATAGTTTCTGTGATACTGGTTCTTGCCTTCTTGAGTCCTGCAGCACATTTTTTCAGTTCAGGATCAAAGTCCGATACTACTATTTTACCCTCACTGATTTATGAGCATGTGCTTTCCAGCTTCATTACGACATTGTTATAGCATTGGCCGAAGTGTGCCAATATCGTGGTGCTCACAATGAGCAGTATTTCAAACCCTCACACCAGTTTGCAGCTCACAAACTGTTAATTCCCCAAAAGGTGATCCAGCCTGCCAAACAAAATGACCGCCTGATTGAACTAACTGCAGTATAAATATTTCATCTTACTATTAAGATACATTTCAGCAGAAACAGAAGCAGAATCCTAGGGAATCTAAAACATTTTCAAAAGGAAAACTTACCTTCTTGCATATTGCAGCACTGACCTAGTTTGCATGCATTTTCATAGCAACTACAGACATATCATTAGTCTTTGTTTAAAAGATATCAATCATAATTACAATCTGGAAACAGTATCAGTTAAAGGGGTGAAATCATTTTAAGACCATTAATAGTGAAAGCATGGAGCTATGTGACAGACATCACTTACAGATTTTTCAGCTGCTAGATCACAAACAGTATTTCTTGCTTTTAGAAAGGGTTGGGTTTGGGGTTTTTACATCATTTACAGATTCACCTGCCTCGACTGCTTTTCATCAACAGAAATAAGAATAAACAATACATGCAACATACTAGAAAACCCATCATATTTCAGAGTACTCAGCAACATCAAAATAAAATAAAAAAAGGAACAAAACCTGGCAGCCCTGACTCACTGAAGTAGACTGCTGAACACTGCCTTCATTACAATACACTGTCACAGAGTGCTAGGCTCTAAATTAATGAATTCTGAAGTTAAAAATTCTTTGTAACTGAAAGCTTGGCTATTTAAAAATAGAATATTTTTTTCTTATTACGCAAAATGATTCTATTATGTAAAATAATTACATATTTTACTAATCTGCAAACACTTTTAAAGGAAGCAAAAACACTGCAGAGCAAACTTGTTAGATAGGGCTGTGAACAACGTCTTGGGTGTACAAAAACACTCATATGAGGATTTGTTACTCTTTTCAAATAGAATGTCTCCTAAAAAGATGAGATGAGAAATTTTAGGCACTCATATGTTTCTAAATGGATTACATAGAAAAACATATGTACTCTCCAACAAATTACCTTGGACTTCTGGAGGGCAGACTTTGGCCTGTTGAGGAGCCTGGTTGACAGAGTCCCTTGGGAGGCAGCCCTGAAGGGCAAAGGAGCCCAGGAAGGCTGCACGTTCTTCAAGAAGGAAATCTGAAAGGCACAGAGGCAGGGTATCCCCACGTGCTGAAAGATGAGCCGGTGGGGAAGAAGATGGACCTGGCTGAACTGACAGCTTTGGCTGGAACTCAGGGAAAAAACAGAGAATTTAGCACCTTTGGAAGAAGGTGCAGGCAACTCAGAAGAACTATAAGGGTGTTGCAAGGTTATGCAGGGAGAAAATTAGAGAGCCAAAAGCCCAGCTAGAACTCAAGCTGGCCACTGCCATGAAGGATACTGTCATGGCTTCAGCTGGGATAGATTTAACGTTCTCAGTTGCTGTGCAGTGCTGTGTTTTGGACTTGGTGTGAGCACAATGTTGATAGCACACTGATGGCTTTGGTTGTCTCTGGGTAATGTTTGTACTGAGCCAAGGACCCTTCTGTTTCTTGGGCCCTGCCAGAGCGAGGGCTGGAGGGGCACGGGAAACTGGGAGGGGGCACAGCCGGGACAGCCGACCCGAACTAGCCAAAGGGATATTCCATACCATGGGATGTCATGCTGAGTATATAAACTGGGGGAAGAAGAAGGCAGGGGGGGACATCTGGCATTATGGCGTTTGTCTTCCCGAGTAACTGCTACGCGTGATGGAGCCCTGCTGTCCTGGGGATGGCCGAACACCTGCCTGCCCATGGACAGTAGTGAATGAATTCCTTGTTTTGCTTTGCTCGCGTGCGCGGCTTTTGCTTTACCTATTACATTGTTCTTATCTCAATCCTTGACTTTTACATTCCTTTCTGATTCTCCTCCCCATCCCTTTGGGTGAGGAGGAGCGAGCGAGTGGCTGCGTGGTGCTTGGCTGCCAGCTGGGGTTTAAGCCACGACATCCAGACAGTGCAATTCCAGGGCAAAAGGGAATTTTAGTGGTTCAGTTCTATCAGAATTTGTTATATGTTTTGTTAGAAGACACCAACTCAGAAGGCAAACTCTTCATGAGAACATGAAAATGTATGAAAAAAAAATGTTCTGACTTGCTGTTGGTGAAATTTCGTAAGATCTAGGAGGAGATATACCTCCAGAAAATGTTTTTTATGTTGATATGAAATGGAAGTCAAGGTTTTTGGTGAGATTAATCTGTTAAAGCACTTATGAAAATAAACAAAAAATGCTGAATCCCTCCTCCAAGTAGACATAGCAGAGTTTTACCTGGCCCTTCCACATCACAGAAAGTGATATAACCAGCTATGAAAAACTAGTGTTTTCTACCTAAGAAATGTTTTATGATTAATAGAGTTGAATTGCTCTGCCGCAGAAATCTTGAGCAAATGACCCTCCCAGATTCAATACAGGTTCACTTTTGCTGTGCCATAGCTCAGGTGAAACCTCACTAGGTTGAGGAGCATTAACCATTTTTTACCTGATGATGCATACTAATTAATAATAAAATCACACATGCATTTTAACGTTTTATTGAGCATATCTTTTCCTTAAAGTAAATTTGAAGAGTATTGGCACCCAAACTATTTATAACAATTTTTACTTGCAGCTTCTCTAGTATTGACTCATTGTTCTTCCAATTCTATGCAACTGGAAGAAACAAAAAGGTATACACACACAGACATTTGCCATTGCCGTTATACAGAATATTATTGTCTCAGTAGTTAGAACAGATCATTATATCTGAGTATAGCAAGAGTATTAAATAATTGCAAAGAAAACATTTATTATGTGATTCAATTTCTGGACAATTGCATTTAATGAACTGTGATTCTGAAGAAAAACAATGCATTTTCTTCTGTCATTTAGAAACAAACCAACTCACTCTGAACTGTGTAAGAGAGTGTTTATCTCTGTAAAATACCACTCCTTCAGTTTTCTACCCCAATAACAACTACTCTTCTGATAGATGACAGGTCATGTATGGAGAAGAGTCTCCAAAGTAAGAGAATAAAGTATAAATACTCTGTTTGAATGGACTCTTCCTACCATGACACTTCATGGAACTAACGAAGATCCCTTTGGTGATGTTGACTGGCTTTGCCTTCCTCATGAGACTGTCAAGGTAGCACACACTGTCCTCTCACCAGTGTCCCAGCTAACCTCTAATCTTGCAGCTGTGCCTGCACAGGTGGGTGCTCGCACCTCTGTGTATCCCCAAAGGAGTCAGCAGGACTGTGGGAGTACGGTTGTTCATTTGCATGCAGCCCGGTACTGAAGCAGGGCTTTGATTAGCTTTTGGGTAGAAAGCTACCAGATAGCATATGGTAGCTATTTCAACCCAATGGCTATACTTCCCATTTTTCTTTCAGTTTTTTGAAAGACAATGGCAGTAGTTCTGCACTTCTATGGTAACTGTCTTAAATTGGACTTTCACACCTGGTGCTTCATTTCATTATTTCAACTATTGCTCTCTGCTTGTAATTATTTTAAATAGGTTTTTCGTTTTTCACGTTGTCCTCTAGATCCTAGACACCTGCCCATGAAACAGGAGGTGGTGTCAGACACATGCTAACTTAGATCTGTACTGGCTTAGCTAAAACTGTCAAGGCATTACCCATTCGGGGCAGTTTCTGTTACAGTAAATATTTTTCAACAAGCTATTAAATTATCTGTTCCTGTTTCTTTATTGGAAACCACAAAGAAATGAGTATCATTCTCAGTAACTTTTAATAAAAACTGAAGTATGGTGATTACGGTTTTTAAGTACTTGTGCTATAGACCAGTACACCACTTAGGTAATTGCACTGTGTGTGCTTTGTTCATGTTTTGATGAAGAGGTGACTCCACAATGTTCATACAGTTGAACCTAGTGCAATAAATTGAACTGGTCTTGAAAAATGGTATCAGCTTTCTTTTTATTGCATTTTGGCTAATCAGTGCTTTCTGTTACCATGTTTAAAAATGTTGTCCATAGGGATTCTTATACCATATAAACATAACCAATATTATACAGGGATGAAGAATATTTCCTATGAGATCTGGACTAACGCGTAGCTCTCCTGATACTGACTGTTGTAACAAGTTCAAAACACAGACTAGGAACCTTGGAAATTAATTCATTTTTTGCATGATTTAGTGGCTGGTGTAAGTGAACTGGCAGTATTATGTAAGTAAGTATTGCAATAACAGTCAATTCATAGAATTGCATAGTTTTGACATAAAACTGATTATAATTTCACTTATCTGTAATTGTCCAAAGCCAACCTCACCCGACCTTCAAAGTAAATTGTGGCACTATGTGTTCACACGAAGTAAGAATTAAAGAATTTGTTGACATTTATACGGGGCAAAACTGTGACTCAGTAAGAAATTAAATCAATTAGCATACTTTATAGATGACTAATATCTTTTTGTTACACTTCAGGGATTGTGTAAATATCTCTTTTCTAATCGGCCCTGCTGGCCTTTGAGGAGGGTGAGAAGCCTGCTGTGTACTGGTCAGAGCCCAGTGTTGAGCAGGAGCCTCATGGTGCCTGGTCTGCCTCAGACCACTGTTTGCCTAGCCTGGTACCCCAACCCAAACAAGGGTCCTCAGGAGGTACCTCTGAAAAAATAGCGGAGTGAATGTCTAGTAATACCACTTGTTCAGCCTCCAGAGATTAGTTGCTCAGGAACTTCCTGCACCTGATGTGTCTTTCTGAGTAGATTTAAGTGATTAGGAAGAAACTCTCTCAGTTATTATCCCCAATAGGCTTTGACTTCCATCTGAAAAGGAAGGCAATGATTTCAGTCATAGGTGGGGTATGGGTCAAGATGAACTGGCAGTCTCTCAGTTTGACAGTTTTGTGCTGTGGCTCTGTCTTTCTTCAGCCATGACTTCACTCCTTCTGCAAAAACTGGCCTTTGCTCATTTGTTATATTTAACATTAACAGTATGTTTTAAAGGATTTGTACATTTGACATTCTGTTTGGTTTTACTAAACAAACCCCGTAAATTTAAAAGAAGTAACTATATAAATCAGGGAAATTAAGGAAACTAGTGAGTGAGGGAGGGAGCAACTAAGATAGGGTAAGTAGGCAAGGGGAGCTCTGTTCAGCTGAATCAGTATATGTCATACTTTTAATTGTGCAACAAATGTCTGATAGTTAGCTAGGGGAATTGGCATCAGTTACCACAGGTGTGATTTTAACAGATTTTGCACTTCTGTTGCTCTTTTATTCATGTCCATAAACTTAGCATTAGTTACACCTGAGTATAATTGAGCATATATTAGGATGTTAGTTCCAGAAAGAGACGGGTTTTTTTGTGCCTTTTTTTTCTTTTAATTGTATAAAAAAGATGCTTTATAAGATCTTTTCTGTTTTCATCTTTACCTAAATATACCTCAGATGAGTTAGAAGACTAGCTGAATTTATAGCTTTGAAGATATTACTGTTCAGAAAATGAGATTTCTACTTAATCTTTTCACTGAATTAGTGAGGATAATTAATTGATGAACCAATTTGTTTCCAGCAAGGAATTGCTAAGCATATACATTAAGTGCAGTGGGAATCAGATATTAAGACACTAATTTGTTATGAAAGTGCAGCACTTTGTGATATACTGAAGCCAGTACAGCCTGTGGCATTTAATTAATATTACAGATATCATAACAGCTAGCATTACACTAAGATTATGAAGATATATTGATACAATATGAACTTAATGAAATGAAACCTAAAATGAAGGCATTGCAATTTGTTCATTGTTTTGATATTGAACTGTGAGGCAAAATAATGTTTCACACCTTTTTTTTTGTTGTTTTGATAAAGAAACTTTTGCTTCTGATGTTCTCCAAACTTCTAAGAAATATAGAAAGGTATAATTTCATTACATAGAGCATTGTGGAAGGATCTGTCAGGCAGTATGTCTGCTTCAGGGTGTATTGATCTGAGTGCTGTGAGCAATTTTTTGGCAGGCATAGACAGTGCCGGTTTTTAAAGCCCTCTCCTTTGTCCTTAAGGGTCAGGTGGTTTAGAGAGCACCCCAGGAGGCAGGTACTCTTTTATTTCTGTATTTTACATTTTCTTTTATTTGGAATGAGTGGCTTGTATTGTATGTTAACTGAGCTGGACAGGTAATGAAAGAAAAAAAAGGGGACAAACCCAAAAGCGTGTGGAACTGCTTCTCATTTTGTCTCTGTTTCTGTTGCCACAGCAGTCTGAGTTTGCCTACGCCTTTGCCTTGCTTTCTCTCCTGCAGGCTGGTGCTCTGCTAGTGGTGCATGTAAACCAGATGTTTGGAGGTTTGCAGGGTCTGGTACTTTAAGAAAATAGATGTCAGGGCAGGGACTTCTCATGAGGTAGAAATTCACTATAAATGATGCTGTTCTTTTTCTCTGCAGATGTTCCTTTCCAACAGAAGGGAGACTTTTTTGCTAAGGACCAGAAGATTCAAATTATCGAGCTTTGTCTTCATTCCTTTGTCCCTCTGCACTGGAGATGTGAGCTCTGCAGATGATACTGTGTGTTGTCCATGCATCCTCCTTGCACAGCTGGAGAGACGGAATTCCTGTTATGTGTTACTGCAATGAACTATCCCACACCAGATTACTCCTTAAGACAGATTTACCCCTTAGCGGGTTGGTATCACAGAGTCCAGTCATACGAAATGTTAAATAACCTGTATTTCAATGCCTAGGTAACAGGGCTGCTATCAGACAACACTGGTCACCATGCATTACCAGGACCTAAATATGTCTACTTGGTTAGAGGATGTTTTTAGAATCTTATTTCATTTCACCTTTAAACTAAATACAAGAGTTTAAATAAATATCAGTGCTGATTGTTTACAGCTTTCTCCCCAGCATGGTTTTAAACATTTATTATTCTGACTCTTTTAAAATACATGGGCAGTTTTTTATGACTATATTAGGCAAACCTTCAGGGCAGCAGACAAGACAGGATATTATTCTGAGATTAAGGAAGGAAAATGAGAAAGAACGATGTGAACAAAAGGCAGACCAAAGAGGAAGAGGATCACACTTGCTTTCCACTGCTGGAGGAAACCGCAGCCCCTATTGTGTGTGCTCTGAAAGTGATTATCTCCAGTCACTGGTTCTCTCAGAGTCTAATCCGCTGATTCACTGGCTTTTTCTCATCAGGGTTGGAAAGGAGACATCAAAAAGCATTAATATCCATTATAGCAAAGATCCACACCAAAGGGACCATTACCTAATCTACGTTAAAATATTTGCTGGATAAATCTTGTTTCCCAAACACATTTTGAGGTGATTATTTACTCATTTGTAATACTTCCATTTTTTCAGGGGACTTGACAGCTATTGTGGAAATGAAATGTAGCTGGCACTGCAACTCCGTGTGCTATCACTTTGATTACATGCATCCAAGGATTATGATTTTGAAACCACAGACGTCTGGGGCTTTGCTAATAACAGACAGGATTGTCAGCTTCCCTGTGTTAAGGATAACCTCCTCTCCTTGGGAAGCAGAGACTGAAGCGCCAGAGTTATGTCCTCACACCATGAAGTCTCTAATTAACTGCAGCACCCAGAGTGCGCCAGACTGAAATCAATATATTAAGCCCCTATTGATGGACAAAAAAATCCTCAAACCCACCACTAATTTAGAAACAGGAGCAATGTATGAGTATTAGAGTACTGTATTTTATCATTTTGCAGAGGCTGCTCAGTGCTTTGCTAAGATTTTGGTAGGAGTTTTGTTTCTCTTGATTTCACAGAACTCTACTACAGTTGTCCTCCATTTATCATACTATTATATGGAATTACTTGCTTAAGTAATTGTGCTGTGCAATAGCAGTGCCTGATGTGTGTAACAGCAGTGTAGAGAACACAATACAACATTACAGCACAATACTAGTTGTTAGCTGGTGTTGACTCGGCTATCCAAAGTCTAGCACCAGGGCTTAGTGCTCCTCTATGCTGAAGGGAGTGCATTCCCCCGCTGCCCCATGCTACTGACCCAGGGGCCTTCCTATGGTCACCTCACCTTCCATCATACCACTGAGAGGCCCAGGCAGGTTCCTCAGCCCCTCTTTGTCTGTCCCAGGTGCCTGTCCGCTATCAGGACAGGTACCGGTGGACAAGGTAGTGCAAAGGACATGCCAAGAATCCTCTGCAAGTTGGACCTTTTGATTAAAGGGTTCTGAATAGCTACTCCAATGCTAAGATGGATTAAAAAAAAGTATCAACACCAGAGATACTTGTGCTCTGTCTGGATCATTCTCTATGAAACCTTAATTTGTGGCTGAGAAGACAGCATCTGTGCTTCTGTTTATACATGGCACTTGGCCCACATAATGTTTTCCTTGCTGAGACTCTCAGGTGCAGTAAACTGTAAAGAACATGGTTCCCCCTGGAAGGGCAATAAAAATGTTTGATACATTGAAATCTACAATGATTTCAGAAAGTAGGCATGGACAAGGCTCAGTCCTCTTTGCTGTTTTATTAATTGATTCTTTCAAAGTGTGATTGGATACTTCCAACAAATCCGAGTCCGCAACGTGGTGTGGAGCCTTGGCTACATTTTTTGCTAGCTCAACTACATCCAGCTCTAGATAAAGAGGATAACATCTCAACAGAGATGAACCAGGCAAGGGAAAGAAATATTTTTAATTTCTCATTATTCTGACTATAGTTTCTTAGTTCATCCTGGAGCCTTTGTATTCATTTGAATTCTTCTGTACTATGATTGCTGTGTAATTGAAGATTGCCTCCATATGAATGCAAGACAACTTTACCATTTGAGGCTTCTATTTCTTTTTGCATTACACGTCTTGTATTGGAGCATCACACCCACACAAAATTGGTAGCTGTGTCCTGAATGTGGCAGTCTGCTTAGCCACATAGGTTGTCATTATGAACATCTCAGCCAGAGACTCCGCTCTGCGGACTGGATTTCCATTTAATTTGCATTTGACATAATTTGAGTGTAATTTTAATGTTGCTTGTAGGAGCAGTTCTAGCTCAACGTGAGATCACCTTTCCATTGAGGTCAACAGTCCCGCCTGTGACAGTGATGTCCTGTTAGATCACTTGTGTACCGAGCACCCTGAGAGGCTTGCCAGTGTTGAAGACAAAACCTTTCCTAGGAACCAGTCTGTGGATCAGCTTCTTTGCAAATATGAGTGACCTGACCATTTTCAGAACTAAATGCATAATTCATTTCTCTCATTAAAGCACTCCTTAGGCAAGATTTTTCATTCCCTTACCATCTATAGGTAAGGAAGCAGATATGAGTTTCATACCACATACTGTCTTGTACATTGATGAACAAAACATAGACACACCTGTACATCAATCAACCTGTTATACTATGATGACAGAAAACAGTGGTATACTGGTAAAATGCCAGTTTGAGGTACTTGTGAAATTTTTAGTTAAAGTAGCAGTGACCAATTATATAAGTAGATAGTAATATCCAATTACAGGTGCATAAATCAAACAAGTAACATTCAGATTCTATTTGTTTGTTGGGCTACTTACTCATGAAAAACTGAAAATATGTAAAAATGTATACACAAAATTAGGTGATCTTTTGATATGAATGTCATAATTATTATTATGGAAGTCCATTTTGAGAGAAACTGTATTTCTTATTAATCGGGTATGTAAAACTTGTAGCACTGCTCTGATTGCTCTTCAGTCAGTAAAAAAGAAAAAAGTTAGGTCAGGGGAAAAACCCAAAAATTTCAATTACATTTACAGCAGCAACTGAAGGGGAACAAAATCAATGAAAGGAGCATACTTATTAGAGACCTGCAGTTGCCATAAAACTGAAACTAAATCACACTGACAGTGTCTGAACTTCAGATAAATTGCTTTGAATTCTGAATGGGAGCCTGGAGAAATAATGGAAATGATATTGCAGTTGTTGAAGGAATGAATAGAACTTTTTATATCTGTTGCCTCTCTAGATCTTGTTGGTATTTCAGGGATCAAACATTGATTTGTTATCTGTTTTATTAGTATTTTTTGTATAGGGACTCCTATTGTTTCTCTAACAGATGAAACAGTGCTGTCAATCTGTGAGATTACAGCAGAGAATTAGAGAATTATGTGGTTTTTAGAGATGAGATATTTCTTCTTGGTAGCCGTCCAAGGTGACCCATAGCTAAGCCTCTGTTCTTGTTAAAAAAAACCAAAGTAGAAATGTAAGAGAGGAAAACAGACACAATAAGATATCTAGTTCAAACTTACTCTTTCAGTAACTCATCTAGCTAGTCAGTCCATTTTCTGTGACATCTGCAGTGAATGGAATCCTCTGCTCTTTTTTTGTGAATTTCTTTACTGGGGGCAGCTGCACTTTCTAAATTCACTGTAATTGTCTGATGGTTTGGTTCAGAAAAGATTAAAAATTTAGCTTTCATATTAGTTGCCTTAACTCCATAGTTTACTTTTTGGAACACCCTTGAAAAAAGATGTTGTAGCTAGATTTTATAATATTTTTTATTCTTTGGTTCCCTGTTGGATGGAACTTGCTTGCATGGACGTTGCTTTTGAATCTTGTTAGAAAGCCTTGGGTAACAGGCCAACTAGTATTCTCAAGACAGTTATGATTACATGTACAGAGGAAGTATGGAATACTGGGAAAGTACCAGACTGCACTGGGACAGAAGTTGCACCAAGGCTTATGTAACAATGGAATGGAACCCTTCACACCAGCATTGTGACCTTGGTGCTGTGCTTTCCAGATTATGTATAGTATTGTTGCTTCATTTGAAACTATATAAATATTTAATTATGATTTTTTTTGCAGTTTTGTAGAGCATATTGTAGATGTTGATAATTGCTAAAGGTATAAATATTTATAGAAGCATGCATTGTTGGTAACACCAATGTGTTACACCATTTTATTGATGCAGAAATAGTTCATCCAGGATGAACATAACATCTGCGTGGAAAGAAAGAACCTAAACTCTCAAGTGAAATCCTGGCCACTCTACACTGAAATTAAATTTAAAATGATACTTTGTGTATTGTGTACAAAGGGAATAAAAAAATAGTTTATATGCAACTAGTGATACGAAAACAATGGAACTAAAAACTGGCGTTATCAATGGACTGACCATAGCACCTCTTTTTGTTAAACAGGTTATACTGGAAAACAAAACAAAATGAGTATAGATATTACAGTAGGTCCACTGCAGTGCAAAGTGCATCTTTGTGTGTGTGTGTGTGTGCACAGGCTGGGGATTCAAAAAAGATGATAAATAAGAGGCTTGTCCTTCCATTTGATTTCCTTCAAGCATTCAGGAAGGTTTGGGTGCAAGATGGCATTCTTCATCAATTGTTTTCAGGAAAAGAGCTCTGAAATCTTCTTTGAGTTTATTTCAGCTTGAAATTCAGTATTACACTGCAATCTAATGTTTATTTCTATTCCTATTTTAAGATAATTCTGCACTTTAAAAGTCTTCCATAACAAAAGGGCTCTTCTGGTATTAATTTTCTGGAACAAATGGAGAGAAGTATACTAGTCTGCTGTATTGCTAAATTTTTAGACAATTAACATGTTTTGCAGAGCCAAAAAATAATGATCATTTCACCAGTAAATATGAACTATTTCATCGCCTGGTTCTAATAAAATTAGTAATTCATACAGGTTGAAGTCTTGACATAAAAATTGGATAGGAAGGTATTACTGAGACTGTGAATTGATTCACAGGATTAATTTGTGAGTCTGCATGGTGGGTTACCTTCATGGATTCTGATCATATGTTTCTGAAGTGTATTACACCACTTGTGCCAGTCAAGTTACAGAAAGAGAAGTTAATTAATATAAATTTTTGTTAAGATATATGTATGTAAATGGTATCCTCATACAAATGATGCAGTTTCTTTGCTGAAGAAGGGATTATTTGCAAGAATGGTGTCAGCCTCTGGCCAAAGTGAGATGGTAAGTTAACTGTGTGTGAAGGACTGTCTGCAAATTGGTAACTGTGGGTGTTTGGGTGCCTGGATGTTGAAAGGTTTGCCTATAAGTGTGTGTGTTCACATACGGTGGTTAACAATTTACTGCAGAAATACACTATTTGATTACTCTGAACAATGTGCTATGATTTTTATTTAAAGGAAAACAATATGCAGACATTCAGGACTCTCATGTGGAATTAAATTCAAAACTGTTTTTCTTACGTAACTTTGATTCTTTGAGTTGTGCCAGATCATGATCCAGGTGTTGATATATGTTTCAGATCTTTTACTTTCCAGATGAGTTCAGGCCTAAATTCTGGAATCAAGTATCCTTTGTAACTATGTACAGACATGGTTAGGCTTTTATTTGTGTTTGATTTTTTTGGTGCAGTTTACAACTCGTCTGTATATTTACAAACGAACTTGAATAGTAACACACTTCATCAACAGTCTTTCAAGCAGCTATGCTGTGTGCCCTTTAAAGGCAAATTGTTGTTTAAAGCGATTGTTTCAAGAGGTGCATTCTAGAAGCAAATAAAAAAAATGGCTTAAACTTCCAAACCTCTACAAAAAGAGGATATTTAAGTGATTTGAAAACGTTCAGATCTATCTGCATTTATCATTTCCTTCAGAATCAAACAACAGTAGTATCCACACTGATGCCATTTATATTTTTCCGAGCTTTCTTCTTCATCACCTCCCTATACTGTTTCCATTTTCATCTGGCAGCAGTGAAACATAATAAACTACTGACATTCACAGTTATGCACTGAAGAAACAGCCATAAGGTTATTCAAGAGCAGATCTTACTAGGCTGACCTACACTGAAAGCTAGTCTTAATAGCCTGTATAGGTTGGAGGAAATGTTGAAGTACGTTTTCCACCTGGAATTCACAGCTAAGATATTGCTAGAAGCAAGCAGTCCTCAATGTGCACATCAGAGAGGCAAGGCAAGGCCAGGCAAGGAAAGGAAAAAGGCAAGGCAACACAAGGCAAGGCAAGGCAAGTAAGGAAAGGAAAAAGTACTTGATCTTCCGTGACTTACACATGGAATCTGCTGTGGCTTTATTTTTCACTATTTTTCCAAAGGATCTGCTCCATTTACATTGCAGCTGATCAGAAAGGAATTTCTGATTCTATTGCTGGAAAAGAAATTGATGTGCAGTGGCTCATTA
>JAVJGI010000014.1:15185864-15195965 GCA_035590275.1 Ibycter americanus | reverse complement strand
GGGGTGTAGGCAGGTGGGGAGTCGGCCTCTTCTCCCAAGTAACAAGCGATAGGACGAGAGGAAACGGCTTCAAGTTGCACCAGGGGAGGTTTAGATTGTATATTAGGAAAAATTTCTTCACTGAAAGGGTGGTCAAGCATTGGAACAGGCTGCTCAGGGAAGTGGTTAAGTCACCATCCCTGGAGGTATTTAAAAAATGCATGGATGGATGCAGTGATTAGCAACAAGATTTAGTGATGGAATTGGCAGTGCTGGATTAACAGTTGGACTGGATGATCTCAAAGGTCTTTTCCAACCTAAATGATTCTATGATACTATGAAATAATCTGTTAGGGGTCTCTCCATCTTTCTCTGTATACCATGTAATTTCTGTAAACAAACCCTAGAAGGTACATCAGGTGATCATATATGACTGCTTTGAAAATGTATGGTATGATTGTATTATGTCTTTAAAATAAGCAATTTTCATTATTCTTATTACCTAAATGGATTCAGTTTTTATTTAAATTTATGTCAGCAAACATTTTATTTAAATCAAGTAAGGTAACTGTGATGCTATAAAAGTAAACATTTGAATTTCATCCCTTTACCTTCAAATATGAACAACTTTTATACATGCCTTATATCTATACCACTTCAAAACACTCAGCTGAGCTTGCTCCCAAATAATTTTGGGATAACTTTATATGCTAGTTTACCGTCTTTCTTACAATGTCTTCTGTAAGGCATGTTTCTTTTTATGTCTGATACAAAGTTTATTTAAATCATTGGGAGAATTCGGGTCTGGGTAGTTTTTCCAGTGTCTCTTCTTTTTCTAGTCCATTTTACTCCCTCTTTTATGCAATTTTTCCTAGGACGATATATGTACACAGGTTACGAACATGTGTTCAATGCTTGCTTGTTACACATTTAGGATCGTATGTGACAGAAGAGCAAAGAAAGGTAAGCATATGGACTGCAAGTAAGTCTCACTTTATATCTGGGTGACCAGGCAGAATGTGCATGCCTTTGTCATCAGGTAGGTACACTGAACAAGGATGATTTAGTGGCTGTGCATCAGTTACTTTAAGGAGAAGCTGGACAGAAGAGCTTGGGGTAGCAGAAAAGAAGGGAGATTAGATTAAGATGGTCTAAGTAGTACTGCAACAAAATATCCATCTGTAGCCTTACCTTCCTCATCAGAGGATTTCCTTCTAACTATTTCAACAACCGAAGAACTAGAAGAGAATATATCATTAATGTACTAGCACAGGCATGGAATCCCATTTGGAAATGACAAGATAGTGATTCAAGGCAGCAGAATAAGAGAATTTACCCATTCTCCTCTTTTTTTCAAGGAAAAGAAAGCATTTCCTTTTGCAGATAGGAAAGAACTGGGGTTCTTCCCCTTTTGCAGCAACAGCCTCAAGCAGGGACAGGACCAGAACATGATGCACTCCCATCCTCACCCACACAGCCAGAGATCTGTGATTATCTACACACATGCTACTAAGTTAAGACATCAAGAATCTGTCAGAGCCGTGGGCAGGGTTTGCCCTCGGTGAGCGAGGGTGGCCGTTCCCTTTGTTTGTTATCTTGCCTTTTGCAGCTGCAGTCCCAGACAGGGATAAGACCAGACCATGGCATGCTGAAGTCCTCAGCCGCACAGCCAGAGAAATCTGCTACCTTCTACAAAGTCACAGATATTAAGGAATCAAAAATGACACCAGCTCCTGGCACCAACGTAGTGATGCAGTGGCATGGCAAGAGCAGGCAGTCAGCTGGTTGTGGCCCATGCCACAATGGGATGGGTGTCTCCTGGCTACCAGGGAGATGTCGGACTGACAGCCTTAGCCTGAGGCTTGGAAAGACATAGGCTGGGGTTGCCCACGGGGAGTGAGGGAGGCTGCTCCCTTTTTTTCTTGATATTAACCTGCCTTTTGCAGCCGCAGGCCCAGACAGGGACAGGACCAAACCATGGCACACTCCAGTCCTCAGCCACACATCCAGAGAAATTTGCTACCTTCTACAGGGACACACATATTAAGGAAACAGAAATGACACCAGCTCTTGGCACCAACCTAGTGATGCAGTGGCACTGCCGATTAGGCAGTAGGCTGGTGGTGGCCCGTGTCACCATGGGATGGGTGTCTTGTGATTGCCTGGGAGATGTGGAACTTCCAGCCTTGGCTTGAAGCTGGCAGAGCCCTGGCAGGGGTTGCCCATGGAGAGCCAGGGTGGCTGCCTGTTTGTTTGTTCTCCTGCCGTTTGCAGCCATAGCCCCAGGCAGGGACAGGCCCAGACCATGGCGCACTCCCATCCCCTCTCTCTGCAGCCACTCAGCCAGAGATTTCTGCAGCTTTCAACCAGCCATTAACCTAAGGCCCAGGAAGCACACACACACACAGTCTGCACCACACATGGTCCCACAGGCTGCTGGAGGCTCCTCACAGCTGTGGACAAGGGGAGCTCTGTGCCACCCACCCTCTCTCTCTGAAATTGACCTTTAAATACAATTTTCTGATTCATGAGCCATTGGCTGGTTCTTCTGCTTGGTGTGGTCTTTCAGGGGAAACTTCCTAGGCCTTTTTCTTATTGTCCTTGTTACACTGAATGTCTAGATCTTTACATATGTCTATAGATAAAAATACAGATATCTTTATATATAGACATATAGAACATTTCCCTGTATCTTCCTTGCAGGAAGGAAGTGGGGAGCCAACCAGAGGCTGCTCTGAGAGCATGTGGGTATGACACTTTCAAAACATGGAATCCACCCAAACATAGAGCAGTATGAAAACACGTGGGGTGTGAGCCAAGAGCCTCCTCGGGTCAGGGGGGTGAGGCAGGAGGCGGAGGTCAGCCTATGGTACATGGACTCCATGCAGACCTTGCCACGAGGTCATGCATTGTCAAGTGCATAGCTGGGATGTTCTGCACACTCTCTCTCTCTGGGAATTTTCACCTGAGGCCATCAAAGGAAAGCATTTCACTGTCTCACCTGTTTTCTCCTAGAAAACCTCCACTAGCCATGGAATTCCTTTTAGATTCACATAAAGATGCATATGGCTGCTATTCTGAATTTACTGATTGTAATATTACCACACAGTGCATCAAATCCAGGGCAGACCTTATTATTAAAGGTTTTTTTCTCCAATGCTTCATTATATAGATATTAAACCCCCTCATATTCTCAGAAAATCATAAATCTAAGTAAATGATGATAAGACAATACTGCTACCTTTAGAATATCTTGGTAGCTTTCCAAAGTCATGGTAGAATCTAAGTTTTGCCAAAGTATATAAGCCAATTTTTTATGATTCAGATGTCTCTGGAGTAGACTATGTCATGCGAGCTGGCACAGCATTCTTAATTCCTGTGTAGTGGAATCTCATTTGCCATCCAGTTACTAGGATTCTTTTTATTATTCTTTGAAGCAATGAGATTGCTAATCAGGTAATACGTTGCAACTAATATGCAGGAAGAGACTACTGTCTAGAGGAGACTCGGAGCCTTACATCCCTTGGCAATTTAATATCTATGGTGTTCTTTCCTTGCCCTCTGCTCTGATTTTTCGATGTTTAGTTTTATATGGTGACCATACTTAACTTCCCAGAACATTTGTTTCACAAAAGTTAACACAACATCAACATGTTCATAACGGGCCTGGATGAAAGTGTAATGGAAACAAGGACAGCACTAGAATCTTCCTCCTTCCTCAACACAAGAGAAGTCATCAAAAATGGGGTGGTGACCACAAGCAGGCCCCACTTAGTGCTGGCAGCCCCAGCCCCAGTACAAATTCAGGAGAGCACAATACTCCTTCCTACAGAAGCAGTCACACATGACCTGCAAAGGCCAGAATTAGGTCTCAAGCACTTTTGATCTGATGATACTGTAATAATGCAGCAAAGGCAAACTGACATGTTGATAATAACATCAGGATGCTTCTAGCAACGGACACCCATTGTTACCAGAGTCGCTCCACTTGACTATACGCTTCGCTGCTACAGTCCCTCCTTTAATAAAAGAGTCCTCTTAGCATCTGCTTGAGTTGCATCAAACCAACACGATTTTAAAAGTCGTTTTGTGGGACTTCTCTACTTCCATACATATCTCTCATACACCCCTTCCAAAGGCAGGATGGACTCCCTCAATACTCAACAAAAAAATACTTCTAGTCCAGAATTCCACTTCCAGGAACTAGGAAAAGCCTTTGGATATATTAGTCCCTTGTCAAATATAATGGAACAGTAAATCCTGCAAGGGAGTAAGGCCAATTTCTCAGATGTGATTGGAAATACATTTTTTAAAGGTTTATCTAGACGTGTACTCTGAGCAGCTTGGTCTAGTGGAAGATGACCCTGCCCACGGTCACCTTCCAACACCCAGCAGGGGTGTTGGACTAGATGACCTGTAAAGCTCCTTTCCAACCCAAACTATTCTAGGATTCTGTGGTATCTGTATCAGGAGATCAGTCTAGAATGAGAGAAGAAAATAATTCTATTTCATGGGCGTACCAAGTAGAAACCATCTGAACCAAACTGAGACAGACAAACTAATCTCCCATTCACATCCGTGTAAGTCCAGAAAGCCTCCAATGACATCTATAAAACTCATCCTGGATTTAATCCAGAGTAAAATTTACCCCATCCTACTGATAATAAAACCAACACTTCCTGAGGATTTAGTCCATATTTTTTAAAGTGTTTACATGGAAATTTTTTGTCCATTCAAACATATCTCAGTACAATCAAATGTATCACGTTCATAGAATCATAGAATGGTTTCAGCTGGAAGGGACCTTTAAAGGTCATCTAGAACAACCCCCTGCAATGAGCAGAGACATCTTCAACTAGATTCCCTATCGTTCCCATTTCTTCAAGGATTAATATACTGTAAATGACTCCACCTCAGCAGGGAAAAAGAGAAGTTTCACATAGATCTTTCCCCTCTCATGTGAGCAGTAGACTGGGACTTAGTAGATTTCTCAAATTACGAAACCCATTCAGCAAAGAGCAACTCTGACTGATTTTCAGTTTGTTCATTAAAACATTGATTTTCAAATCTGGTCAGCATTTAGTCTTCTGGTTCAACTTAAGAAGAGTTATTTAAGGATGCTTAAGGTCTTCTTCCTTACTTTTTTCATAGAAAGCACTGTAACCTAAGGCTCCAAGACTCAGACTGAATTTTACACATTCCATTTTAAAATCCTACTCGTATGCTAACATAGGATTTTTTAAAAACAGCATTGCTTCTGACTAATTAGGCATAAAGAGGTATGCGACTTTTGAGAACTGTTTATTTTTTCTGGTTTTTCTTCTTTAAAAATGAGGTCACTATTAACAATCTCTGCTTCAATTAACAGAAGAGTTCATAAACACAAGATTTCATAAAGACAAGATTTCTAGATTTTAATATAAAGGAATGTCATGCAGTGCAGAACATTGCCTCAAGCAACCACTAGTGCCAAGTACATTGGCTGATGTGTTCGAGTAAGTGGGAAATTCATTCCTCTGATGCAATTATATTTGCAAGAAAATATGTGTTTTCATCTTTTAAAAAAAAAGTGTATTTCCAGGTTCACCTCAGAGAATGTTCAGTAATAGGAAGAGTTTTCTCCAGTACTGAGAATTATTTCTGAACACCCAGATCTGATTTAATATAGCAGACTGCAGCTGTGTTCATATCTATTGCTATGAGTTCCCTCTCTTCCTGTCCGCTTGGACGTACATCTATACCCACGTCTGAATCAGGTTGCAGAAGCCAGCTGTGGTTAGCCTTAATCAGCACTAGGACAGACATAGAATCGCATGCCCAAGCGGTACCTGCCAAATGCTGAAGGCAGCAACATTGTCCATGCCAAATAAATAAATCTCCCTGTCCAGGACAGTGTGAAACTGACAGTTGCACCAAAGGCTGTGCCATTAAGATCCTGTAATGGATTTTGTCAAATGGTTGTTTCTTCATCCCATCAAACTGGCCAGGCTTCAAAATCAACTACTCACTTCAGGATCACTGAAATTCACCTGAAGTTCCAATTAGGTTTTTTTGTTGTTTGGTTTGTTTGGGGTTTTTTTTACGATTTCCCGGTTTACACCATTACAAAAATGTGTGGTGTCACCTCTGTAAGGTGGCTGTATTGCACTCAGCCAACAACCTCCGCTTTCTGTCACAGCACAACAGAGAGAAGTTCGCTATGTTGCTGAGCATCTTAAACTCCCACTCATCACTAATGCATCTGTGCACTTTCACTGGAAACTGAATAATCAAAAAGCCCACTGCACTTCATTTTCATAAAGCATTTTGATCTGTATGGGAAAACTGCGGCATAAGAGGAAAGCACTCTATTTTTACCATTTAAATTATCCGTTCAAATCAGGTCAGTTATGACTGGAAGTTTTTTTCCTTCTGATAACCACTCTGCTATATGAGAAGCAGCTAGTTCTTACCGTCAGTTTCTTACAAGACAACAGAAAAAAAGCGGCTAAGGACATGGCATGTACGGTTCCCACATTCCTGATCACACACACCCCAGACTTCCAGGCACCCTAAGTAGCAGCCTCTATGCTTTACCAGGTCCCTGGTTGAAGGGGCACGTGCCTCAGGACCGGCATGCAAAACTATGCGCCAGGCATAGCATCCACAGAAATACAACACTAGGCAGTTTTAGTACAGAATTTACTATAGGAGATAGCATCGCAGAGTTTGCAGAACAGAAAAGCCATCAGGAGGTTCACACTTATACCAAGTACAATACAGTGAGAAAAAATCTGGTGTATTGATTGGAAAATTTAAAGCTGTCCAGGAACAGAAAGTGCATAGAGTTAAAGGCTTTTCAACCACCCACCTATACAGACCTTTCTGACTGAAATACTTGAATTATGGTTGATTTTCATTACAGTTGTTCACTTCTGGGCCAACACTGAGCTCGAGGAAAGGCCAGTATTCATTCATAGGGTGCTGATGCTTCATGTGGGCACTGCTGCTCAACAAAATACGGCTAATCCTGGTAGTGCCAATATAATTTTGAACTTAATCCCTTAATCTTTAAGAAGCATGCATGAAGAAACCCAAACAAATCCAATTTGCTAATGCCCCCAGATAAGAAGACTGCCAGTTTGGTCAGTCTTGGTTCTTATCTCTCCTTCTGTAGTACTCAAGTGTTAACTTTGTGATGCCAAGAAGCATGAATTAAAGCTACCCTTGCCACTATTTCAGCAAAACATGTTGCATGTTGCTGTCTTTTCCTGATTAGAAATACTTTGCTGTTAGCTAGCAGTGTTGCTGTAACTCTGGTGTCTAAGAATATAGAAATGACATGATTTGTAAAGTGAGGTGCCATCTATCATATTTGAAGGAAGACATTTTGAGGTGGGGAATAAAAACTCATTTATAAGTTGGATCAGTACACAGCAGACATCAAGCTAAGTATAGGCTTATCTTGGTGTACAGGGAATGACTGTTCTTCCAGTAACCTAAATTAATATTCCTCAAACACCTGAAGATAGGAAGACAGCTGATCAAGTATGTCAACTAGGAGAGATGACAGCCTATAGAAGTTAACTTCTGTGGAACAACAATGGGTTAATAGTTGATGAGATGTACGGAAAACTATAGCGGTCATAAAACTTTCACTGAGCAAATATGGATCCAGTTTTCAGTACTGAGTGGAACTCAGTACTTCTGGTTCCCAGGCTTGCCTTTGTAGGTCTTCCCCGAGGATCAGGTTTCAGATGTGAATAAAAAGTTTTCCTTGTTCCAGTTGGGTGTTTCTGTTTTTTATTGATCCTCTTAGTGACTTAACCCTGCCCTGGAGCTGTTGAATAAAAAGTTTTCTTTCTTCCATCTGGATTTTTCTGGGTTTTATTAATCATCTTTGTGAGTTAACCCTCCCCTGGAGCTGTTGTTTGGTTTCACCTGCACCATCTCCACAAAGCCATTTTAACATCTCATGGACAAAATGGATCTGAGATGCGTATGTTTACGTTCCATGGATTTTGACAGTTCTGGTGTAATAATTTGTAATACTTGTGTGAATGTCCTGTCAGTTATACATCTATTGCACCAACACAAGAACAACTTTCACTAATCAAGGACATTTCTCTAAGAGGTCAGATTGCAGCTTTGAATGAACTGCCTGAATGTCAGGGTCATGAGTGCACTTAGTAAGCCTTAACTTGTAGTAATAAGCCCTAACCAACCTCACCTGGGACCTCCATCCACATGCCCTCTGCTCATTCACCAAGGAGCTCTGTTTGGACTCTGGCCTGAGCTGCATCACAGCTGTGCCTGTCCCCACCCCTGCCTCCAGCTGCCCTGATTTACTGGCTGGTTTTCCTGGAGGGACGCCAGACTGACAAAGGTGGTAGCCTTATATCCTGTCCCCTGGAATTACATCGGGAGGATTGATGAAAAACTACCTGTGCTCCCGAGTCCCTTACCACTGCTCCCAGGGCTCTGCAATCCTCCTTGATACTTCTCAGACTGCTCCTGGCTGTATCGCTGGTGCCCATGTGAAACAACAGCAGTGGGTCATAGTCAGTGGGACTGTACCATGTACCAAAAGGAGATGATAACTTCCACTAAATTCTCCCAGAATGTTTCCTTCTCAGCACAACTCCCAGCCACCTCCAGATACCTGGTCAGAAATTTGCCTCCCACAGAACAAGACACCAAACGAAACAAGATCACACCGACGCAACCAACACAAGACTTTTCAACACCTCTGCCTTTACGCAGTAAAGAACCTGTCCTGTTTTGCAACACGTCTCAGTTCCTGCTAACTCATCGCTTCTACGGGAGTTACGTAGCTATCTCCCACAAGCCTGTGACTTCTTTTTGTTCCATGTATCTTAACTACTCTTTTCCTGCAGACGCACAAGTTGAGCAATGTTAATTAGGCTATTCCAAAATAAACTGCTTCCAGTCTGTTCTAAGCCTAAGTTGCGCAAGAGCTGAAGGACTTACACAATTAGTATTTTTATCCTCTAAATATACGTTTAATAAAAAATATTCTTTCTCATGATACGCTTTGACTCTATAACCAAACAGAGGTCCTTATACTTAGCAACATATAGATTACTAGTATTTCTAAGCTTTACTGGAGCTAGGCTAGCTGCAGGTATCACTCCTACTGCCATCATAAAGAAAAGCTTTGGAGGATCATCTCAGAAAATTCACTGGAAAAAGACACACCTTGGTCTTCAGGTACTGTAGTCATGAGAACTGCACAGGAAGCAATGCAGATCAAAGGCATAAGAAAATGCCAGAAGTATAATGCACGCAGCTATTTTCACGAAATGCAAACTACAGGGTCTAAACTAGGCTAGAATAAATTAAAAAAAAAAAAAAAAAAATCTTTATTCAGCATTTTAGTTTATCACTCGCTGAGTTACAGAGCAAATGCACGTACAAGGATAATGCTGTCGCTGGGGAAGGGGACTAGGTGCCACGCGGTGCCTGAGCACAGCTTCACAGCCCGCCCCGCGCTCCCAGGCCCGCCAGCTTCCCGCTCCGGCTCAGCCGCGTGACTGGACGTGGGAATGCCATTGTGCTGCAGCGCACAGAGATGCAGGATGCAGTAACGCATGCTAAACATGCTGCTGCGGCTTGGGTGATGATCCCACAATTATCCACCTTCAAAGTAGTTTTCTCTAACTTACTAGAAAGCAATTTGTAGCAGCGCAGTTTTCTTTCCTTTGACAAATAATTTTCAAGTTGTTTTCAGTCTTCAGAACGTATTAACAAACTTCCCCTGAAAAATAAATTTCTTAACATCAACTTTACGTTAGAAGTAGACGAGAAAAATTTGAAAGACTTGAACAAGGCTGTTAACTTTCACTTTCCCTCATCAATTTCTCGCTGGTTTCACAATTCTCCAGGTACACGGGGAAATCTCAGCGCACCTCCACGGCATTAGCCCTGGCGACCTAACAGCACCGACCCCGGCCGGAGCCCGTGTGCCAGCCAGCACCGTGCAACCGGCCCGCGGGCGGGGAGCACCGGTACCAGCCGGGCGGGCGCCAGTCACGCCGCTGTTACCAACAGGGAGGGTAAGCCCGCCCCGCCGAGGCGCTGGCGGGGGCACTACGCCGGCGCTGGGGTCGGGGCCTGGCTGCC
>JAVJGI010000014.1:15174321-15184790 GCA_035590275.1 Ibycter americanus | reverse complement strand
GCTGGGCAGGTGCGTCAGGCTCAGCCCGCGGCCCCCGGTGGCCCAGGCGGGGCTGGACTGGAAGGAAACCCCGTCCCTTACCCTTCGTGATGCTGGGCGCCGAGGCGGGGCGTCGCGTCGCGCTGGGGTGGCGGTGGCCTCGCGGGTGGGACGGGCGGTGCGTGCGTCGCGCCTGTGCCGGGCGCTTGCGGCGATGCCCCTTTCCAATGGCCGAGTCGAGGAAACACGCAGCCTCCCGTTTGCCTGTGCTTCAGCCCAGGTGGTAGAAGACCAGATTCGTTGATGCGCACTCAGATAAAATGAGACGTACGAGCGTCAGAGCTGCCAGAGTTCCCTTCCAGAAGACTGAAATGCCCCACGCGGTGCCCCACAGTCTTCCAAAGTAAAGAAGCTGAAAGATAGGTACCACAATGAACCTGTGAAGGGATATCAGCCAGTCCAGCAGCATTAATATGCTGTTGTTTAATCTGGTGAAGCTATAATATAAATTGATACAAAAAAAGTAAAATGAGGAACGTGAACAGCTTATTGCCCTTCCCAAAAAAGGAAGCTTTTTTTGTAGAACTTTACCAGTAACCTGTTTACTGCTTTGCTGAGATCTTGTGGCCTCTGTTTTACAACTGTAGACTGTCATTTCATTTGATACAAGATCAGCTTGATTGGTCTTTGATCATGCTGCTTCCTGAGTGCATATGTTGGTTTAACTAAGCGTGCAGTCAGCGCTGTCTCCTGGGGCAGGGGTGATCTCATCTAACTTTTGACAGTCAAATATAGTCCTTCCTCTATAGATGAATTTGTTTTCTAGAGCCCGTTTATAACATGCTGAGAGAGTTTGTGCCCTTTTAAGGCTCAGTCTAATGTATCTATTGAACTCTCTGGGGTTTTTTCTGCCCACTTACTCAGAGACTTCCAGAAACTACTGCTGAGTTTTGTGTTGGTTTCAGCAAAAGTTTGTGGCTCACTAATGAACACTGCAGGAGAAAGTGTGAAGCCAGTTAAATACTGTGATTTGCAAAAAGTGAAAGTGGCAGTAGATTTGTCCTCACTTCAGCTAGATTTTTGGGCAGACTGGTTATTTCAGTATAATGCTGTTCTTTTACTCTGCTGGAAAGTTTATTTATTTCCATGTGTCAGTGGAGTTAGTGGAAGACATCACCAAAATGCTACGGTTTAGGAGAAGTCCTTCCCACTGTTATGAAAAATCCAGCCAGCTTCCTGATATCTGAGCAAGTAAGGAGAATCCCGGCTCCCTGGCAGGAAGCTGCCCCCACACCCTTCCTGTGCCGTTCAGAAAAGATAGTTAGAAACATCTTCCAGGAGCTTACCTGTATACAAAACTACTCACAGTACAAGAAATGAGGAGCAGCAGCAGCCTCCAGGCCTAAAAACAGGCATGGCATTTTGATTTCAGTGTGTCTCCTCACTTCTCTTAGACTCTTTGGTGACAGCAAAAGGTGTAGCTTTTCAGTCTCAAATTGACCAGGACTGAGAATCAGTTACTTGGGTCCGTGTTGTTTCCTGAAGCCAGTGGTGTTTACGTCTTCTTTTGCAAGACTGTGAGGTAATTTCACAATGTTAAGGCATGAGGACCTGTCCAAAAAGTTGCAGAGATAATCCTGCCTGACCCCTGTCTCAAGATGAGAAGAATGCCACTTAAAAAAAAAAAAAAATAGGTACCAAAAGACCTTGTTCAGTCAAAGGGAAAAGAAATAGAAAGTTTCCAGACAGCAGCAATTTGAATTTATAGTTTGTCAAAATTGTCCAACAGATGTTGCAGTAGATTTGGGATTGGGGGTTGTTTTTGTTTCCAGAATTTGAGTGTCCTCCATTTCAACTGAGAAGAAGAGTATCCTGATGGCGGAGACTAGGGGGTGGTTATATTTATGTCACCTGCTCTAACATCTCTGCCTTTACCCTTTCATCACCTCAGCTGTTACTCTTTCAGATTGCTTAGTGGTTACTGTGCAAGTCGGAGATCTTTCTGATGGACTGTGCAGTGTCAGTGCTTCTGTACTTTTTGTTTTTTAAACCAACAAAAGCAGAACGAGCTTAAAACTCATACTTACCTGCTAGGCATCAAACTTGAGAAGATGCTGAAACAGAATTTTATGTATGACCTTTGGTATGTCCCCAAAATGAATGTATAAAACTGTGCTTAGTAAAAATGTGAGTTTATATACCAACATCTTTCTGCAGCGTGAGGTTTAATCAGACTAGACATAAAGCCTGAGAGCCCTTAGAAATGTGGTTATCTTAAATGTGAAGGCAGAAGCGGGCAAATTGACCTTTGTCATATGCAGGGAATTGAACAAGTAGTGCCACTCATCCTTCATTTACAGATACTAGTAATTTGGTACATGCCTGAGGCGGAGACCACAGATTTCTAGCATTTAAGGTTTATGGGTGTTATCCACTGTACTGATTTTTGCAGGATCTGGCAAAATCAAGTCCTTTTAAAATCTTGTCCTGTTCATTTTCAACAAGTATCGGAGCTGTCCCCATCGCTTACCCCGCATCTATTTATGCATTTAGCACAAGCATGGATCTTCAGCTCCTGGGTCTGAATGCTACTTCTGGAAGCTGAGTTTCAGCTATAAAGCTGGCAGAACTGGCCTGATTTTGTCCTTTTGAAAGTTTGCTTATCTGAATTGTCTCCAACTCATGACTTTTCACGCACTAGAGCAACAAAACTGCGAGAGGCCCTGGAAGCGCTCAGCGTACCAAGCTGTCGTAGCATTTCACAGGAAGCATGCTTGCCTTCAGATACACCCTGGCTAGCCACAAGCAGTTGTGTTTTTAGCTGCAGCTGAGCTTAAACAGAGGGAAAAAGAGTTGTCTGACAAAAATGTTGTTGATCCCCTTTCCCTGTTCTTTTCCAGTGTGCTTTGGTGCATTGTTTTTAAGTTTGGCATTTCCTTGGTTTGGTTCTGTTTCATCATGAAAAATGAACACAGAGCTCCTTTCTCCCCCCTCCAGCCCCTTCCTCCCTCTCCTCTGGATCACGGTGGGAACAAGCGTTAGCACAGCTTCTCTACTCAAGATTTGTAGGCCCAATATTGCAAATAATCCTGTGGCCCAAAGAGCTTTACTTCTGCTTGTGCGCAGCACCTTCCTCCTGCAGCTGGCTGCCGGCTTCTTCCCGCTTCCTTCCTGCGCTCATGCCTGCACGTGTACACCTGGGTCAGTGCAGGCTTGTAACTTGTAACCTTGCACTTCTGCTCCCTGGAGAAGGCCAGAAACCCTCACTGTTTCGCTTTGAGCCAGTTGCGCCGTGCAGTCCTTGGTCTCGAATGAGAGTCCAGTTGTCAGAGCCATTGCTGCATAAAAGCGTGTGCTGCTTTTCCCTTTGCCTTAGCCCAGGAGCGCTTCCTGCCTCCCTGGTTGAAGTTTCCTGCTGTCCCTGCAGTGATACACACAGTTCCAAATCCAAAACCACAGTCTGAGGGTAGAGAACAGTTTGGGAATGGTGTCATTTTAAGCTCTTCTTTTTCTTACCCTCCCGTTTCTGTGTTCCGATGTGGCATATGCTTATGCGGTACCCCATATTAAGATGTATTTGTATTCTGGAGCAACTGCTTGTGATCCAAATTAAGAAACTTGTCAGTGTTTGGGGTTTTTTTGAGGAGGCAAAAGAAAAAAGTTTTATCTTTTAAGCTGGATAAGGTCCTTGATGTCTCTCAAGGTGTGCAGTCCAAGCTGATGTGAACTAGGACTAAAACAGTCCTGCCTTCCCTTCCACAGCTGGTTCCTTCCCTTCTCTTTCTTCTGATCCTACAGGGAGCCCATTCTGCTGGTTGAGGCAGCAAAAAACATGGTGTTGCTGTTGGGGAGGGGGTGTAATGTCAGTTTTCTGTTGGCTTGGCTTCCTCAGATCATTGTTAAATGTGGGGGGAAGAGCTCTGATGTAGACCATTTTCTGTAAGATTGGGTCCTTCCTGGGGAAACTTAGTTTAGCTGTGTCCCATCCTCCTTTTTTTGTCTGTTTGCTTTCCCTAAGCTCCCTAATGAAACAGTCTAACATATCTTGCAGTGCTGCCATCAGTCTTGATGTCGCAGGGGTAGGATACAATGAGTGGTTTGACATTTGTGTTTGCAAACTTTACCATTCTGAGATCTTCGCTAAAGTTTTGTAACTACTAAGAAAATGTCCTATTTCTGTGATACTTAATTCACATTATTTGCCTGCCTTTAGCAGGATATTGTTATAAATTATCAAAAGTAAACTGCTTGGCAAAGGCAGAATCCACAACTGATCCTCTTGCATGCATGTGAATGCCAGACTTTTCTTTCTGTGTGGTTTATCTTTAAATTTTACCACTTGTTTGTAGACCAGGCCTGAGGACAGAGTAATCGGGGCTCAGTTAGCCTTTAGGGTATGATGGTATTTCACCAGAGGTGTGATCTTTCTCTATCCCGCTCCCCACCTGCAAAATGCTCTGTGGATGCATTAACATGCTGTTAGTCCCAAACTAAGTAATTCAGCTTGTTAGTGGAGCTTGTTATCTTACCATGCTGTCCATGTAGGGGCAGAGCAAGTGCCCATCTGCCTGCAAAGGCCTTGCAGACTTTATAGGAAAAGATTTACATGAGACGTTCTTTCCCTTCTGCTGTAGGTAATGCAGGTCATGTGTTATTACTGAAGGAAGGTTCCTGATTTTCTACCTCTTGCTTCTTTCAGTCTCCTTTCATCTCAAGGAGGAAGAGAACTTGGGATGGTGATGATGGGGAAGATAAAACTGAGGATGGGAAGGAGTTCCAGTTCATTTGATGGCTGGGTAGTGCAAATGTAGTTTTTAATGTGCTAAAAGCAGGCTGTTGTGGTACCATGCTTTTATATCATCATTATACCTAACTCCTGTCCATGGTAGTTTAGTCATTTATATGCCCAAAGCAAGTGACAGATGCTGTACTAGCTTTTTCTTCTTTCACTTCTTAGTAATAAAGAGCCTAAAACTATCTTACTCTTCTTGTTTTCTATGTTCAAGATGAAGAGATGAACAACTCCAGCAGTACTGCACCCTTTACTACGGTTCCAGATGCTAAGTTGCGAGGTAATACTCTTGGCATTTCTGTTGCTGTTCCTCAGTAGCATCAAGAAAAGCAATGTGTATTATTGTATGCCTCAAACTGTCTTGTAATAGTTTGCCCTTTATTTTATTTTATGCAATTGTGAACAGCGGTAGGACATGAGGGAGGTACTTCGATTGTCACATCTATTCCAGAACAACTAAAGACATTTAAGAGGAACAGCAGAACACAGCTCAATCCTCATATCCTTAGGTAACCCAGAGCAACAGAGAGGAGAAGAATTAAAATGGGAGAATTTTATGTGTAGAACTAGAAATACCCGCCAACATCAATTTACAGTTAAAAAGAGATCCACCAGTTCAAGAAGTCTGCTAGGCTAGAATTAAGTGCTCTTGAGAAAAAGGCAAGGCACTTTTTCATTTGATTTTTAATGTCAAAATGGATTCTAGTTCCACCATGCTTGAGCTCATTGCTAAAGTACACATTTATTTCATAGTGTTATCTCATTTGACTGCGTTGAGCTCTATGCCTTTAAGCATGTGCCATGCAAAAGGCATATTCCTTAAGTCATTTTGCCCTGTACTACTTCACTCATCTCACTTGCTGTTGGCCAACAACATGGGACGTATAGTCAATACTCTGCTCATTGACTCACTCTATCTTGTGTTAATTGCATCACTGACTCACACCCAAATTCCAGGCAGTGTACGTGGCTTCTTTTCACCTGTATGAGCATGCAGTCCACATGCAGATGTGTTCGCAGGGTTGCCGAAGTAAGCACTCAGAACCTGGGGGAAACCCAAAGCTGTGTTCTGGTTACAGTACTGGGCCAGTGCAGGAAAGGTTTAGCCCCAGGCATATCCATGGCTTACACTGGTTTAAAAGTCCACATAATGAAGAAAGAATGTGTTTGTAATTGTACAATCATGGACTGTTTCTCAAGAGCAATTAAACCTGCAACTTAATATCCCAGGTATGTCAATGTGAGGGTTGTTTGTGCATTACTCAGTGATGGGGCTAGTTGGCTATGATTGTACCAAAGAAAAGGCAAAGAGGAGTAAAGAATTCAGATGGAGATCTTTTGGGCACTGTTGTGCATACAGTGTAGCTATGTTCTTGCTGCCCTGAGATCTGGAAGCATTTTACAGAAGGATCAAACCATCTGCTTTGGGATGGCATACTCTGCTGTATTCCCACTTGTAGCCTGCAAACACAGATACCCCGAGGCGACCATTGTTGTGGGTACTTTAGTTATAGCATGTTAAAATGAAAATTAATAATATTTCTTCTCTTGTTTTTTTTTACCTTGAAGGCAATAACAGTTCATTCAATCTCACTGTTATATCATCCACACAATCTACAGCAACATCTGCAGTAGGTATGTATCTGTTCAGCTGTCTGTTACTATGAACCTAGAAGCTAGCTCCAAACCTACCCCAGATCATACCAAATTCTAAAAAAATATCCATCAAACATGGGTATTTGAGAAAGACATTATCTTTTTAGGGGTGGGAGGCAACATGTAGAACAGCTCTTGAAATGAAGCTATACTGTTTTTCAAGTTTAGGTACCGTGCTTCATCAGTAGAAGCAATGATGTTTGCAGTGCCATTGAAAAACAGGAACCAAAACTTCAAGGAAGAATTGAAAGAAGTTGGTCTTTTTGATGTTCATTCTTTGTCACTGAGCAAAATTCTTCCATTTTCATGGAGCAAAGATGAATAGGTTGTTGCACAAACAGTGCGTATCTGCTTATTGTTATTTCACAGCAAGTAGATTCAGGGTATAATGAAGTCCTGGGAGCTTGAGTTTCAAGAGTTAAGATTCTATTTCCTTTTAGATAATACTCATGGCACCTTATACCATAGAAAATAGTCCTTATAAAGCTCATAGCACAAAACAGCGGAGTTCAAGTGAGACACAACTGGCAGATCTGAAACAATCTGTCACAGGTACTTTGCATTGTTCTGGCACTACCATCTTTCCTTCACAACTTGGCAAAGAACTGTAGGTAAGGATGATTTCCCAAGGCAGCGGTGTTGCAGTCGTGATGCTCCAACATAAGTAACGTGTTCACAAAACACATCTTTGTAGAAAGAAGAAATAGCTGTATTAGATCAACTAGTAGGGTTTGAAAGCAGATATTTAACCTAGGACACAAACAGTTCATCCACTTGTATTTGCAGTGTTCCAGCTGTTGGCTATGTCGGTGTGAGATTATGAAAAAAGGAAAACAAAAAAAAAAAAAAAGGTCTTTTGGAAGAACTTGTTACAGGCATATTTCACCACATCAGTAAAGACTGGATAAGAATTAATGTCGTGCAGTTGTTCAATCTGTGATGCACAGATAAAAGGTTATATCTGAGAGAAGAGAAGCTAGTTTCCTGCATGAACTGTGTCCTCTTTGTGCTGGGAGCCATGTGAAAGCAGGGCCTACCCTAAGATAACTTTGTGGACTTTCATGCTGATCATAAGGTCCCAGCTATGTCATTCCATTTCCAGTACAGTTCTTGCTTTGTGTCTCTTGTAATCTTCAGCTAACCTCTGAGCTACCACACTCAGAAGATTGCTTGTTACTCATTTAAGAATAAAATACTTACCAGGGAAAAAAGACAATCTCTGCAAAGACCTTCCTTTTGATAGCAAGGCAGTGGTGCAGTGTCTCATTCCATTGCCTGCAGTGTACCAGTTTAAGCATGTCTGACTTGGAAAGTGGAGAGATTTTTGCAATCCCCTTGTTGCCTTAGGGCCTTCCCTATGTGTAGAGCCATTGTTAATCACAGGTGTTTTCACCCTGTGCTCCAACCCTTCCGCCCTCCGCTCCAGCCCTGACTGAGGGGTTCTTGCAGAGGTTTGAGCTTTACCATGTCTACATAATAATAGTGAAAAGAGACCTGAGCCCTTTACTGTTAGTACTGTTAGGCACAGTACAAACCTAACAGACAGCTGTGCCATGCTTATGCGGTTTATGAGTCACGTCCTTCTCTTTTTTTCTTTTTTTTTTTTCTTCTTTTTTTCTAACAGTCTTCACAGATTTTTAAGACCTTGTTCATCCATTTTGGTTATTTGTCTTCACCTCTTCAGAATAAAGACTACTGGATATATGTACTTAGTTTTGCTTAAAGTCTCTGTGCTTTTTTTTTTTCTTTCTTTCTTTGGAACCTTTCCACAGCAGAAGTAAAAGTGTTGTTTCATTCAGTCATTTTCCATGCAAAGGAGAGGATTGATTTATTTTATGATAAGCATTCAATAATAATTATTTTGTATGTTAGCACAGTGCTTTAGTGGTTTGACTTGTGTTCATTCTTGTTCAGTTAGAATACTAAGGGAGTAGCGCATGCTGCTAAGAATTCTTATCTTTATGCTACATATATAGTTTGATTGATGGATATAGCATAGCTATTTAATGTTTAAACACAGGTAGCATACAAAGTAAAATATTTGTCTCCTTCAAAAATAAGGTGTCATAAACCTGAACTATATTACTGGCATGCATTCCTTTTTAAATAAAAATTAACTCAGTCTGGGTTTGTTTAGTGTGATGTTCAATGAAGCCCAGCTGGTCTTTTGGGGGGAAAGTAATTAGGGAAATAAAATATAAAAGGACAGATGTTGCTACCAAATGTTCTTTCATCTGTTGATAAAATACTACAGGTAAGATTTTTCAAAGATACAGAAGAACAGATTGGTGCCCAATTCACGTCAGCTTTCCAAATTCTCCAACTGCCTCAGATAGCCTCCCACTGATATTTTGAAATGACTGATGCTAAATACATCATGAAAGATAACTCTGTAGGAGATTTAACCAGATTTTACTCTTTATGTTACATCACCAAGTGCTGTAATCTTGATAAAGTAAGAAAAAAGGATGGCTAGTAGGCAAGGGAGGAGGGGAAAATGTGCAAATTTGCTGAAATTCCTCATGATAGCTGCTTCGATATTTTTTGCGCTGACTCAGGTTTTCTGTAGGGTAATTTAATGCCCATGGAATAAGTACCATCTTTGTGTAACCTCATTTAATAATGTTATGCATGGAACAATTAGCCATCATACTGCTCAGAAACACAAGCAAGTTGACACTCGGAAATCATGGCTAAAAGAAGAAAGAAAGAAAAAAAAAAAAAACCACCACCCACAGAAAACTGACTGGTTGAAACTTGCATTCAGATTTGTCTTTCTTTTGGTATCTTTTATATTAGGAATGCAGTTACCAGGTGTGGTTTCATGTCATATAACTGTAGATGGTTTCCATACAGACATTTCCTTGCTTATTTCCTACAACGAGGAAACATTTGATATTTATAGATCATTGTGCCTTTGGGGAGTTTACCTGTCACTATTAAAATGTGCCCTGAATTTTATCTGATGTATTTTACACATGCTTCATAGAGGAACTGAATTTCCTAATTGTAACAAGGTAAGCACATAAATATAGTACTCCAACTGTTCCATCTCAATGAATGCTCATTTCAAAGTGTTTCTTAGGGTTATGGCACAATACATCAAAGAACAGGAAAATAAATAACATTTACTATGGGGACTGTATTGGGTTGTTTCGGTAGTTTTAATGTTAAATGTCTCAGAGAAGTGTTGTGTAAGCCAGTTCCTTTCTGAATGCTTACATTGTTGTATTGTTTGGTTTCTTTTAAGTTTTTGATGTTCACATCTGTACTGGAAGTAGTGATACTTAAGTCTTGGCAAAGACACCTTTCTGTGTGTAGCTACTCACATTTTAAAGCACACTTCCAGGAAAATTATTCTATAGAAGCATTTTAGATGCTGTATAAAAAAGCAGAAATTGAATATCAAGTTTACTGTGGAACTGAGATGAAACTACCTATTCTTCAGTTCTAGTTTTAGACAGTTTCAAGAAAACATGGGTATTAGACATTTGAATGTCCATAATAAAAAGCTTTTGCGGTGGTTAAAATGAACATAGCTTGTATGAGGTTATAGAAATAATACAGCTGCAAATGGAGCTTTTTCTCCCTAAAATTCCCTTGTTTGCCTCATATTGCCTGCGTAGAGGAATGTTTGTTGCATAACAGGCTCATGTTTCTTGTTAGTTGCTTCTTAATTAAATAAGTAATTATTCCTGAGGTCATCCTAGCTGGGTGCCTTCCACTAGGGTTCTAAGATTTTGCTATAAATATCAATCTCTATTATTATTGAATTTTGCTTCATGGTGTTTTTATTCTGAACAGTTCACTACTGCTTTCTAAGGAGGGAAGGGGAAGTGTCAGGTAAAAGCAGAGTAAAAGTTAAAGAGGTTAGGTGTCAACTGAACTTGTGAAGCAGCATTCCAATCTTTGTTTTAACCTTGGCAAGACAGCTTGCTACTAAATAAATGATACAAGCCAGCAGATTTACGTTGGTTGAACGTTTATCACATGTGGAAAACCTTTTGAGCATTACATTTAACACGTGCAGAATTCTTTCTGG
>JAVJGI010000014.1:15150172-15174233 GCA_035590275.1 Ibycter americanus | reverse complement strand
CCCCCCCCCCCCGGTCTCATGCAAAATCTGTTCTTATCAGAAAAGCTTTGTTATCTGAAAAGTTGGTGCTTCAAATGTAAAGTTACCCTTGATCTAGAATTTTTTCACATTTTCAAATACTGTAAGTTAGGGATGATTCTGTGGAACTGGATAATGATATCCAAAAGAAAATCATCCTTCTAAAAGTTATCAGCTATTATCCAGGTTTTCTTTACAGCTTTTCCTTTAAACTATTCCTGACCTTGAGCCTGAGAAATTGGAAGTTGGCTCTTTCCAAAGGAAATGCACGGGGGAAGAGTCTGTTAGCAAGCCTGGATATCCAGGCAGTGGCATTTTCATTGTACTGTCATCCTGTTTGGGCATGATAAATGCTGTCTTATTTAATGAGTATACAGTTTATTATCTTTATGTATTTTTTTGTGTGATATCACAAATAAAAATTTCCCAGGTATGTCCACCAATACTACTCACCTGACCAGCCAGCCCACTAACACCACTGTGTCTGTCACCTTGACAACTCAGCCCACCACAACCAGCCAGACAACAAGATCCACCACAGCGTCATCAGTCACATCATCCCAACTCAACACCACAGTGGTGGTGACCACTTCCAAAATTTCTTTGACTTCTGTAACAGGTGAGATCACATTTCAAGAAGCTCATAAACACTTGTATACATGTTGACATGTGTTCTACAATTGTAGAATTGTTAGTTTTACAGTGGTATAACAGAGAAGGTATTTGCATGCTGAAAAACGAGAGTAAGGTGGGGTTTTATTACTAAGTTGGCTACAATAATGTTGCTTTGAGCACTCCACTTACTTAAATAAGGCTTCACTTAACCTGAGAGACTTGATATACTTAGGAGGAAAAAAAAACCCACAATGCGAGTGGTGTGAACCAGCAGCCACCAGCGAGATCAAAAATGTTAGAAGAAAGCCTGGCTTTTGAATACCACTTCTGTAGTTTGTTCAGCTCTCCCTTCTACAGCTCACTTGAACTCATCTCCGATACTTCCTTTTTCACAGCTGAGCTGTGGCTCAAAATACGTCTGCTGGCTTGGTAGAAAGCTGAGTTCTGTTAGCAATGTAATGAATTCTATCCCTAATGGAGAATAGAGTATGACTACGAACGAGTCACATTTTATGTGCAAGTTGTCAAATACAGTTTGACAGCAGCCTTTAATACAAAAACAGTAAGTGTGGAATTCAGTATTTCCTTGCAGTTAGCTGCTTGTTCGCACCACTTAGTACTTACACTTCTGAACAGATTGGGGTTGCTCATGTCAGCAAAGTCTTGTTGAGTAGGTGAAGCTGTCTTCAGCAGAGCTTTTAGTTGGCCTCGTAATGCTCCCTGTGGCAAGTACAAACAGAGATTGGCACAGGCTGGCTCTTTTGTTTGTAGTTTATAGCAGATAAAACCAGTTTTTACACAGAAACTGCTGTGGCTTATCGGAGGTCATGTTATCTATGTCAATATTTGTGTTGGGCTGCAGAGCTGGTCTTACGTGGAGAGTGAGGGGGCAATTCTATCAGACAAGGCAAAGATATCTGACAGCCCATCGCCACCAGATTTTACTCCCACCACATAACCTGTACTGCTTGACTTGGTGGTTGTTGGACCCCCCAGCAGGCTGACTCAGAATGCTCATCGTAAAAGCAACTTACTTTTCTCCTTGGGTTAATTTCAGGCCAGCTTAGTGAGTTAAATTGGCTCATGGAGGGTATGAAAGCACTAGAACTGACCTGAGAAGGGCAGGAACTGCATGTGTGGATGGAGGGGAAAGCAGGGGACAAAAAGGGAGGGGAAAGAGGGAGCTGGAGAGGAAAAGGGGCAGTCTTTCAGAGACAGCAAGCAGTTGGATCAGCTCCTGTGTCACCAGAAACTGGCACTTAAAAATGGAGCACTAGGTTTCAGCGTGCATGGCTGGTGTCTTGCCAGTTGATGTATGTTAAATTTTTCTAATTGGGTTTTTAGATGCTATATCAATGGGGAGGGCAAGATGTAGAGGAGTCCCTCAAAACGCAATTTTGCAAGCTCTGTAAAAAGTGCCTTTTGTTGTCTTCTTTTCAGCCACGTCAAAATCTGAGGCTGTCGTAGCCAAAACCTCCAGATTTGATGTGGGCAGTTTTGTGGGTGGCATTGTGCTGACGCTTGGAGTCCTAGTTATTCTCTACATCGGATGCAAAACCTACCACTCTAGAAGAGGCATACAGTACAGAACCATGTAAGTTCCCAAAGATTGTCCCTTGTCAATCTATTACTTTCTTGAGGGGAACAAGGACAAACAAAACAAGGAGAATGAACTCTGATACATACATTTGCTTAATGTACATCATGTTAATACCATTAAGAGATTTAACGGTGATATTTTGTCTTTCACCACTTCAGCTATTCCTCATTATTACTATGCCACTCTTCTGTGTGGGTTTTTCCTCTGATCTATTATATAAAATCTATCTTTTTTTTTTTTTTTTTTTTTTAAAGAATACTTGTCCTTTAGCTATTCCATCACTAGATAACGTTTCCATGAAATGTTTGCTCCAATTTGCAACACTTCTGGTTCTTCCTAACACTTCCTCAGAGACTCTTATTTTTCTGTTCACTCTTCCATGGTTTCCTCCCTCTTGCCATTAATTTTTTTGTAGTAGCTCTATTTTCTATTACCTAGATGACATCATCTTAGAACTCTTTTACCATCTCTCTTTTTTATCATATTTTATGTACCTTCAGATCTAGTTCAAGCAGCCAGTTTTAAAGCCAGACATCTAATATTCACATTCTTAAGCCACCGCTGTTGAACCGATTCCGTCATTGTCACAGAAAACATTTGAAAGCAATACAGCCATTGTTCACATTTTTAAAAGCATAGTATTTTATTGTTGTCAATACATGAACTTAGACTTTTGCCCCACCTTGCAATGTAGGCAGGCCAACTGGTTGATCTCTAATATTTAGTTTTCTGTGTTATCTTGTTCTCAGCTCCAGAAACCCATCCATAAAATTGTATGTACTGAACCTGCTTTAAATACTTTTCACAAGTCCATGAAATAAGAAGTAGCATTAATTTAACTGAATACAGGCATCTGTATGTGAACTACTCATTTCATATCATTAATGTTACCCTGAAATAGGGTAAATCTGTCAGATGAATCAGCTTATCCATGCATTTTTGTATCCGCTTACTGTGAGGGTAGCTGAGAGTCTTAGCTAAAGAAGTCTGTGCTGTGGATATTGAAATGTGTAGGCTGAATCCCACCTAAAGTCACTTGTTTACTCTGTGTATACCAGTGACTTTCAACCTTCTGAGATGTAGGCTGCTGGTATTTTCCCTGTGGAGTGTAGGTGCTGTACAGCAAATACAAGCCTATCTTGCTTTTCTTAATTATCTTTTCAAGACCCTTTAGAAGTTGTCTGTGGGCTTCAGTCAGTCTGTAGAGTACAAGTTGAAAAACACTGATTTATACAGATTCTTTGCCACCAACTTCTTCCAGGCAGCTGGTCTCTCTCCTTTATGTGACCAGATTGGGGGATAGGAGGTAGTAGGTCCAGTCTTGTCTTGGGTGTGGTTCGTCTTTGTGGAGCTACTCTTCCCCTTTCCTTTGCAGCATTCATTTCTGAGAGCACAGAACCAGTCAGACATCTACGATTTTTACTTCATCTTGTATCTCACCCATTTTGTAGTGAATAATTCATCAAAATTGTACCATCTCACTTGCTGTTTATACTCAGCTGTACTCAGTTTTCTTCCAGGCTTCCAGACTTATCTCCTTGTCCCACATTTTGTTTAGGACCTGGGAATTCTTAAAACTAGATTGCTTTTCTTTTTCCTATTCAGTATCACCCATCTTAGTTGAGAAGCTTTTTTTAAGTGAGGTGATGTCATTAAACTTGTTGGGATGCTAGTGTTGAGGCCTTGTGCTTTCTCTCCATCCTGACTCCAGCTTGCTGGGCACAGAATTCAACCAGTCCCTGCTGCACTCTTATCCACTGTGGTGTCTGAATGGATATTGTAGAGTTCAGATCAACAGTATCTTTAAAACAAAGGAAACCTGTCAATGAGCTTGTAACTGGCTTTGATCACCTGTTACTACTGGGTGTAGGTAAGGTAGATAGGATAAAAATGCCTGAGCAACAGCTGATCTAAAAATACGTACTTGAATGAAATGTGAAAGCCAAAATGATAATAAGGCTAGTGGAGCTTGGAGTGATGACAAAATGAAATTGTTCTATTGACTTCAGGCTTGGCTCAGAGACGACTGTAACACCCAGATCAGTGTGCCCTCCTTAGCCCTTCCCAGCAAGACAGCCTCTGTTCACAAAATAACCTTCCTAGCAGCAGCTGGGTGGCTGTTTCTCATGCTGACTGTTGTTGGTACTGCAGAACATTAATTACCGTGTTTCTATTACAGTGATGAACATGATGCCATCATTTAAAGACACTTCAGGGATGAAAGTGTTGGAAACCCATCCTATCACAGCTGTTCTAACTTCTGAAAGAGTTCCTTTTGTAAAGATAATCACAGTCTGTAAACCTCTCCTGGGTGTGATCCTGCAAAATGTTGAGAACATCGTGATTTTTTTTTGGCATAGGAATGCCGCACTTTGTGGAGACAGTATTTTCTTTTACCAGTATTTGTAACCAAATTTAAAGAAACACATATATTGAGTCATTTTACGATATACATACAAGTCTCTGAAACAGCTAATTACTAGCACAGTGGATCACATCATTGCAATTCTAATTAAGTTCCATAATTTCTCAGATATTGGATAAATCCAGTGTGTTCCATAATGGATGTAGTAGGTTAAATAGGATACCTTTGAGACCAAGCATAGGTTTTTGCAAGTAAAATGGGGTTTTTTCCTAACATTTTTTATTAAGTTGTATTTATTTTGAAGTTTGATGTGAACTTCAGTTTAGAAATTTTGAACAATTCAGTTAATTTTTACTAGGCTATAAAGGGATGTGGTTTGCTAACTGTATTAAAAGGTGATAAAAAGTACTTTTGAGTCATTAGCTTACCAGTGACCTGCAGAGACTTTCCTTAACAGGCTACACAATGAGACTAGCTGCAGGAAGTATGGACAGACTGGAGATGTTCATCCACAACCTTTTTCTCTAAATGGGTCCTTATAAGAAAACAGATTATGTAATCTATAGCTTCTTTTTTTCTAGTATGTCCTAATGAAGGATGTGCAATTGAAAATAAAAGATGTAAAAAAAGTAATTGCGCCATCGTAAATATGATGAAATACGGAAATTGCTTCTAAAAATTGGCTTTTAAGTTGAATGTAGCAATCATTTGGCTCTAGGGTTTTATTATTACGAAGCTGTATGCAGTGTTTCAGCAGCATTTGGTAAGCATTAAACGTTACAGAGAAGTGGAAAATCTGTAAGATAGCATTTTAGAACAATACAGTCTGGATTTTTACAACTGTTTTCAGAACTTGATACTGCTGCACACGTATACAGAGGTCTGGTCAAAAGCCCACTGAAGGCAACAGGGCATCTCTCAGAAGGCCTCTAGATTCAGGCCCAAGCACACTGGGAGTCCCATGCAAGGTGGCTGATGCTCCTTCCATCTCACTTCTGCATTTATGCTGAGGTAGGTGGGCTCCTGATTTACACCGGTGTAAGGAAAGCTAGAGCAAGGATCAAGAAACAGATCTGCATCTCCTTATGTCACTGAATAATTGTTCGGTCCTGCTCAGGCTCTACTTGTAGACCTCTCCCTGGTGAAGAGGGCTGGTGTGGTGGGACTTGACCATCCTGGTTACTGCTGGCACTAGTCCATCATGCAGCGCACAATGGGAGGTGGTGACAGCTGAGGAAGATCACGATGCGAACTGCATATAGGTGTGTCAGGGGGCTGGGGTACAGCACATCAGGGTAAATAATACTATAGCTCTGGCACGGGTTAATTTTTTTGTTGAGCAATAGTTCATTCTGATGTGCAGTGCTGAAGTGGCCATATGGATGTTTGGGTTTTTTCCTTTTTCACATGGAGAAGTAAAACTTGTTTCCGAAGCGCAGCTGACTCCAGCAAACCATGGCTAGTGAGTAGTCTTAACAGCACCAGCCATGCACCTGAAATGAGGGTAACAGGGCTGTTTTGGTTTTTACCAAGATTGAGGTACAGGGGGGAAAGAGTGATTTGAAGTAGCTTTTGTTGTTTTTCTTAATTGCGTTGTTTGGTGGAAAACTTTTTGACTTGAAGAATTTGAAAACAATTCTTCCATAGAACTGCAATTCCTTACTTTGAGTTGTACTTAATTGTCTTCATTTCCCCAATTCTTAGGATTGTCTGACCTCTGTTGTATAGATGAATAAATAAATCTTTGGAGTTACTTTACCAATTTCAGTTGGATTATTTTATTAGACAGTTTCATAATTCCCCTCAACCCGTTTCACAGTTATAACTATTGAATAAGAAGTGTTCAACATATATATTTTTAAATGCTCGATTACCAGACTTAGTGCATTTCTGCCTAGCTCAATCATTTGTAATGTATTTTGTAATCTAATTACTACAATAAAGCAAACTTATGTGCTTAAGATTTCAGAGGTGTCAGTGCAAATAGAAAACCTGACCTCCTTTCAAGTGTTTGGATACTAGACAAAGTGAAGTGCAATTGATAAATCTTACCTTTAACTTTACATTTGCTTTCCAATAGGAAGTGAAAGCCCAGCTTTAAATTACACGTGTATGAAGCGAGATGAACAGGATGGCTTTTCAGTGTGTCATACCACTACTAAGTATGTATTTCAGCCTTAGTCCTAGAGGTCACTCTACAGCATTGGAACAAGCAGTGGACCTGAATTTTGCTATGCTCTACACATGTAGCGTGGTTGACTGTATTAAATAATCAGGATTTTTTAATCCTAAATTACTATTTCAGTTATGTTAACGAAAGATTGGCACTTAAGGTTTTGTAAGGAAAAAGTAATTGAAAGGACTTGCTTGCCACAAGAGTCTACCAAATTGTAGACCAGTATGAGGTATAAAGCTGAAGTAGGAGCAAAAGACGGAAGAAGGTCTTTTATCTCATAGACTGGAGTCTAGTGCTGTCGCAGGCAACTGGGAAATAGAATATGGAATAGTTGCAAGGGACCTACAACGATAATCTAGTCCAACTGCCTGACCAGTTCAGGGTGGACCAAGTTAAAGCATGTTGTTAAGGGCATTGTCCAAATGCCTCTTGAACACTGACAGGCCTGGGGCATTGACCACCTCTCTAGGAACCCTGTCGCAGTGATCAGCCACCCTAATGGTAAAGAAATGTTTCCTAAATATTCCCTCGTGGAAGTCTCTTCCCACTCACTTCTCTGGCGATCTCTTATTCTAAATTCAATCATTAGTTTATGATCTGTTTATATTCATTTTATGCAACAATTTTTTAGCATAAATAGCTCCTCCACTTCTCTAGGTATACTTATGCTACAGTCAATCTTTCCGCTGTACCTTAAGTGAGTTTATTAATATTGTATTCAACTGTTCATAGTTCATCCTCCCAACAGGACTGCGTATCTGTTTCCTTACTAGTACTGATGGCTGAGCAGCGCAGTTCATAGTCCTGTCTTGGATTAGGAACCCCTCTGGTGACACATCACAGAACTGCATTTACAGTATCACGTTTTAAGGCCATGACCAGCATTCAGTTGATTATTACAACTCTTTCATACAACCCCTTACTAATTTTTAATCCTTAGAATTCATGTTTTTGTGCTTCATCTTAAAATTCATTTCACTTAATACTACAGGCTTAGGAAGTCATCCGATGGCTCCGGAACACAGCCACCTTAGGTCATGTATCATGAATGTTATTTTTGCCTTTCAAACACATCAAGATCAACCATACAACCACATCTCAGCACTGCAGTATTCTGCCTTCCTCCCGCAGGTCTCTCCTTTTTCTGTAACTCTCCTTTAGCCTGTGTTCCAGTACCAAATCATAGCCATTCCAGCTTGATTGTTTTGATGGGGCCCTGCATCAAAGGCTTCAAAGAAGTCCAGAAATGCTACAGTACTGTATTTAGTTTCTTATTTAAAAAAATATTAAAGCAAGATCATGTTACTGTGATAATATTCAGTAACATAAACATTATCCCTTTATAAATATACTTCCATACCTTTCCTTTTTGTTCAGTGACTGTTAAAAGGTATTACATACTCATGCCACTATTTTTACCCTGAAGACATACATAGCATTCTTCACATGCTTTATTGAAAAAGATATAAGCAACAAAATTACAATATCGCCAAAAGCAAAGTGGAATGGCATCAGAGACTGAAAATTGCCCAGATAACTCAAGAGGTTAAGAATTTAGCTGCAATACGGAAGCAGAGAGGATGAGAATGGACCTGTGCAGAATGTAAACATGTTCTCTACACAGCACTGAAGGAATCATGATTGGTGTGTGATTGCAGTCTTAAAAACCAGGAAAGTTAAATGAATTTATGAATCTGCATTTGATAGTTCTCACAAACAACACAGATGCACGGACTGCCAGTTCCAAGTGTTCTCTACGCTGGGTAAACAGCTGGCTAGATGGCCGAGCCCAAAGAGTGGTAGTAAGTGGAGTCACATCCCTCTGGCCGCTGGTCACAAGCGGTGTTCCCCAGGGCTCAGTACTGGGGCCAGTCCTGGTTAAGATCCTTATTGACCACCTGGACGAGGGGATCGAGTGCACCCTCAGTAGTTTGCTGACAACACCAAGCTGGGTGGGAGTGTTGATGTCCTTGAGGGCAGGAAGGCTCTGCAGAGGGATCTGGACTGGCTGGATTGATGAGCCAAGGCCACTGTAAGAGGTCCAACAAGGAGAAATGCCAGGTCCTGCACTTGGGTCACAACAACCCCACACAACACTACAGGCTTGGGAAGAGTGGCTGGAAAGCTGCCTGGTGTGTTTAAAAAAAACGCCTAGATGTGGTGCTTAGGGACGTGGTTTAGTGGTGGACGTGGCAGTCCTGGGTTAACAGTTGGACTTGATTATCTCAAAGGTCTTTTCCAACCAAAACTGTTCTATGATCCTGTAGTGTCTAAGCTTTAGCTCACATTATAATGTATTTGCTTTGCTATAAACACACTACTTTGAAGACTGGATCAATCCTTCAGTGTCAGGTCATGCCTACAGTTCAAAACATCCAACTCGGGAACTCCTGAAAGAATGAAAGGGACACCAAGTTCTGGAGGCTTTTCAGTGTTCTTTTAGAATACCAAGCGGCAATATATTCTCACTCTGATACTCCAAATTTTGAGTTTGTCTATTGGTTGTTCTGACCTCCACATCAAGTTTAAAGCAGTCTGGAAACCAAGGTGTTGCACCTGGCCAGCACTGAAGTGATGGATGCTTCTAAAGTGTTAGAAGAAAAATGATGTGTAACTCAAGTTTTCTTGCCAGGGTTTGTGAAGAAAGGCAATGAGTGTCTGTACAAATGGTGTGCTTTCTTCTTTTGATAGTTGCACACATAACAATCTTTTCTACAGACTTTATTCTTCCCTTAGAATTGAAGCTATCTTCCACTGGGCAAATCACAACCCTAACTAATATCCTATACTCCATAAATACCAAGTATTTCACTTCTGTATCTGCCAAAAGAATACAGCATCACTAAGTCAAGCTATACAGATCCAACAGAATGAGATCTTTGTTTCGACCAAGTCTACACCCTCTAACACATAAGCTTAGAAACCTTTGGCAAGTTCTCCAGCTGTTCCCTAAAAAAATTTCACAAGGCCAAAACTAAATGTGAAGGCTACTGCTAGGACATCACCTACTGTGCAAGCAGCATATTTTGAACTCTCCAAAAAGAAAAAAAAATAACTCACCTGTTTCTTTTCTGAAAATTGCACAGCAGGATCTGCTGTTTGGAGTTCTGCTCTTACTTGCACAGGATGTGTGCTATACTCCAGACTCTTAGGCTTGAAGGGTCCCATGCCAGCAGCCATCAGTGAGGAAGCTGAGCTGGAGCAGCAGTAACTGTTGTGATCACACACTCAATTAAAAACAGGAACAAAGGACTAGTGATTTAGTATCTTCTCAGGAAGTTTACTCCCTGCACTAGTAACCTCCAGAGCAAGGGTGACAACAATTGTATGTTAAGTAGTTCAACAGAACAGAGAATACCTTTCCGCATCGAGGATACATCTGCCTAAATTCACATACCTGGGGTGGGTGACTTTAGAAATAACGAACAGCAAAACTGAATTTGCAAGTCCAGTCCATCTGCAACACTAAGCATGATACTGCATACCCCAGCCTCACAACACTGCAGCTGCCACAACACAGAACTAAAGGCAGATGAATACACTGTTTACAACTTCACGTGCTTCTCTTCTTCTGATGTCTTGTGAGGAATATAGCAAAGAACCAAGCTCTGAGAGCATGGCACGATGGAATTACTGAACAACCACTAACTCATCGGTCACAAAAAGCAGCAATACAAAGATTTTTCTTTTACATCATGCTAATGGTGTTCCTATATATTTTATACATGGCCATTTATTTCAGCATATAAGAGCAGTGCCCTGTTACAATGACGGGTACTGATCTGATCACTTATGGATACTAGGACTGCACCCTGTCTTCAATTTGAAGAGCGCTAAGCTTCCTGGTCAATGCTCAAAAGCAAACAGAAGAGAAAGATACACATTCAGTTAAACAAAGCATACACCCCAAAACCACCATGCAGGAAACTGCTCAATAATTACAATAATTACATGGCACTTGCTTCGCAAAACATACAGCCGCTGCTTGGGAAGCCACTGTATCTTGCACTATCTCAAACCATTATTGGAAACTGCAACTGTTCCAGGCTAGATCCTTTGCAGGTATGATAAGCTTCATTCAAGTAAAGAAACGGCCCTTTTATAGAAGATGGTTATATTGCCTATCTTCACCTTACAGCAAGTCTGACCACCGACTCCAACAAACTCCCGCGTACCCAGCCTCTACCACCCCTAAGCCACACAAACACACTCTGCAAGCTCAAGACAAACTATGGACCTGGAACGCTGACGTCTGAGAACTTGAGCTGAGCTGCTTGATCAGCAGAGCTGCACAGCAAGCTGGGGGCAGGGGCGGGGGCTGTTTACTGCTTTTCGACCCAGGCAGAGCTCTGGAAAATGCTTTCAAAGCAGGAAGTGGACACAGAACAAAGTGTGAAACATGGTCAGCTGGTTCACAAGTAACAGAAGTCACTTGATCCTCTCCAAACACTAACACTCTGCAGACAGTCTCCATGGTTTAACATTTTGCTAGGGTTCTGCTTGCAGTGTGCTACAGATAACTAGTTTTATTATAACTTTCTTGGAATAACACTGAGGAGAATGTAATTGCTCACGTGCACAGCTTTACAGATCAGGGCAACCACAATTGTGATAGCAGGGAATAGTGGAAAGTCATAACCTAGAGCAGCCTTCCTGCCAAAACTAGGTCAGAGTTTTAACCCAGTAGTTTCTAGATCAAGTTCCTCCACTTCTCAGAACACAGTTCAGGTGCCTAGATGCAGGCAGCCAGCACTGTCTGAAGTTGCCCAGGTCATTCAAAACATTCACCAACCATGGCTGACAGATATGTTGTGGGTCCTGAGATATCCTCAGGCATCACAAATGACACTGTGAACACCTGAATCAGTTTTTAAAGCCCTGTGTACCCTGTCGTCTGATCTATAGGTAGTAACTGCAGTGTTTGAAAAACTTGTAACCCCCATATGGTTCTAAGGAAAAATGCATTGCTTAAGAAGCCTGCCTGCTACCATGTTTTCCCATCCTCCCTCTTCCCTGTTCAGAAATAGGGCTTACATACTAACAATTCCACACTCTTCAGGTGAGCCTGACCTCTCCAGCTCCCCCTGCAGATTCATCTTAATCTGTAGAAAATATACTTGGTTCCAATATTACTCATTTATGGGTCTGAACATCAAATTTCAAGTCACAGGCTTTATTCCTTAACAAGCTTTTATAATCTGTAACAACTTTTTAAGTTGCTACACAAGATAAGAGCCTTTAGAAACATTTCAAAAACAGAAAAGCAAAAGTATGGTAATTAAAGCTGTTTAAAACTACATGCTACATTTGAAACACATTTTTAACACCAAAATTAAAGGGAAAATATGTACCTGTAATAAAGTTGACAGTTAGCAAAGAATCCTATGTGCTGCAAGGAATGTATACCAAAGCATTAAAACAATCGTGATGCCAGCTAATGCACAGCCTTAGTGTGTTGCAGAAATTATGGAAGAACGGATGAAATCAAACATCAGCACTGCTGAATTCACACTAAAAATGTTTAAAGACAAACCAGTCGAGATTCTTGCACCCCTCCCCTAACCCCCCAAACAGCAAAACAAGACTTCTTCAAAATTAGTATCTCCACTATTACTTTGAAAGGGACTCCAGCCCAGGACATCCTGGAATGTATCTGTATCTTCCTTCGCACAACTGTCCTCACTAAGTTCAGTGATCAGTACTACTGATGGAAACTTCCTGAATCTGGTAACACATCAGCCTCAATCACATAATTAACATATAAAATTATAAGTTTGGGCCCTTTTTACCTAGCCAAAACTTTGATTCAATGCAGCAGCTGCTATTACACTAGAAACCTGTTAATTCCATGCACAGTCTAAATTCCAAACTCAGTGGACAGATTTCCCAAGATGGCAGGCAATTAGGAGACCCTGAGGTTTCTTTCACAGACTCAAGAGGGGGACTTACAGCTCAGATGTACACCAGGAAAGATATATACAAATGCCAAACATAGAGCATCTGTAAGTATGAATGGAAATTTATTTGCTAGTGACAAGCATTTCCCACACTTAATACAAGCCTCACTCTAAACACCAGGCAACCATTACACAGGGTAAGTCACTATTATGAGTCACAAGTTATAGCCCACACAAGTTCTTAATGTATATACTTTACTACTTCCATACATACAGAGTACTCTCTTTTTAGAGGAGATAACGCATGTATAGGTAAAGCCACATATGAAGTAATGAAAGCCAGTTACATGCACACAACTTGCAAACACTGGCATCCCAAAACTTCAAGTAATAGTATTTTCACCTCACACTACAGAGTGTAAAACACCAAAATGCTGTTTAAAACATTTTATTGCTGGCAGGTCTGAAGATTGAGAGGTCCACACTTTGGCACTAAGGTACAACTGACTTCACAATTAGAGCCAGACAAACTGACACCACCGCTGCAGGATCTGATGCTATTATCCTGGCACTATTCATGCCAATATCCATGCACGATTCTTTCACTGTTTGACATGAAATCTTTGAAAAATACCTGTGAACACTTTCCCTCTGTTGACAGCTACTATGCAAGTCTAGGGATACAAAGCTGAAAAGGGTAATTGTAAGAGTCAACCAGTAAAACAGGAGTCCCTAAACTACCAGCTTGCAAACCAAGACCCAAGACTTCAGAGGGGGCTGGAAGACCCTACTATTTAATTGCACAATCACCATAAACTTCCAAACACAGAAAAGTAGCTTTGACATTTTAATCCCTAGCATAAAGGCTGTATTGCTGTATAGCTACCCTCTGCCTCATCGCTGAGGTCATGAGGACCATTCCTGACCACGATCTCTGTCCTTTGAAAAATCAACACAGAAGGAAATCCCAGGTGCTGTTAGGAGTTTTGGGGGGTTTTGTGTTTTGTTTTTTTTTTTTTTTAAATAAGAATAAAAATCTGAAACCCCTAATTTACCAGAGGGAATCCTCAAGCAGCACAGAAGCTCACACCCCTGTTCAACAATTCTGGGTGTCTTTCATTCATTAAGTTTTATTGTACTTCTGCAGGCAGGCAACCAATCCCAAACTTTTGTCAGGAAAGACAGTATTCTAGTCACTGCCCCCTACAGAGAAAAGCCCACAACAGACAAAGAATAAACAAGCACTCACTGGAGAAGTAGAAATATTTTAATTCAGTCTTCATATAAACTATTATTAATATATATTACACAAGTATGTAGACATGAACAAAACTTACAAAAAGTCCTGCTGTTCCTGCAAGTTTGCCTCTTTTCTCCTCAAGTCCACAAGAAAGCCAAACCAGAACTAAAACAGTAACTGAAGTTAATTAATATTAATAAACAGCAATCAATGTACTTCCTCACATCCACAAGGAGGAAACTCATAAGAAGAGTTATGCCAAGCTCCATTTCAGGAACTCAACTAGAGAGTTTTTCCTATTCAAAGTGACACAAGGGCATACTAGTGAAGCTGCTTTCCTTACTCAGAAAGGAAAGCTAAAAAACTTCACCTTAGTATTGAGTTAGTTTTACAAACAGAAATAGTCTTTGGCAAGGAAAAGCTAGTATACTCGTAACAATGATACAGTTTACTATTACACAACGTTGTTAAGTAGTTGATTAATCATCTTCTGGACCACAATTGTCCATTCTTAAGACACTGCTGCCTTAAGCGTCAGCAGCTGGAGGATGACAGGAACAAAGACATTTCGCAAGTTCCCCTCTTTAGGAAAGAAATGTACGAACTGTACCCTTTATTGTCCCCCTGCAAATAGGGCATTTTCTAAGGGATGGTGCACATTCTTTGCATACCACTAAGTGACCACATGGAATAAAAACAATAGAAACTTCTTTGTCCATGCAAACTTTACATGTTCTTTCCTCTTGCAATCTTCTTAATTGTTCTTCCATAGGTAAACCTGGAAAAAATTATTTAAGTTTTTAAGACGACCAAATATAATTCTACTTAGAATACAGTCATGTTCCATTTCACCCTTTATTTCCCTATCTGCATTCACTAAAACCAGATAGCAGTGAGAAAATAAACACATTTTCCAGAGCTCAGAAAGTGGCATGCAAGGAACTAGTCTGTAGTTTCCACTTCTGTGAGACAACAAACAGCTTAGGGATTGGAAGCCAACTGTAGCTCGAGACCAACCAATGTTTACATTTTAGCAAACGCTGTACTTTTCTTGCTTGGATATTAGAAGTGCAGAGCACACAGCCCAGCTGGTGGAAGTGAGCAATATTCAGACTTGTATGCTTTTCTGCAGTCTATTAACATATTAAATTACAGGACTAAGAACCAAAGCAAACTCAATCTCATGTCTGACAAGTCTTTATCTACCCAGCTGTTAGTCAAGCTAGACCTTAAGACACCTATAACCTCCTCTGGAAAAGTAGAGATGATGATACCTGCTGTGATATGCTAACCTACTATTCATTGTGCAGTCTTTACCAAATGACTGAGTAACAGCTTGTACCAGGATCAAGTCCAGCATGTGCTTGAATTGTCAAGCTCCAGAAAGCTCTACCTCCCATGGTACAACAGCATGTGTAAGGCACAGAATGACACAGCTTACAGCAGATAGACTTGCTTGCAAGTCCATGCATGCACTTAACTTTTTCAGGTAAATACATCTCACCAAAGCACTGTTAGGGAGAGAGTAAAGCATAAAACCTATTTCTTAACCAAAGTAATTTTCTTTCTTATGATGTTATTAGCTATTTGTCCCACAACACCCTTTAAAGTAAGAAGGCAGAGTTTAAGGTACCTGAAACATCTTCTGTGGGAACATACTTCATGTTCTTCTCCACTAAAATAAGAGGTGGAAAAAAACCCTAGTCATTTGGCTAATCTGTATTCAAATGGTATCCCCCGGCCCCCCTCCCTTTTTTTTTTTTTTTAATCTTTAGGTTCCCATAATAGCACTGGTTAGACTTCTATAAGCTTACATCCTTTAAAAAAATAATAAAAAAGAAAAAAAGGACAGACATACCAAATAAATCTTTGTACAGCACAGGGTCACAATCTCGTAGACAATTTTTGAATATGCTGGCTGCTTCATTTCCTTTCACTAAAACTGTATCTATCAGTTCCCTTGCTTGCAGTGGTGTCTGAGTCTTTTGCTTAATAACATCATGCTCAAGTTCCGTTATCACTTTAGCTGATAGTAAACTCCCAAGGATTGGAAGCACGCATGTTAAACGTTGGAATAAAGCCATTCGATTCTTTCGGATTAAAGACAAATCATCTGGAATGCAAAGGGGATTGGACGTTTGTTAAGAATACACTCCTCCAAGTTGCATTTCTGCTTAGCAATAATTGATACATTATTTAATCTCTACTTGAAATGTTCGCTTACCACACACCATTAATAAAGACCTCAGTAAGTTTTAATGGTATTCACATAAAGAACAGACTTAAGAAAACCACATACAAGCAGCTTCTGAGCTGAAGCCTTTACACCAACAAAACCTTCTGCTTCCATCTCTAGGTTAAATTATCTGAGGGTGATCCTGTCAAACTTCACACCAGCAAGACTGCAAAGACAAAAAACCAACCACCACCTCTGCATAACACCAACACTAACTCACTGACAACCAACAGGTTAACTTTAGTCAGTGGCAGTCAAAATCAAGTCTGAGATGTTGACAGAATGAAGCTTTTCTAAGAAGTGTGCAACAGAATTATGTGCAAGAAAACCAGAAGTACAGCACAACCAGCCTCCAGCTGTTTGTTTTTTTAAAATAGTCTATCACAAACAGCAGCAAAAAAATCATTTCCATTAAGATTTAATGGCTGAATCTATCCATGCTTTTTTGATAGAACATGCACTTCTGCAAGAAGCAATCTTAATTCAATTTATAATTGAGATGCTTCATTAAAACTTCACAGATTCAAAAATAGTAGAATTTTTTTTTAGGCTTCAAAAATTATATGGTATTAAAACCACAAGAAATGTTAAAGACATATCAAATAAACATTGTTAAATATATGATATACTTGGTTGAGTCAGACAGAAAAACAGACCTTTGGCCACCTTACAGAATCTAAATTTGCAGAAGTTTATGGCCTCTTCGAGAAGGTGGATATGGTAGCTCATTGATTCAAGTAGCTTAAAAAGCAGGCAAATTTGGAGAAAAAAATTAGTAGTGTCCCAAGTAAAGTATTTTTGTTCCATTTATTTTATTAACAGCAATAAAAAGGCACACAAATTAATAAATAAAAAAAAAAAAGGCTTTGTTCCTGTGGAGAAAATCAGATTATTCTGAACCCTTGGCACCTGTGTGAATCATCACCCTGAATGGGAACAAAACATTTCCCAGACTGCTAGTTCCATACAGATGCCTTGACAATGCTTTTACAGAGGCTGATCCTAATAGCAATTAAACTGAATCACTTAGTGAATGCGTAATACAAACCACTTCTGCTTTTACTTTTATTCATGTCTTATCCGTACCTGATGCCACTTCTTCAAATTGTTTCTCTTTCTCTTCTTCTCTCTTTTCATCTTCAGCAGTAAGCAGATCAGACACAAGATCATTAACAGTCTTGTAGTTTTCTCCAGTGGCCAAGATTTTACTTTGCACTGTTTGCTTTATTAACCTTCGACTGAATCCCATCTCCAAGGCAGCTTTAACCACAGGCGTGTTCATCATGATTGCATCTTCTGAATGACTCTCTCCAGGTTCAAAATGAATAACTAATCAAAGAGTAAAAATCACTGCGTATAATATAAGGAATAAAATACCTATAACAACCCAGAAGCCTGACACATCAACATGACCTACACACATGCATATATACATGAATACCTAGCATTAAAAAGTACACATCAACATGACCTACACACATGCATATATACATGAATACCTAGCATTAAAAAGTGTAAATGGTTTAATAGATTATTATTTTTTTAAGTAGTTAGTTTTACAAATGGAGGACAGTTAGATTCAATTGTACTGAATCCATGATAAACTCCAATCCATGTGAGGCCTTCAGTAAAGTCTAGGATAATCCAGAGAGAATACCATTGTGTTTTAGCAGCTTTTTTTATGCTTAAGTCATTTCTAACTTCAGCCTTGAAAAATGTCTTGGAGGAGGAATCAAAAATCAGGTTTATAGTACAAACAATTGCTCTATTGCAGCTCTTATTCAGTATTTTCCATTCAATTTACTAAGCACCAGACCTGGAATTCTGACTCATTGTCCTCAACCAGCGGGGACTCTGATAGCATAAGCCACTCACCCTCCTGGAGGAGTTTATTTCCACCATAACTAGAGTCCAGCTCAAAAAGACTTCACTTTATCGGCTCATCCTACTCTCTCCTTGACCACTGCAGTTCAACTCAGAGCATTTACCTAGCTATGTGCCTAAAAATGGAGCTGCATAACGGCACAGTCATGACACCCTTTAGCAACTGTTCCACCAAGTTCAATACTGTAGGTCAATTTAACAAATACCAAACCGACTTGCTTTGTTTAACTCAGCCATGAAACTAAAAACTACAAATACAGCAAATGCCAAGCATTCAAACCAAAAATCTTAAAATGAACTGCTAATACGAAAATCATGAAAATAAAAGACAAGATCTCTTAAAGGTACTTCCTTGAAGTTTATCCATATAGTGTCAAAGCTACCTAGCTTTTATCATTAGTTAAAAAATCCTTGTAGTATTGTTGTTTCCAAGAAAATCTAAGAATTGTTAAGCAGGCTAGCTTTGGATAGCCAATCATTAAGTTTGCAAAATGCTGAGAAAGTTTAAAAACATGCTTTTATATACATACTTGGGGGATCAATGTTTTCATCTACAGGCGTATCAGAGGTTGACAAGAGCTGTGGAACACAACAGAACTACATTAGTATCAAAGTACTGCTTTTCCTCCAACATACCTTTCTAATACATTCTTCCCTCATCAACCACACCAAGCTTTTTATCTGAACGGTACCTATTAAATATTTTACATGCAGTTACACAAGTCTGCAAATTCAAGCAGCTATTATCATTAATACAAAGTTAGTGCTGACCAATTCCATGTAGAGAAGTTTGGCTTACTCTTGCTGTAAGAGTTACGGATAGAAATAATTCAGGCTGTCCATGACTGATTTCTGAAATAACACGTACTGATCTGCATTACTCACTGAAACTTACATAATGAGAATTTCCTTCTCCTGACAGGATGGAGGAGCTCACTGCCTCACAACACTTTCCACAAGTAATCTGTACAGGTTAAACTCTACTAAGCCAAGTCCCCATGGTTCAGCACTGGTTTCAGTTTTGAGCTCATGAAGAGCATTTATCATCTTAGAAACCTACCAGAAATATATGCAGAAGGATGGACCAAATTCCCAAAGGGAACACAGCACTCTTCAACAAGACAAAATCAGTTGCACAACAGTAAAGTTTACCTGTTCCAGAAGATGGGGGAACCTGGCCTGAATCTGACTTACAAACTCTCCTCCTTTTACACGAAGCAGATACTCACACCTGAAACATTGACAAAAGTGTACCAAATTATACTTTCTACTTGCCAAAGAAAAAAATACAGAAGAATGAAACAGTTTACAATAACAGTGTAACTTAAATGTTATTCAGAGGGCAAAGAGTTCTCATAAGTGGAAGCTCGATGCAGTCTTGTGTCTGGTGACACTTTGATAAAGCTTTTCCATGATGTTCAGCAGTCAGTAGGCTTACATATATAAATGCAGCAGCTTTACATTCTGCTATCACCTCTAATCAAAATGGCAGTCATGAGAAATGATACTGTCAGCATCACTACAAGTGCAGTGATAAACAGTTTCCATTTCACCATTCTTATCTCCCCCTCAAATAATTTAAAAGTTAACAAAATTTAACACCACTATCAAAGCCAGATCTGCTTCAGTAACTCAGTTATCTCTCTAAAGTACATTTACTGACAGGCACAACACAGAAGGAAACAAACGTGTCATTTAACTCTTATGTACATCATGTAGTCCAACAGTAGCTGGTAAATTGCCCATGACAGACTCATTGGACATCTGCAATGTGAAGAATTACTGTTAGCTTTCCTGAAATAAAGTGCAGCTCTTTCTGTCATTAGTGTAGGCAGAGATTTCCACAGGCACAGATAGGAATTAGGTATGCAATTCCCATTTAATTAAGGGCGCCGTGAAAAAAAAAGTTACTTCTGGCATTTTTCCAAGAGGGACACAGTGAACAGCCACTAAAAGCTTCTTCACAAGCCTTTCCACACCTAAGAAACAAACTGCATGAACTCTAAAACTGGTTCAAGAGCATTCAGTGTGGGCACAAAACTAGACTGAGGGAGTCAAATGTTCCTTTACTTTCTCAGCAGCTTTTGCTCTCCTCAGTCTGCTTTCTGACTGCTTCTCTTAGATAAATATGCTCATAAACAATGCAGCCTCCCTTGCTAATCGTGATTTCGGGATGCACACAGCTTTTAATTATGAAGTGGAAAGCATTAAGTATCATGCTTAATGAAGAAACATTTTAATTAAGGCCACCTTAGCACTTCAGAGATTTTCAATAGAGGTACATGAAATACATACAAATGAAAGGAGTGAATTTGTACATCACATGGTAAAGTTAAACAACAGTATTAAGTACAGTACATAGCTACCAAAATTAGAAGCATTTAAGGATGTGAACAAATTATAAAAAAAGATTTTGCAGGTTACCTTGGAAACCACTTTGCATGCTCAACCCATGGATCATCTCCAGATTCCCAGCACCTTAACCCACCATCACAGCAAAAACACTTGACATCATCGTTGCGGCCTTTAAAAAAATACAAGGCAAAATAATCTAGCAAACATTCGCACAATTTATTTTGAAGTAAATGCTGACATAGCAATATGAATAAAACCAGAGACTGAATCAGTTTTTCTTACCTACATAGTAAAAGCCAGCATCTGCAAGCTGTTCAGGCTGAACTGGAATTCTAGTTGGCCAGTTTATGAATGTTTTAACACGTGCTTCATGGGTTTGCATGCTCACATTTGAAACATTGAAACTTGGTTGGTCTCGGGTAAGGTTTTCCACAAAAGGGCAGTTAGGAAAGTGTCTCCGATGCTCTGACATAGCATTATCTTTTGGTTCCCAGTTACTCAGCTGACCACCACAGGTGAAACAAGCAACTTTGTCTGCTGTCCCCAAATAATACAGTCCAGCCTTTGCCAGATCAGAGGGCGAGAGAAATGTCAGTGGCCATGAGTGAAAAGTGCATAGTCTAGCATCTTCTGTACTCATAGAAGGATTGTGAAGTTTAGGTCTCAAGTATGAAAGATCTTCAACTGCCCTCGTAGTTATTGGGTCTTGAGGAAAACTGGAAAAGGAGCCACTGAAATATCCAACTTGTTCTAAATTTGGAGAAAGTGTTATGGAATGTAGAGATGGTGATAGACTGTTTGTGACCAGAGGTGAAAAGGCAGAACGAGAGGACAGTCCAAGGTTGTTAACTGAAAGCATGTTTTGAACAAAACTGCAGCTAGGATACAGCTGTTTATGTTTTTCCATAGCATTATCTCCTGGTTGCCAGTTGTCCAACGTTAAGCTACAACTGAAGCACTTCACTTTATCTTGCACACCAGTGTAATAAAACCCAGCCCTGGCAAGACTCCGTTCTGACACTGGCACGTTAACAGGGAAAGTAGAAAACGTTGACATTCTGTAGAGTTCACAGGATAGATCATACTTCAGTTCACCGCACAAAGCACTCTGCTTCGTGATGCTAGCCAAGAAAGGGCTATTTTCCATTATGTTCATAATGGATATTTTTGGAAGAATGGGACAAGTCTTCCTCTGGGAGGTAGTTGTGTGCATCAAAGGCAATTTGGAATAACCCCTGCCTGTATAAAAGCAAGAACCTGAAAATTAAATACTTCAATGTGCAACTTTGAATGCATATGTGAATAGAATTAGCTTCATGATTGAACAGCCTTTAAACATTTGGGAAGTTCTTGTACTTCAGTTTACGCAACTGCTTTCAGTGCAAAACCTGCCCCATCCCACTTTGACAGTTGAAGAAAGCATGTCAAAAAGGACTTTCCCTTGATTCATACAGGCATCACATGCTTTCCTGGTACAGTGTATCTGGGGGCGCAGTATTAATTTGTCAGGCTAGTGGAGGTGGGATCCAGAGGGGGAAAAAACCTCAAATGGGTTTATCAAAATCCTTCGTCAATAAAGAAACTAAAATGGGGGGCAACTAAAAAAATGTCATTTCTAACCAGAACATATGTTAAGTAATTTAAGAACTATTTCACCCTAGACAGCTGGCAAATATGCAGCTTATACACAGGTAAAGATTTTAGTTTGAAAACCTCATTAAGAGGCTGAAAATAATGGTTTATCAGCTCCAAAAGGCATACAAAAAAAGAGCCCCTGAACTGACATTACGGAACTGATCTGGTATATTTGCTACTACTAGAGGTCCAAAAAAACCAGCTCAACTTCTGCATACTGTTGTAATAAAGAAGTTGCTGTAAATATTGTTGTGGTAAAGTTAATTTATATTCAACTTCACATATATTGACTACTCAGCTATGAGAAAAATAAATCCTATACACTGCCACTGACAGGGTGAGCTGTCTTAATTAACAAGCCTGGAATAGCCCCAGGCTTTTCTGTCTATAACATTGTCAGCACAGACTGAACAGGGCATTTCAGTTTTAACCTGGTGCCTTAGTTACCAGTATAGAGTTAACAAATTTAACATAAATGAATTGCCTTGCGTCGGGACATTCTAATACTTTATACTGTAGAATTAAGTTTTTTCTGTGTGCCATCTTTATGGCATACAGAAGCAAACAGAATCCTCAGATTAAAAAAAAAATTTGAAGCCTTAGTTTCTTTATTTGTGCACAGAACTACCTCCCAGAGTTAGACTAAAGTCCCTCTAAAGTGCCTACGCCTCCATATTGATACTGACTGTTCACAAGAAGAAATCGTAAGTACCTATAGTTTCAATCACTTAATTCTTTTGGGTGGAACAAAACCTGTAAGGAAGAAAGAGAGGAGCATTTCAAAATACACAAAATGAGGTGCATGTAATGTCTATACAAACAGAAACTACGCAAACTGAAACACTAAAATCTCAGCATAAGCTCTTTTGTAATGTTAGCTAGAAGGTTTCAGGGAGTCACCTTTACATACTGTCATACGGAATGGATTTCACACACTTAATTTCCTTGTTACTAACACATATGCAAAACTGTTTAATCCACAGGCAGAACTACTTTGGCAGACAGATGAATCGAGCGGCTTGTGATCAAGCTGTATAACTAAAGGCAAGATTTTGTAATAAAGAAGTTACATCCATTTAAATCAGTTTAAGCTTGCAGATTCTCAAACAATGAAGATCCAGTTTTATTACACTGACTTAATTTAAGAGTACTGGAATTTCTTATTTCAGTAAATCCCATGATACTTGAAACATAGGGCATCAGCACAACTGAAATTCACCAAATAATTTCAGGTAACAGCAAAGACAAAGTTAAAAATTTTCAAATATATAACTTTGTATTTATTCATCTATAGCAGTCAGTTCCTAAAAAGAACCACATATACTTGTCATGATGACACAGCCCTAGAAAAATCACCTACTGGAAACCAGCAGAACATTTCCTATTCATCTCAATAGCTCTTAGTAGGTTTGTTCTTAATATGGTAATGCCACTACTATTAGTGGTTTCTTAATCACTGAGGACACAAGTTACAAATGCCTTACACCAATGCACTCCTCTAACTCAGATGGTGGGACTAAGCTATCACCATACACGAACAACGCTAGTTGAAGAAGTTAAGCCGGTTTCCGTACTGGAGAAAGTCTGATACCTCAGAGTAAATGCCAGAGATATCAGAACAAACTGAGACCCTGATAACCCTAAAACATTTAGGATCACTTAAACCCGAGATCCTGAGGTCATTTTCTGCTGAACATTCTTCTCCTAACATTATCCTCCACTACAGCCCTGAGTACCCTTGATCTCCAGAGACACCCATCTGCTCTGGTGGTTGGGTTTTTTCTTCCATTCCCCTGCAGCAACGCTCAGGGGTTATTTAAGTACAGAGCCGCGATGCCTGAAGTACAGCAACCTCAACACTCAATTTAACGTTCCTCTACTCTCGTGTTACAATCCAGACAAAACAAGTTTACCTTCCGAGCACCCTTCGCTAAGTTTACACATCTTGAGCACCGAAATCCACCCGGCGGGCTTTGTGCCACCCCCCGCCCCCCCTCCCCGGCACGGCGGGGCCTCGCCCGCCGCCCGCCGCCTCACGCC
>JAVJGI010000014.1:15129270-15149208 GCA_035590275.1 Ibycter americanus | reverse complement strand
GCAGCGCTCGGCTCCAGGCCCGGCCCGCTCCCGCAGCTTGCTGGCCGGAGGGCGCGGGGGGCCGGGATTTGCCGCACCCCCAGCGGTTTGACGTTTTCTCCTTGACAGCAGCGTAAAACGCTGTTGCTTGGCCTCGCTTGCTCATACAGGCAGCTCTGCAGGCTTCAAAGAGGGGAAACATGACCGGTGAAGGCCTTCAGTCATTGGAAGCCACAGGGGAAAAACATGAGGAAGGCAAAAGAGAATATAAATTTCCACTGGAAGGGTTAAAGGCAGTATCTCTGCATATGGAAAGCTGAAAAACTTCCACAGCAGGTGCCAGAACACTGACCAACACTCAAAATCTCCTAGCGTAGTCATGGTCCGGGCATTTCCTATAAAGAAACAGCAGATACAAGATCAAAAAAAAGCCCCATTTTGTGATGACAGAATAGTGGTAGGTTGTTCGCACAACTGAGAACTGAAGAGTGAAAATAAAGGAAGCATAACTGAGCAGAGCATTATGACACTAGCGGGTAATTTTCTGTAACATCATTCCAGTAAGATGAATTTGCAAAAGACTCATTCATACCTTTTCTAAAACTGTTTCAAATTTCCTGTCATATGTGATGACGTCATGTAGAACAATACTGTCAAATTTCAAACATCTAGCTGTGCTGACAACTAGTATAGTATAGCTTCTACTGTAACACCATTTAACTTTGCGTAATTACAGACAGAAACATTTGCTGTTTCAGCAGTGGCACACACAAAAAAAAGGTTAAAATCTTTTAAAAGTTTAAAATGTTTTTCAGATCACTGATATGTCATTTTAAGGAAACTGCTGATGTGAAGACAGGACTCAAGGTTCAAAAACTGATTCAGCTCTCCAAATACCATATCTGAAGAGTGATGGGGTGTGGAGAGTTTTATTGGACATAGGGAACTGTTTAATGTCACATAAGGAACTGAGCTCTGCATATGTACATGTGTGTGGCTTTAATTGCAACTGCTGAAAGATACACTTTCACAGAGCAAACTTCAGAGTGAGGACTTCAAGCAGGGCTCCCTAAATGAACTTACACTGAATCTGTTGTAACATATTCTTGACTTTTTACCATACATTCTTCCAAGGCTGATTAACTCAGTGTTCCTCCTCAACTCTCTGCAGCCTGCATCGCTCTCTCCCTTGTGCCACTCCACTCCCAGTCACGTATCTGCCCTTTGCCCCTCTGTGCCCTTCGGCCTCCTTCCAATATGGCAATACAAACTGCTGCTTCCTCCACTCCCAGGCCTCAAGGCAAGCAGTTTCAGGCTCTCCCTTTCTGTTTGGCAAGCCTCATATCACAGTGAGGAGGAAGGGAGGGGGAGGAACAAAAAACCAAGCTAAAATGCTTGTAAAAGCAGAAAAAGAAATGTCGCTGCTCTGAGCTGCCAGGCTCTTGCTGCTTGCTTTGTCTCTTCGAGAGTATAGTAACAGCTCCCTCAGTTCTCCGTTCCCAACAATTCCTTTGCTTTTCAGAGAAAGAGATAAAGGGAACTTTACCCACTTACTTAGCTGCAATGACAGATAGTCCTTTCACCAAAGGCCATAAGAACAGAACTAAAGGTTTCTTCTTGGGACTGAAATCACTGAGAAACAGTGCATTATCATCAGCGTCCTGAGTCTTACTTCACCCTGGGACTCTCCAGAGACAGAGAGAGAGGACAGCAGTAGTGCTTAAGTCCTACCCAAGCTAAATACATGCTTCTTCCACTTTGGTTCCTGGGTTCTGTGGCACATCACAGTGGGACTGATCCCTACTCTGTCCCTTTCACCTGCTACAACAATCTTCCAAGATCATAGTCCTGACCTAAAAAACAGTTCATAAACTGAAACAAGGCACTCTGCAGACTCTTAGCTCTGGAGAGGCGGGAAGAAGGCTACATTCAGATAAAGCTGTCCTCAGCCAAAGGAAACTGCTTTCTCAAGGAGCCCCATCTAATCATAGAGGTCGAAGTGTGGCTGCCACGTTAGCAGTGTTTATGAAAATAAACATAGTGGTAGTGTTGACTGAAACAGCAAAGGTGATACAGCAAATTTCTGGAAGTGGAATGCAGTGACCCTGGTGAATGAGTGCATTATAAATACTGATCAAGTAGCCCAGACAGCCTTTGAAGTACCTGATGTAACTGCATGTCCAGAAGCCTTCTCCAAGAGGCCTGATGAATGCTGGTCTCCCCATGCTGTCATCCTTCTCTGATGCCTTCCTCAGTTTACCGTCTTCTACAGCGTTAAAACATCTGCTTTAACGGTGCCTCTGTAACACACCCCTAAACATCTATGAAGGGGAGAGAAGGAGAAAAGGCACTGTTACTTGCCTTCCCATTGCTACTGCTCTTCTCTACCATAAATTACAGAAAAAATACTGTTACCTGGTTTCTTACCACCATAAGTGACTGTCAGAATATCTTGCTAGGATTTCAACCTTACCAGTTACACACACACAACCTTAAAAACCTGACATGCAAAAATATTAACCATGATTTTTATCTTAGCTGTTTTCTGGAGATAAAACCAGCTCAAAGTGGCAAATTCATCATGTCAGTGCTACTGAGGATAAGATACAAGATAATCTGAAGTTTCAGTACTACTGTTCTGGTCTTTAATCCTGGCCAAGAATATTAACCTGTAGCTGCTTTTTTGTCTTAGGGACAAGCGTTCAGTTAGGTGAAGTACTCCCTAGAACACTAAATGTATTACTTCAACTGTATCTGTAGCCTGCCTGGCTGTTGATACATAGAAATAACAGGAACTATCTTAATTCTAAGCTGCTTTTAGCAGTGAGAAACTGGACATTTCTCCAAGGCCTCACGAGGCTTCCTCGGGGAGCCATGCAACTCAGCTAGTGAACTGAGAGATGGAAGGAGACTCCTGTACCCACTCTCCCACAAATCCAAACCCACCTATAAAACCCATATTAAAAAATAAAAACAGTTATATCACTGGCTAGTGTCCACATTTTTGAGTTTCCCAAAGGTATCAAACGCCTCCATGGAACATGATTTACTTACTTTGAACTTTGGAGTGTTAGCTTAATTACGAGCATCAGCCCCCTTTCCAGCAGTAAAGAGGTAGGTTTCATTTGTTAAACTGGTCTCAGATGGCAATTAGCATTCCACAAAAAACTACTGACCAAATTTTCTTTGGAAGATGTGGCTTATCAACTCCTTTAGGACATAAGAGGAGGAAAATTAAGAGAGAAATAGGAAAAAAAATAGATATTAAGGAAAACTTAGGAAAAGCCAACTTGAGACTGAAAATATTAACTGTGGATAAAGTTGCACAACCTATTTAATTTACAAATTAAGCCAAGTCCCAAGAGCAGAGTAGTTCTGACATCCTGTAAACATGAGATCAGATAAACTATGTTTTGATAATAATAATAATGATGCAAACTGCCCACTTTGTTTTGACTAAACACAGCAACAGGACACCTAGGTCTAGACCAGCAGTAATGACTACTTTTTTTAAATTATTTATGAGACTTTTTAAATTGCTTTTGGGCATATAGAAAAAAAGGTTGGTAAAAGGCTCACAAGGGACAAATATCATAGCTAGACATTAAGGACATCCATGACTCATTGTAATAACCTCAAATGTTCAAGAAAAAGAAAAACCCAAAACCCAGAGTGTATATTTTGCTGCTCCCTTAGTGAAGGTCAATACATTCACAGTCTGGAAAGTTTCTATTCTATTTGCACCCAGACAGAGTTTTGTTTTCCACATCCTCCTACACAAAGGATCACAAGTACAAATGTTAAAGTTTACCTAAATCACTTGTGGGTTTTCTCACATTTAGTGCTCATATAAATTCTCTCATAAGCCATAAATCATCTCAAGAACCTATCAAAGCCACACTGAATAAGTTGAGGCTTTTAAATCAGTCAGAAATTCTCTTTCATTGTTATTTATTTGGAGGATAAAAAAGGGTTGGAATGAGTTGCGGGAAGATCTTAGTAAATGTTGAGTTCAATTCCCTTTTTAGATCTGAGGATCTGCTCACTTTTATAAGTTTTATTCTCTGCTTCTAGGAAGACAATTTTGTTCCTCTGATGGTATAATAACATTACATTCAGCAGGAGATAGGAATGTGAACAATGCCAAAACAGAGATGACTGCACTAAAATAAACCACATTTAGGTGGGAAGAGGACCACCTATGTATCAAGGAAATCAAAAGGCTGCTATTCAGCTGCATCAGGTTGTGTCAATTCAGAGCTCCACATTCCTGGTTCTTCCAAAGGAGTTGTCTTTCTAAACAGCAGGTTGTCTGACTCCAAGTTACTTCCTGCTGTCATAGTAAAAATTTCTCTAGATCTTAATGCCCCTCATTTATTCCTCATCATTTCTCTGCAAATTTTAGATCCTTCCTGAAGCATTTAATTTGCTTTCGTTGAACAAGCTGTTGCTATTTATGTTCTTGAGATATATTTTATGTCAATACTCCTCCAACTGAAAGAGAATCAGATGTGGCAGTATTTGATTTCCTGAGGATTTCACTGGAGGATTAGTACTAAGACTGTTAGGTTCAGGAAGACACAAGTGGTTTGTAAATCATGCTAAATGTGATTGCATCGCACTTTACCTAGGAACTGGGTCATTGCTGTGATGAAGCGTTCTGTTTAAAAGGCCAACTAGCTCAGAAATTAATTCATCTGTTCAGAAGTTACAGATACAAGGTGAAGTTTCCCAAAATATCTACATCACGGTTTCAAATGGTACATAAGCACAAGGGAATTCACTAACTTCCAAAAACCTCTGTGCAAAGAGGAACTTAAGTCTTACATTGTCACATGCAAAATAAGGCCCTAATTCCTGAAGCAAAACCAGAAATCTGAGCTTTGTGCCTGAGTTCCCAGTGCAGTTAATGGGGAACTGATCCGTGGTTTACAGCAACCCAACAGCAAAAAAACACCCTGTGCACAAGCTGAACAAGCCGTAAATCATCAAGCTCTGCTTGAACAATGATGGCACAAACAGTTGTGGCAGACACAGGGTTCAGTGACAGGAGTAGGGGGTGCTTAGGTTAATCCTGCTGCCAAATGACGGTAAAACTGCAGCCTGAGAGAAACTGAGATTTTCCTTTTTGTATTCTGCTGTGCAATACTGTGTTGCTTAAGAATATTTTGAGAAATAAGAGGAGTCATAGTTGTACTGAAAACCCTTTGTCTTTTTAGCACTTACAGGAGTAAATAAATGAAAAGTAATCTAACGTGCACTACTGAAGAAAAAAATTTCCTTTAGACTTTACATTACATTTATAATATTTTCATGACAGTGTATTAGAAGGAAAAATGTAGTGAGAACAGGAAGAAGGGTGATGAGCCTTTGGTCAGGGGTTAAGCTAGTATTTTTTGACTAGCAGCTACAAATTGGATATTAACCCACATACCAATACCCACTGGATACACATAACAGGAGCGGGGTGGGGGTGGGGAAGGAAGAGACAACAAGTGCTAGTTGAGTGAATATAAAAAACTATTTAGTGAAAAGGTTAAAAGACTGGGTTTCCAGCAGCTAGCATTTGCAGTCAAATTTTGACAAATTTGCTTGTTAAATCAGTCAAACAATTGAAAAGTTATTGGGGTAGAGTAGACGGACAGATACATTCTTATACAAAAAAATTAGTGCATTAACGAGATGCCAAAATCAGGCTAAAAAACACACTCTGTATGTCATGCTGAATACTCTTTTTTTTTTCTTTTTTTTTTTTTTTTTGTAGAGTAGGAAGGAAGATTGCTCTATTCATGGTGTGCTCATTCAGGACCACCTCAGACTCAGAAAACAAAGAACATACTGACAGGGCTTAATTTAGCATCAACCAGTGGCTGCACTGACCTAAAATCCATCTATCCCAGTACCAGCCAGCACCAGCCATACCAGGTAACAGATCATCTGCTTATGCAAGGGGAGCCATTTGGACCTCTAATACAATAATCTGGGCTTGTTACCTGAAGTTCAATGTTACTATTTGTGGTAATCCAAAAGGTCACTCAAGCACTTATTTTATGAACAAAGCTTTTCAGGAAAAAAAACGTTTGCATGGAAATAGAAACATTCTTCGGCCAGAAGTTCAGAATGCCAGCGAGCGCAGCTGGCTTGGCGAGTGGGTACTAGATGCTGAGTTCATCACCCCATGGTGCTGCCGAGACAGGATATACAGCAGCCTTGGAGGAGCAAAGGGTCCTTTGTTGCTGTGTTAAGTAATTTCAGCAAAGGGAGACCATTTTCAGCTGGAAAAGCACTGTCCTAAAGATCACTAAGACCAAAGAACAAACTAAGGTTCTCCTGTCCTTCCATTATGTGAGATTAAAGAAACAAAACACCCCATTGCTAACACACAAAAGCAACACAAGCATGTTTTCAACAAAAAGGAAAACCTGCTAAAATATGCCTGTACAGCATCTGGAAAATTAAGTCCCAGTCTCTGAGGCTTTATGAAGTCATTACTTTAGAAAACATTAACGTCATAAATAGACATGAGATGGGTTTTATCCTGCTCTGAGAGTAAAGCACATATTTAAAATAGGCAAGACCACCAGTTCTGAGATTCAAGGTGCTGTGCTCTCTTCAGGCTCTGGTAATAGTGGAGATTAAATTACTGTCTAAGGGCAGGCACAGAAGTCCACATGTCTCAATATCAAATGTTTCAAAGCCTTAAGCACACAGCATCATTTCTAGCACCACTTACACATTGAGAAGTACAAATGCAAGGGTCTGAATGAAGAACCAACGTCCTGGGGTTTGATACTAGCCTCTTGTCACTTCCTTAAGCTTCCTTGGTTTTATTTTAAAGGAAGTTAACTTTTCTCCTGTGGTGAAGCTCTTCCTAATACAGTTTGAATGGATGTCTAACTATGAACCTGGTTTGTGTCTGAGCTTTGTCAAACACATGCTGTAGGTCTTCGGCATGCTGTCTCCTTCACTTGGCCACTCAGTTACAAGCATAAAATAAGCTACTGTGAGAACATATCCAAAATTAAGCAGGTTATCTTCCTCTGAAAGAATATACAAAAGTTTGGCATCGACCCAGGTCTGTAGGAGTTTCTGTTTTCTGTGGGTCTGTTTTTCTTACTTGGAAACAATAGTGGTATTCATGCCTAGGCAGTTCATGAGGTTACCACTTCTGAAGCTGCGTTTCTCAATATGCAGCAATCACTATAAAAGATGCAGCATACTTCAGACCTTAGCACATCCAGTGTTACCACAGTGATTTCCCTTCTGCTGGCTCCTATGGAGTAATTAAAAAATTAGTCTGTTTTGAAGTGCAACATTGCGTGTACATATGAAGCTGCTCAGTCCTGCATCCAGACATGTAGACCCACAGGCCAAGGCTTTGTAGATTAAAATACATATACATTGTGAGTGCTGATCTTTTGTTTCTGTCCTTTCAAATCTTTTTCCCCCTCCAGTCAGTTCCTTTCTAGCCAATGCTAATCTTCTGCACACAGAAAATGAGCACATTTATACAATATCCTGTTCGTCAAACATTGTTTTGTCCCTTTAGTTATTACACACAAGGACACTTCAGCTGACAAGTTGTCGGCCACACTGTTTGCAGGTTGTCAGGCCTCCCCCATTAGTGTATTTGCCCAGCCCCAGCAAGAAAGACTGTGGCTTTTTCATAGGCAAAGATAAGCTACAAAATTCATTGTAAACCAATTTCTTCTGTTCAATAAATAGTAGCACAAAAGACAAGCCCCTGCAAAGCAATGCGTGTTTGTCTTCTGTAATATAACACTATGACAGGCACTACAGAAAGCTATAGAAGGCAGGCATGCTACAGCAGCTCTGAAAACAAAAAGAGCTGCTGATCAACAAAACTCTTAGGAAACACCAAAAAAGGGTGCAGAATTTGAATGTCAGGCAAGAGAATGACAAAGGTTACAATGATGCAATTAGCAAGAGAGAATCATCTAGTAAAATGTAGAGGAGCTGTAGGATAGATATATGTATCTGAGCTGGTCAGTCTTCATAGTCAAATGAAAAGAAAAAGGTGCTTTTAGGATGTGTTTTTATTAAATCCTGAAGTAGACACTTAAAATTGATTACATGCACCACCTTGAAGTGCCTTTTTCTCTCTGTTAACGTCTAAGGAGGTGGGAGTGTTAAGTCACTAGCCAGCCTGTTCCAAGGCTATTAGGATAGATAACAAAAAACAAGTCTGTTTTTAATCTCACATTTCTGTAACATCGTAGGAGGCTAACGTAACTAAAATCAGTGGACAAGGGAAAACGATAAATGAGTCAACAGTTGCTCCAGATCTACATGGTTTTCAGTGCATGGTTTATGCATCAAAGGCAGGAACCCAACAGTTGTTACCATGAACAAGACCTGTGGTCTGGCTGGGGTGCTCTGCTGCTGTTCCTATGAGCAGCGGAAGGTACAAGAAACTCTGCAGCAGGAAATTATGGGTAAACACAGCAATCTTCAAATACCTTTGTCATTTTGTTTCTGTCCATTTTCACTTTTGGTTCATGGATGACAGGATGTGATAGAACTGCAGAGAAATGAAACTGAAATGCTCCCTTCTGGGGCAGTGGATCAGAACGCATGAGATAGTTATATTTTTTTAAATGCGCTGCTTGGGGGGGCAGGGGAGTGGGGTGGGATTTAGAAGATAATCAGGAAAGGGTCATTGTCTTACTGGAATAATTACACAGAATGAGCTGTGACAGGAACATGTTCCTAGTAGGACACTAAGAACTATCTGTAGATGTCCATTTGGCAGGCCTGAGCTCACAGAACACCAGCCCAGAAGGCCCTGGCTGGGTAGCCACATGCACTGGTCCCAAAAAGCCTCTTCTCAGCAGTGAGCACCTTCTTTTGGTTGGACTGCTCCTCCCTGTGGCTCAGGGCACTGCTGTCCCCACTGCCACTTCTAAGCACGAAAATCCAGGTACCCACCGGTCCTGGCAGCTGCATCTCACACGTCAGTAGCAGTTCTGCCATCTTGTCCTCATTCTGTATGTCCAACAAGTAAAATGCAGGAGGTGACGGCTGTTTGGGCAGCTGGATAGGAAGAGAGGGCACAGTGGTAAGCTGCTCATTGGGAGGGTGGTCCTGCAGAAGAGCACAACTGTGTGTGTCACACATCAGGATTTTGGAAAGCTGAGCAGTCTATGGGCGGGTTCAGACACATAGAAACTTTTAACTTTCAACACACGAAGTGTGGCGTGGTGCCAAATTTCACAAGACGAGTAGTCAAGCTAATCAAAATGATCTAGCAGTTTCCACCAAGGGCTGCGTTTTACAGAGTATCATCCATCATGCAGTGTGACAGTGGGATTTTATTACCAAAGAGGTTTCAGTGGAATCCTCACGGAGGTTCCAGGTTGGTTTCCGGGGTATGAGCTTTCCTGGGGGCAAGAAATGTGGCAGGATTACCCTCAAAGTTTGTGGGAATCATCTTTGAAACTGAAAGGATGTGAGAGTTCATGGACTGAAGATCTCCCCAGCCCATGGAGCCAAGGACTCAGAGGAGAGAGGCACACCACTGCTGCAGAGTCAGTGCTTCTGTGGTGAACATCTGTTCTTCCAGCAGAAGTGTATTTGGCAGGGAAAGTCCATCCCTGGGGTTCCTTGGGGTAGCTACAGTCATTGTAAGTGCTACAGGCCACTCATCTCTATGGAAAGCTGCTGTGAAGAGAGGGCAGCGACACAGCCAGACACTCGCCTTCCCCTCACCCCATCACCTCCTGCACCCAGCCACCGCCCAGCCCACGAGGCCATGCTTCCCCCGTCTGTGCCCCCAACGGGAGCCACAAACAGCCATCTCTCTCCCTGAAAGAGGAGAAGTTATGGGGTCTTATTGACTTGCAGCATAGGAGAAGCCAGGATTCAGGTAAATTCATGTTTCCCAGGCAGCCTGTGAACGGGAAGAGCTCCAGCCAGAGCCGAGCGGAGGGCACTGAGAGCACAGGGCACTGAGAGCGGAGGGCACTGCCTGGCTCAGTGTCACCCACACGCATCCATGGTACGTGGGGCAGAGGGCAGCCTGGTCATGTCTCTGGCACGGAGCTGCACTCCTAGAGCATGAGCTGGTTCTTGGGCTTTTCACACAGAATTTAAAGGGTTGAGGGGTCTGTGCACATCGGCAGGTCATAAGCTATAAATTAGGCCATTAACCTCCAACACTGAATCTGGCCACAGGAAGTTAATAATGTAAAAACTGGTATGAAGAGAAGGAACAAAGTACAGCATTGTCTACAAGGATTTAACCGCTCGTGTGCCGGTGAGTTTTGGGGGTGCCTGGAGTTTTTTCGTAAAACCAGAGTTCAGAGATACTATTGCAACTGTAATAACACAAAGTTATATTACAAGAATGAATATAATAAGTGTAATCACATCCCATGCTATATAGGTTTTTCTCACTGATTTTACCTTCAGAGGATCCTCCCCTTCAGACATACTGAGCCACTTACCGTTTTTCCAGTGTTGACTCTGAGAATTAGGGTTAGGAAACATTTCTGGCTGTTCAAACCCTGGTCCTTCTCGCTGTATGCTGGATACACAGCACAGGCTCTGTGCTGGATGCTGAGGCTCGAGCTCATCTCACACGGTAGTTTAAAAGTAACTGAACCTGAAGAGAGTTATGCATTGCAGATTAAACTTTATTTTTTTCACCCGTCTTTCTTGTATCAGTTGATAAAAAGTGATTTTCCCCACAAACTTTGCCTAGTAGCATCAATTCTTATCTGTCAACTCTCTTTGAAAACAAGAGTAGTTTTGGTAGCGACATTAGTCCATTTGCTTTTTCTCTAAAAACAACATGGAATCCCAAATTAATGGAATTATAATCAACATTAGAGAAAAAGATCATGGGTTTGCTAATCTCTTCCTATCTAATTAGGCATGATGAGTCTTTTGTGTTTCTTATCTCTGTTCCATTGGAAACGAAGCACCAGGGTGCAAAGCATGGGCGCAGGGAGCTGATTAGGCTTCCTGGCTGTTGGGTTCGCAGAGGTAATTTTTTAAAGCGATGACCTGAGCATCCCCGAAGAGCACAGACACCCTCCGCCTGACACACAGCAGTGAGAAAATGTCAGGAAGGGGCTGGTGGTGTGTTAGCACCACCGAGTGGACGAATAAGGGGAAAAAAGTTCATTTTTGACACTGGTTGTGGGGGTGGCCCCGAGCAGTGCCCCAGCCTCACCTATGTTCTTCTTACTGATGAGTATCTTGGGAAGTTTTCATACACCTTGTCACCAAATCGGGCATTTTTGTTACACCACACGTGGTTCTGGAGTCTGGAAAGTCACTCCAGAAAGCACTAGATCTGTAAATACAAACGTAATAGCTGTAATAAATATAACTGTAACATAAAACTCAACAAAAACTCTAATTCGTAACACAGAATTTCAGATGCCTCTGAAAGAGCTCAGACCCTTCTCAGTACTGTCTGCCAGTTCTGTGCCTCCCTTGAAATCAGTGCCCTGTTAGGTAATAGAGTGGGTTGTTCCCTAAATCACAGGGAAAAAAAACTTAATGTACTGTTTCAAATTGTTTCTTATATCCCAACTGTTCTGTGGGGCTTTTGGCCAGTAACCCTTGTGGGTGACTGGCCTTGGGCGGCTTTTAATGCTGTTCACAGAAGATATATGAAGACATGCAGCAGCTGGAGCTGCGTAAGAACTGCTTTCCCCTGGCACCAGATAAGATAGTTTGTTGAATTAGATAAAAGTACACTCACCCCCCCACCTCCCCCCTCATTATCTATACTTTACTGGCACACTTCTGCCAAAAGCTTTGGCAAGCTCTGTCTCCTGTGACTTATCTGTTATGGATCTGTTCTTTGGATTACACTACAGACTACAGCACCCTTTATGCTACTCCACAAATGCACCCGCTGTCTCTTTACTGAAGCATTTACCATTGCCAGAGATAAGCCCGTAGAAAATGAAAACAGAGGTCACTTTTGCAGCTCCACAGCAGGACCACCACCACCACCACCACCACGGCGTGTGCATGTACAGGGTCTCGGTGTCCTCCTTCACCGAGCTGGTGGAAAGCAGGCAGAGATGGCTCCTTTCTAAGAGGGGATCTGCATGCTGGTGTGGGAGACAAGGAGTGGCAATGCTCCTGAAATACATCCTATAAAAAGTTAACACTTGGATGACTGGTGAGTATCCTTTGGGATACCTGACCACTCTGCTGCAGCCAACAGAGCTCTCCTGGAACCAGCACAGGGCAGACTACACACACCCTTTCTGCACATCAATGATCTGGACGAGGGGATCATGTGCACTCTCAGTAAGTTTGCTGATGGCATCAAGTTGGGCAGCAGTGTTGATCTGCTTCTGGGTAGGAAGGATCCCTGCAGAGGGCTCTGGACAGGCTGGATTGATGGGCCGAGGTTCAACAAGGCTCAGTGCCAGGTCCTCCTCTTGGGTCACAACAACCCCACACAACGCTACAGGCCTGGGGCAGAGTAGCTGGAAAGCTGCCTGGTGGAAAAGAACCTGGAAGTGCTGGTTGACAGCCAGCTGAACATGAGCCAGCAGTGTGCCCAGGTGGCCAAGAAGGCCAACAGCATCCTGGCTTCTATCAGAAACAAGAGTGGCCAGCAGGACTAAGGCAGCGATTGCCCCCCTGTACTTGGCACTAGTGAGGCCACACCTCGAACACTGGGTTCAGTTTTGGGCCCCTCACTGCAAGAGGGATGTAGAGGTGCTGGAGCGTGTCCAGGGAAGGGCAATGGAGCTGGTGAAGGGTCGGGAGCACAAGTCTGATGAGGAACAACTGAGGGAACTGGGGTTGTTTAGCCTGGAGAGGAGAAGGCTGAGGGGAGACCTTATTGCTCTCTACAACTACCTGAAAGGGGGGTGTAGGCAGGTGGGGAGTCGGCCTCTTCTCCCAAGTAACAAGCGATAGGACGAGAGGAAACGGCTTCAAGTTGTACCAGGGGAGGTTTAGATTGGATATTAGGAAAAATTCCTTCACCAAAAGGGTTGTTGAGCATTGGAACAGGCTGCCCAGCAAAGTGGTTGAGTCACCATCCCTGGAGGTATTTAAAAGATGTGTAAACACGGTGCTTATGGATGTGGTTTAGTGGTGGATTTGGCAGTGCTGGGTTAATGGTTGGACTGGATGATCTCAAATGTTTTTTCCAAGCTAAATGATTCTGTGATTCTAAATTCCACATTTAACAGCATGTTTGCCGCTTGCTTATCACATACAGCCTGCTTAAAATAGAAGCATCTGAGAGTGCTGATGTCTCAGGGCCTCTCAGCTTTGAATGGAGAAAAAAGTACCCTTCAGATTCAAAGGCTACGAGTCCTAGTTATTGCTAACCTTTGTTGTGTACTTCTCCTCCTTTATCCCACCCACACCTTCTGAAGGTCAAGCGAACTCTCAAAGCCAGGTCTGGAGGTAGATTTCTAAGCTGTTTATAAGACAACAGAGCACCTATGTCCAAAATAATGCAGCCAAAGACAACTAGTCACAAGTCTAAAGAAAGCAAGAAGACGCCTGACTGTTTTGCTTGTTAACCTGGTTTGTTGGAGGAAAATCCACCTCCTACCTACTTGCCACTGTCCCACACCAGAGGAGGCACTCGCATCTTCAGCTCCAGCACTCTATAATCCTTGGCTGCTTGATAGTCCAAGCATCTATTGGAAGATCGGCAAATTGTGGCATATTTTAAGTTCTCTATAACCCAGACATGTTGGTTGTACTCGTTTAACCCTTCAAAGTAAGGAGGGAATTCACAACAGGTCTTCCACATCCTGAGTGTATGAGCTGTGCAGCATCTGGTGGCCCAGATGGCAGAGCTGGGTCACCTTCTTCAGCTGACGGCACTGATTTGCAGTCACAAGAGCACAGCTTCTTACTTGCTCATGGGCACTGTGCAACTGATGGGACTGGAGACCTGAACACATGGGGACACAGAAATTACTCAAAATCAGCAGGGATATGGAATAAGCGTGTTAGATCCCATGCGATATGCCCTATCACGACCAACTCAACCTTCTCTCTTCTAAGATAAGCCTGAGCCTTTCTTCCATGAAGAAATGAACTGCAAAGACAGCTGGGCTCAAGGGAAGCCTCTGAGCTATGGACCCTAAGTAAAGCAAGGCAATGAAACCCCTGAAAGGCAAAGTTTTAATCTATGCTTGCCCTAGAACTTCTTGCTGGTTCATTCCAAGTAGCATCCCACAAAACAGCTTCGTATCAGGTGGCTTTTGCTCTACATGTTGGCATTTTGGATCCCTTTGAGATCATCTGAGTCCTAAATGTTGCATTCAGGGAAGGTGGGTGCCTAGTGTGGGGTCCAGCTTCCATTACGCATGGGAAGCTCCTTAAAGTCCAGCTCTGCAACGTTCAATTTGTAAGTACATAAATCATCTTTTATATCTGGTTCTCAACATCTGGGAGATCTATTACTGAGCTTGTTTAGAAAGTACATTTGATCTTGGTTCTGGCTGGAGCAGAGCATCTGCATTTTGTCTCTCCTCATTCTGCGTTGCCCAGCTGTTTGTGTACCAGCTTTCTGTATAAACAAACCTGCTCCTGCCTGATTCATTCAGCAGTTTCACAAGCTAGCGTCTGTGACCTTGCAATTCCCAGCCCTCCCTGGGAACACAGCTGATTAAAGGAGAGCTTGTACTACCCCACAGCTGTCTCAGTACCTCACAGTAATGGGAAAAGGGATACAGAAACCTAGGACCACGCATGCATTTGAATACAATGAAGATATTGTTCCAACTCGCCCAGCTGTGGCGATGACATTAAGGAAACCAAAGAGTTTGTGCTATGATTTTCGTACTAGGAGTACAAAGGCTTTAAAAAGCACAGCTGTACAGTACATTCCTCGTCTCTTTTACACCTCTTGCCACGTGGCTGGCTCAAGCCCTCAGGCTGACTTACCTACTGCAGTTCGGAGATGTAGCAACGTGTTTTACTTCCTAGCTGAATTTCGATAGAAATGCAGCCTAGAGAGCTAAACCTGGCTGGCTCAGCAGCATCCACGGTCTCCCTGCCCCTTCCCTGCCTCTGAGGACTGGCTTCTCACCCTGTCCCCTCCTGACCTTCTCTGGGCTCTGATCCTCTGCAGGAGGCACCAAGAAGCAATTAACCATTCTCCCTCTAAGCTTGTTTTTCACAAGCACCATCCAATAATTGGGTAACAGAAAACAGACATGGAAAGGAAACAGGATGAGACCCAGGCAACAGCTCCCCACAGGCATCGTATCATTCTACCACACCACATCCCTCTGGTCCATGGTGCCCCCTACCAAATCTCCCGATTATGTGCACCTTCCCCAGAAGACAGTGAATGAAGAAACCAGAAAGGTAAAGCATGTAAAGAGAATTTTGAATCATAAAACTCATAAATAAAGAAAAATGTGATTTTCCTGCAATTTTCATTGTTCTGTCTTGTTCACCTTTCTGGTGACGTCTGTAAGCATCATCTCTGTGGCAGGATTCAACAGTTGTGCAAAGGCAAACACCTCTTCAGTGCGGCATACTCCCTTTGCTCCAGCTTGGTGGGAAAAGAGATTTTCACTAATAGAAAACACAGGTAATTGCATCGATTAGTAGGTTGTAAAATAGTTTAACATCAAATTATGTAAACGAGCCTGCTATTGAAATGTAATATACTATTTTCAAAACAAATGTTCTTTTTTAACATCTGCCACTGGTGGAAGAGTTCTCATCCCAGAGAGGAAAAAGTTTTCCCGTTGGGTAAAAGAAATGTCCCTTAGAATATGACCGAGATTAAACTGCTGGTGTTACCTAGCAGCTGGGTAACTCCACCTCACAGAGATTCATCACCATTAAGAAGGTGCCAACTAGTTATGTAACTTTAAGTGCTCACAAGTTACACCCATAGTTAACCCAAAAGCATTACAGATGCAAAACCTGGGGGCTCATAACTGGGGGATCAATGTGTGAAGTACCTAGAGCTACCAGAAAATTGTGCCTGGGTGTTGCTTTTTTAAGGAGATTATAGTCTATTTGAGTAAACATCAATCCAGGGAAGCCCCATAGCCTGTATTATGCAAGATACCAGATCAGATAACAAACCTGTCTCCTGGATTTACAGCTGTGAAACAGCTGAATCCTTCCTACAACTGAGTGGGTAGAATTTTAACCCTCTGTGAATCCAAGCAAGAGCTGGCCAAGCAAGTTGACCTGTGGCTGGTTTATCCTGTGTGGCTGGTGAGCAGCATACTCTCCTAAGTATGCCACTCATATCTGTTGGCTTATTGTTCAGCTTATATCTGAAAATTAAATAAATGAGATTCAAACGGTGTCCACAGATGGGGGTTATAGACTACCAGGGGTTTTTGTTGGCTTTATCTGAAACTCACTCCTGTGCTAAATTAAATTAATACTTCCTCCTTGCTTTTCACGTGGAGATTTTTCACAGCATCAGCAGTTTAAAAAATCATTAAAAAATAGGCAGTGAGTGAAATGAAACATCTATTAATATTTCTGATTTTGGGAACAGACTAGATTCTACTAAAGGTGTCTTTTTAAGATTGAGCTAATCTAATCTAAGATGTCCATGGCTTTTCCCCGCTGATTTTTTGCCTTATTCTAATTTAAAGAATGGTTCATGATCAGGAAATAGCTTTACATAAATTGCCCAGTGAAAGTCAGTATCATAAATGTTAATGTATTCAGGATCACATAATCCTTCAGGATTTTATAATCCTTTTTAAAACAAACCCCAGATATTCTCAGCTCAGTTGAGTAAACCATTTCAGAGATGAGTATTAGCAGAATGAGGAGAAAAATAAGAGCAAAAGACAAGGGATCCCAGATATGAATTTAACTGAAAGCTGACATTAGAGAGTTCATAGAAGAATACAAGAACACTGTTCCAGATGGCAGGAACTGCAGAGGAGGAAGAGCACAACTGCGAGAAGCAACGAAGGGAAGCTAACGATAGATGAAGTAAGATGAGAAACAGACACTCCAAGGCATGCATCCAATTCTTCAGGTTATGTAAAATTATCTTTACCATTTATGCACTTCCCTCCTTTTCTGGGTGATGCACATTGCAGATAGAGTTGGTAGCACTGCTTGTAATTACCACCGCCTGACAGTTCTCATTATAAGCTCCTGCTTTCAGTTGCTGCTAAGTTTGTTAGATGTTACTCACCCAGGCTGAAATGTCTTCTGCCAAGTCTTGGCCTGGGGCTGATTCTTTCCCCCCTCCATTTTCTTTTCAGAGGAGAAAAGGGGAGGGCAGTTTCAGTAAAAATGGTTCTGTGGTTTTCAGGGCAAGATTAGGCAACCATTTCTTTGAGCAAGAGCTTGAAATTTGGCAAAAGAAGGGGGAGGTCACCCTGATGCCAGAAGATGCAGCCAAGTTATAAATGTGTTTTTAAGAAGTCTCAGCTCACATACTTTAGCAGCGACTTGTCAGCTTGGCAGATGAATTTGCAGAAGGTTGTGTCAGCACAGGGCACGCTGTGTCCCCTGCCAGCTTCCAGGTCCTGGCAGGACTGTCCCCAGCAGGCAGCAGCGCTGGACACTGCATGCACCCGGTGCTGCTGCCTCTGGGCGCCTGGGCTGCAGCTGCGCTGAGAGTCCCAGGGCTGGAGCTGGATGTGAGCAGGGAACTGGGGCTGAGGTAGCAAGGTAAAAAGGCTCTTGGATTACAAACCAGCGAGAATAAAACTGTGATGACATAAGGAACTGGAAAGGTAAATACTAGTGCCCCAATCTAGCAAAGTGCCCTGGAGCTGGGGCAGGCTGACCAGCGGGACAAGAGGATCAGGGTGGTCAGGAGGAGGAGGGAGGAGAACGTAAGGGAGAGGGAAGAAAACATCTTGGTGATAACTACCATGTCCTTTCCAGAGCTCAGAGCCAAGCTAAGGTCACCCCATTCCTCCTTTATAAGCAGAAATCTGGAAGTCGACTGGCACGTGAGGTTCTTCCTGCTCGCAGGGACGTCCTGCACTGGCTGAAAACCTGTTACTGCTGTGCCTTGGTTAGGTCTAAAGCTTCAGTTCTCCACCAAGGAGATACATTAGTGCTTATCCTTGGTGGAGCACCTCAGCATGGGATCAAGGCAGACTTCTCTGCCATCTGTCATGCACACTCTTGCCTAATGCTGCGGGGGAGATAAGTGAGATGTGGTGCACAGCCAGACTAGCTGTTTGTGCTCCCTTCCTTACTGCTTGCGGGGGGAAGGAAGAGCAGCTGTTGCCAGGCTGGGCTGCACAGAGATGACAAAAGGCCCTAATACCATGTGTTGCTGCAGGCCCTGAAGCATAACATGGAGCAGTTCTGAAAGAGGAGCGTGAAGAAAGGTGAGAAGCAATGGCCGTAAACTGTATCCTTACTCATATGTCCTAACAATCTCTTTCTTCCCCAGCCAAGTCAACCATCAGTCTCCCCTCACACCCCCACCAGCTCCTCACCCCATATTTCCAATCACCATAAAACTAAACCTCTGCTTCAGTCATGCCAGCATGTCCTTGTTCTGCACCTCAGCATCTTCCCAATACCATTGCCACCAGTGACCGCTGCCCCTCAGGCCTCTTGGTCCCACTACCATCTGAACATCTCAGCATCCTCCTGATAGCTCAGCCCCAGTGACAGCGCCCTGGAGCCCTTCTAGCTCTTGCGTTAAACCTCATTATTCTGTAGCCTCCACACCCTCACACCCCAGTCATCCTCACATCACCAATGACCCTCCTCACCTTCAGATTTATCTGTGTCATCCCAAATGACTATTGCTACAACTCCCTCATCCCTGCTGCTGCCCAAGTCTACAAGGTGTAGTTCTCAGTGTCATCCTGAACACCTTCTCCAGCTGCCGCCTCCTCTCCATGCGAGGGGAGCTGGACACAGAGACCTCACCAGCAAAACAGCACAATGCTTTCTTGTCTTTTCTAGATTGAGTCGACTTGGTCCTGAGGGTTGAGGTTCCTCCCAGCTGGCCTTGGACAACTGCATCCAACCAAGTCAGCACCAGTTTCTTTTACAGAGAATGGTGATAAATGGACACTTCTAGGGCACTGTTGGTCTGACTCAGTTTAGACATTCACTTGACTGCCCCCAAAGCCCCGTTGTCTCTCTAATCACTATCAATTAAGTGGAGACCAGGATTAGCTCAGCTTAGAGATGTCCCTTATTGACTTATAAAGTTTGTTGAGATGATTGCACCCCAAAGAACATTGCATATTTACCCTTATTTCTCAATTCATGCGCAGCAATGATCTTTATTTTCCTTCAAAACAGCATTTCAAGTTTCCAGGGGAGTGTCCTGTGTTGTGAGCTTGCCCAGCGAGGGCTGGCTCAGCAGCAACACCCTTGGCTGCCATCAGCACACAACAATACCATACCATGCCATGGCATGCCACGCCATGCCATGCCACGCCATGCCATACCATACCACACCACCTAGGGGTAAGGGCTTGGATCTCCATGTATGGTGTAGAAAAAAATTTGTAACAGTTAGGCACAGAAATGCCAGGGCGGTAGATGTCATTGAAAAGCAGGAATAAGGGAAAGTTCCAGGAATGATTTTTCCAGCATTGCCATCCTTGCTTCTAGATAGTGCAAGTGTCATTTAGAATACATTTAAGTGATGTCTTTTGCTACAGTCAGTATGTTCCAGTTTCATCAGCTTGACCAGAATGGTTGAAAGTTATAGAGACTGGAGAATGGAGAAGACACCACTATTACACACTGGAGAAACCCAGGGTGGGCTCATGCCTGGAAATCTCTGGGCACTTTTCTCTATTGAAAATGATAGTATAGAAATGGAAAGGCTCCAAGAAGGGCTACATTGGCATGCAGGTTTTGGATGAATTTCACACAGGGAGTATGTGAGTGTCCTGGTTTCAGCTGGGAGAGAGTTAATTTTCTTCTTAGCAGTTAGTACAGTGCTGTGTTTTGGCTGTGATGTGAGAACAATGTTGATAGGACACTGATGTTTTTAGTTGTTGCTGG
>JAVJGI010000014.1:15088690-15121581 GCA_035590275.1 Ibycter americanus | reverse complement strand
ACAGTAAGGAATTTCCAGATGAAGTGCTACTCAAAACTGCACCTTTCTGAGGTGTTTACCTTAGCTAACAACAAATCACATAAACAACGGTGGTTACCAGCTGAATCGAAGATGGAAGGGGTCCGCTGGTCTGAAGCTCTGGGAACCTGCGTTTTCTAACCTAGTGCTTGAGCTCTAACGGTGGCCACTGTTCTTTGAGACGGTGCCGGGGAGTGGACCTCAGAGGTCAGCCAGATCGCTCAGCCACCCCGAGGCTGGTTCAGCTCTACCCGCTTTCTAAGAGATGCTCATCTAACATGTTCCTTGAATTCCTCTGTGACAGAGCTCCTACAGACTCCTCAGGCACCCCAGCAAGACACCCAAAAGAGTAGAAGGTTTTCCTAACCTGAAGTTCATCTCACTGCAATGTAACCGATGGCTGGCTTCTCATCATGTGCTTGGTGGATAACAGATTCATAGCAGCAGTTGCTTTTTACTTGGAAGATCATCTTTAACCGTTTAATCAGCTTTTCTCTAGGTAAAAGGCCCAACTACTGTAATTATCCTCTCTCACATTTTCCTTATCATCACTACTTTCCTCTGAGCCATCTTCAGTCCATGTTTTTCATCAAATGCTTCACCCAAAAGGCTGACCAGCACTCCAGCTGCTCACCAATATGAACCAGCGTAGAATTGTCTTCTGTTGTATTTGCATTTGTGCATCTCATGAGAGCGTATACATTTTTATTACAGCAAAAACCTGACAGATAAATCAATTCTCTGTTGTTCTCCTGAGCCACAACATCTGCTGAGCTACCAGCTCCTAATCTTCAATTCCTGTAGCTGACTATTTCTGAGTACATACTTGTGTATCTGTCTGTATTGGTTTGCCTCCATTTTTTTCTCCAAACAGTCCTCTGTCTGATCTTGTCTTATAGCACACTCAGAGCCCCTCCAAATTTCGTGTATTTCTAAATACAATTCGCAAATATATGCAAATGTATTAGTACATGTAAATGCATAAAATGCAAACATCCCTGCTGAGGTCTGAGTATCTGAATAACACGGAGAGTATATCATACATTTTTACAGATGACACAATGGAAAAAAGAAGAAAGAAAAAAAAAAAGAAAAGCCTAAGAGAGTGGCCACCAGAGTCAGTGCTAGAAGCAGTTAGAGCACTCACTTTGCCTATTATGGGATATAAAAATCTCCTCTTTGTTCAAGCAGCAGACTAGATCCTATGCAAGCACAGCATGCAGTCCAAAGGGCTGATTCAAAACCTAAGGTCAAAGACTTCTGACTTCAAAAGCACCCTGAATCAGCTTCAAATGCCTGGACACCAGCTTGTCATCTTATATTCCAGCGCTACTGTTCTACCAAAGAAATACCTAGCAACAAAAGTCATAGCACAGAAATAGTTATACTCAAGTGCAGAATAAATCCACACGTTAATACATTTTAACAGAGTCTAGGCCCACCCACGGAGGCAGCTTAAATCTTCAAAAACAAAAGAAACCCCAGCAACTGTCATGGGATCCTGGATGGGGAAGTAATCCAAAAACATCTTAATCTGTATTTAAAAAAAGTAACTCGAGCAAGTAGCGTTGTATGTGCTATGTATGGGTGGAACATGGCACTCAGTTGTATTAGGTGCCCATTAGGGGTTTAATCCCTGCCATGAGTAAACATTTGGCTCCATAATGTACCAGTTCTCTATCTCCTTAGCCATACGCATCTCTTTGTGTATGCACATACATGCCTAAGCAGTTACAGAATGTGCATGTACAAAGATGCATAGCATGGATTATGCATTAAACTTGAAGGTAAACTTCAGTGTAGAAAAATCGTATCTGAAGCCAACCTCCCCCCTGCCCCAGCTGAAAAGCAGGATGCACTCTCAGAGGCGGGAAGTGACTGGCAAGGCACCTTCTCTTACCTCACCCCCTTGGTTTTGTTTTTTTTGAGTGTGCAAGGTGCCTTTATGTCCCCCAAAGCTAAAATAACTTACATATGGTGTGCTACGGCTACTCAAGACTGGTTTCTTGAGAAGCAGCACAGCTGAATAACACGTGTGTTCACATTCCCTCTCATTATTCATTTTGGTTTTCTGGTTGAAATGCTCCTACACCACACCTAAAAACTGGAAGATTTTAAAAATAAGCAACAACCATGCAGACTTTATGACTGGGATGGCACTTTGATTGGGTTTTTTCCTTCTGGGCCTAGAACAAATATCATAATGCTTGTGAGAATCTGAGTTGTCTTTAGGCAGGAAATTAGTGAGTCTATATATAGATACAGATGCAAATGCCTGCAGCATTCCTCTATGCGTACATATGTATAACAATGCAAGATTTTTCCTCTCTCACACTCACAATTAATCAATGTACTTTTACACCTAAAAGATTACTTTGGCTTCCCGGAAAGACGACCAGATAAAGCTCAGCAGGAGAGCTGTATCTGAAAAATAGCTAAAAACCGAAGGACTTAGGCACAAAAGCTTTCCGAGAAGGAAGGGCTGGTGCACGTTTATCTGCCAGTGGTAACTGCACACTCTTGTCATCCACCAAATACAAGGTAATTCAAGTGAACTGGTGAACAGCAGAGGAGGGCTAACTTGAAGCAGCTCACCCTTCCTACTGAGTGCCCACGTGCAAGTGAAAACTATCATCTGATACGCACTAACATAGTACCTTTCTGTCATGTATTTGTGCGTTTAAGCTAGCGGAATCAGATGAAGACCTTATACTACATTGCAAAAATTATATTCCTATGTGGTGATGCCACTCAGTAAAGGACCCCCAAAATAGCACAGTTTGAGAATGAATTAGTAGGAAACACTTAAGTAATGCTTCACCCTCAAAGCATTTTGCAAGCATTAACATTTCAGTGCTCCCTGGAAACAAGTAAAACCATGCCATACAGCTTTCCTGGGAAATGGTAAAAAGGCTGAGCAGAAAGTCATATGTGCCATTACAAGGTGGGCGTCCTCTTTATCCAGGGCAGCGCGTACCCAGCTAAATTGCATTTTTAAAAACATTTTTATCCTTTGTTTCAGTTGTCATCAATGCACTCACTTCAATAACATGGTCATCTGTTTTAGATGAAAGTGACATTAAAAATAAAACGCAAGCAAATGTGAAGCCACTTGCCACAAAGAGACCAGTCCACCAGATGTCTTCACTTCATTAAAAACGAGACATTTCTAAGAGCAGCTAAGAAACTCTGGTCTCATACAGCAGTACAGGTTGTCTTCCTTCCCGTTTTCATGGACCTCACCAGACTTCATTATTTTATTTTCAAGGTGATGATAAAGCAAATTCCACGTATAACAACAGTAAATTTCACTGGCAGAGATTACAGTTGTAAGGAACCTGATCCTTACCGCAATCCTGGATTTTCATGTAAAATCAGCTTTTTTTCCAAGCCACAGCTGATACACAGATGAGAGGAACTTGGATACTGATATTACTGCTTGGGTGACAGGTTTTCTAGCGTTCTTGCCAATAAGCTGCAAAGAGAAATTTCTATTGCTCAGTGGTCGATTGGTACTTACCACATTCAGATTAATTCTTACAGGGATCTATATCCACATAAAGATTACTAGGTCCTGAAAGGCTGTTTACAGGAGCAAAGACCTTTAAAAGGAGGGCCATGTCTTAAGTGAAAAACAAAAATTAAGACATAAAGTCACACAGTTTTACGTACTGGAGTACATAAATCTAAAACCCCCGGGCTTTAAAGCAGCTGTTAGAATCACCTGTTGCCAGGGATGAAGGCGGTGGTGGGTACAGGCTGCAGCAGCAGGGGAGCTTTAACAAGTCCAGCGTCATCACCGTCTGTAGGCTCTGAAACTTCTCAGCAGTGGTCCGAATCTCTCCTGTACAGCAAGTGTAAGGCTGCCACACAGGCTTTGCTCTCACCAGCAACCTCTTGGGCTGAAGAGACACCCACAGCCCCTTGCAGCCCGCAGACCACAGGCTGAGGGCCACCAGTCTAACCAGAAGGCAACTCACGGTTGCTGCCTTTTGCCGTGAGGTGTCACCACCTAAATCATGACATTTCTGAAAGTGTGGATCTGGGACTTTTTTCATACACACACATAAACAGTATCTTGTTTCAACTGTAAACTCGGAAAGTCTAGAATTACAGCTGAACCTCCTAGAGGCCCCCGGGTCACAGCCTTCAACAGTGGATGATGGGTATGAAAGGGATGTACCGCTTGGCGAGGTCTGAAAAGGGTCACTTGTCAGTCAAGAGAGCTGAGACCACTGTGTTTGCATGCCTAACAACGGAACTATGAGTGACAGACTGAATAAACCTGTCAGCTCGTAAAAAAAATAAATAAATCCCGTTAACATCAGGTTGAAGTGCTGGTGAGGAGCCCTCCAGCCAGTGGTGGCACTGGCCGGGGGACCCCGTGCCCCTGTGTTGGCAGCTGGCTGCAGAAATCCCGGTAATGAAACAGGAAAGCTGAATGTCTCATCTCTGGGAAGTCAAAGCAGAACAGGAAAGGTTCAAAAAAACCATGCACGCCAATAACCGTCCTGTCACAGTAGTTAGGCAGCACGTTTGGAGTCAGACTGTGATTTCTGCATTACGTTACAGACCTTAGACAGGATGACAGCTGAATTCCGGAGAGCAGGAAGTCTGCTCCCCGTGGGGATGGGCAGCATCTAGCGCTACCGCCCCAGCCTTTAGGTATTAGGCAAGCAAAACTCGCAGATGGTGAATACGGTAATTTAAAACATGGAAGAGCCGCTCAGAAATAACATATATGGGAGAAGGAGAAAGGGCATTTCAGGTGAGACGCCATTTTTATGGAGCTCTATTTTGTTGTTACATTAACATCAAAGAAAAAGCCTCTTGGGCTGCTCCCGACTACCTCCCCTCCTTTAAAAAAAAAATAAATCACTTGCTAATAAAAAGACAGGAAAAGCCAATAAAATTACTTTGCCTCTCATGTTCTAATACAAGCCAGTTTAATATAAAAAATACTATAATCAGAGTGGCCAACTTCATGGCCATATAGAGAGAATAATACCCACCAGTAACAGCCGACATCTGCAGCATTCACTGTTACAACCTCTGCATCAGAGAGAGAGGAGTATCTCAGGAAAAGTACAAACCATGAGTTTTCCACTAAAACAAAATAGTATTAGGCAGCTTTGTCAGATGTATTGGTATTTACACATTCCTTATTCAACATGCTTTCTCTATCTTTTTCCTTTAAAGGAAAAACATACTGGCTTTTTTGTTTAAAGAGACATTAAATACTGGATGTGGTAGTTGGTACAAATCTCTAACCTATACTCTAAAGACAATTTGGTTCTTCAGTTAGTGCTGGTTTTACCATTTCATGTCAACCAAGATTCCTCATGCTGTACAGATGTCCTCCTGTCTTGATGACACACAAACTTAGAGGGAGTGGGTAACTATTGTTAGCAAGAAGTGGCAATGCCAAGGGGCAAGAAGCACACCTTTACTCTTCAACAGGAAGATATAAACTATGGATGCTGGATGCTGATACTGCAAATAAAAGAGGGCCCCACTTTATCTCCAAAAGAACTTCCAAAACAGGAGGTGCTAGACAGATCATAGCCTGATCTCAAATAATTATTTTGTTAATGATCCTAGGTGAAAATCACTTTTTTTGCTGGGAACTTGCACATCAGCATAGGGAAGACTCAAAGCTTCCTTGGAAGCACACTGTTTCTGGCTTGTTAGAGAAACAAATACTTTTTATTCTTAATATAAGTGCTGAAAATATTTCAGAAAGAATTGCCAAGCGAGCCTGGAACACCTGGACCAGATATCCTGCTTTGCTGTAATACAGTCTATTTAGGGCTGCCTCAGAAGGTCACTCATACTCCAGCTACTGCAGTATGTCACCACCTTATAAATGGGAGTGATATCAGCAAATGGAATTGGTGCCTTGTCATGCCCTGGCACTGGTTTTCTACTCCCAGGTGCAAGGTGTGATGTTAGGTTTAAATTCAAAGGATCTGAGTGAATAAACCTAGCTATGAACTCACAAGTAAAAGACAAACTGATAGAAGTACCGAGCCCTGGACCTTTAACTAAGAAAGCACACACCTGCACTGAATTTCACAGGGTTGAGGCATTTCAGTGCTGAATAGCAGGAACTCTGGAACTGCTCAAACGCGAATAGTGCATGGCATCAGCCATCACGAATTGCATTACACTAAAAAAACACCTTTCAGAATTACTGTTTTACAGAAGGTCAAAATTAATGAATCCTGTGAAGATATTTTGAACTAAAATCTTCAGACACTTTCAAGGTATGTCATTACATATTTCACAATTCATAAGTCAGAACTTGCAAATGAAAATAGTGTGTCTTTATTGATAGTCTGCCACAAATTATTGTATAAACGTAGAGTTAGCCAAAAATGTATCTGCTACGTGGGAAAATCCTGAACATTGCCAGCATTATCTGCAAAAAGTGGATGCTTTCTTATAGTAGATAACAGATGTTGTTACCAGCTCTCACTATAGTGCCATCTGCAATTAAAGTATTGTTTTACACAAACTGTACGAGGCTCAGTAGAGTCACTGTCTCTTCATTATTGCAAACACACAGAGATGTATACTTTAATGTTAAACCTTCACTGACTTCAGTGCGACTCCGTCTCTTAAGTGAGCTTGTACACAATGTTTGCAGGACTGGAGTTTATGACTACAAAAGCAGTGACGAGGGGGATGAGAACGGACATACTAAAATAGGAATTTCAGCAATTCAATGCATCCATCTTACTGAGGGAAATCAGTATCTTTACATACTACTGAATGTTAAAAACAAACAAAGATGTTTAAGCACAAAGTATATATTTATACCAAATAAAACAACTGAAAAAGTATTACATAAAGAAAAATAATGTAACAGAACGTACTTAAGTACCTAACTTACAGTCATGCTTGTATCTAAAAGTAACATTGGTAACTAATATATATAATTTTGACAAGGGTGCATTTAAGAGTTCTCTAACATACAACATTCTAAATGTGGAGAGTATTTTTTCCAAGATACAGAAAACAAATTATTTTACACAGGCACACCTGTTAATTTGTATAAAAAACATGCTTGTAAGTGAAAAGGTCACTTTAGTACTAATTTACCAGATGTGTGAAAGCTATGTAGTGTTAATCATGTTGAAATTGCCTCTTCTTCTTTTGCATTGGTGAGCGCCAACACTGAATGGTACAATATTTGATCCATATGGTTTACTGACACTGCAACCTGTTCCCAGGCAGTAGCCCTGCCCAGGTGTTGAACAGCACAGTACTGTACAGCCCCATCTGTCTGCATATAGTGTATTTATAACTAAAAGCTATTACAATTATTACAATGATTTCTGTTTCAATATATACATCAGTATAAAATACTACCCAAAACACTTTTGCATTTCAAACAATTTTAACCACTTCATCAAACAAGGCATTTGCAGAATTAAAAAAAAAATTCCAAATTAATGTTGATTGCCAACAGTACAGCATCTCTATGGTATGTTTCCTAATAAATGAGAGAACGGAAATGTATTAAAATCAATTAAAATAAGTATCACAAAACATAATTAATGTTAGAGCAGTTCAAGGATTCCCAGTTTGTCAGTATCTATCCTAAGCAGTGCTACCCAAATACAGTATAAGCCATTTAGTGTTTCTACAATACGAAGAAAACATTCAAATATTAAAGCTGTGACAAACACACAAAAGCAAGGAAAGAAAATCTGTTCTGTACTCATCCCTGTTGTAGCAAGGTACAGCATGTCAGGAGTTTGCACTCAGTGCATTGTATGTGCTATTATACCTGTATACAACTGTGGAAGACAACTGAAATGGAATCAACTCTGAATTTCCTTGCTGTTGTGGTTTTATGTCAGACCATTCAAGTTATAACAACTTAGTGTCTTTTTTTCCTGAAGGGAAGAAGAGAGAAGTTCATAATGAAATTGTAAAAATGCTACTAAAATCCCTATCTTGGACACAATATACTGCTTTAGGAGCTACTGTGTCATTGCACAATATAAGTGGCCTATTAATCACTGAATTACTGGTGTAGCAGAATATTGTCATTGTGGATGTGTTTTAAAAATTGGTACTTTAAAACCTGGCTCTATCCCATAACAAGCCACAAACAATTCTGTGTAATTCAAACACTAATATCCTTACATAAAGTAGTAAATGTACATTTATAGTGGCAAATTTCAAATCTCTGCCTCTGCTGCTTCAGTTTTTAAAATGAGACTTGGTTCAGTTTTCATTCTTTACATTACTCTAAACCAGAACTATTTCTGAAGCATAAAAATATCCAAACGATAATAATAATACAGGGGTTTTATGTTTTGTTTTGCTGATTCATTCCTAACTTGAAAAATAATCAATGTCTTTAAAAAAACCACAAAACAAAAAAAACCCCAAAAAATCTCTCCCCAGGAGAATTCCCTGCTAGCTGAGATTTTTTTCAAAACCAAGTTTCACGCTTACAGTATCGTTATAGTCATGTTACACACCCTTTGAAATAAAGGCTCATGTTGAGAATGGTGACAGGCCCTTAATTACAGAGGTGTTAACTGGTGACACTATTTTTCATCAGAAAAAAACAAAAGCCCCACAAAACTTCATAGCTTATACTGAAAGTTTGATTCATGCTCATTTTGTTCATTTAAAAATACTCTTTGGAAACTATGTCAACTCCTGCAGACAACTTAGTGATACATCTTTTCCTGTTAAAATAAAGATAATTCATATTCACCTCTACCCCATGCTAAGCTCTACTACTAATATACACTTCATTACCTGCTCATGTCACCATCTAACACATATCTTTACATTCTTCTACATATAGTGTCCAGGGCTTATTTTTCACCAAACAGAATTTGATAACGTACAAGTAGGAGTTTTTCTGGAGGATTTTTTTTTTTTTTTGGTGTTCTAGCCTTTTCATTGCAACTGAAAGAGTAATATTAATAGTTCAGACTTTTTCCATGCTAACTTAAAAGAAACTTTTCATGAAGTTTTTTTCCCATTAAGGATTTTAGAATCTAAACTGGCTTAGATATCCAAACTGAAAACCAGAAGAGAAATTAGATGCATCTGTCATTTTAAAATGGTTTCTGCTACTTTAAAATGCATTTTAAAATTGTAGATACGACACTTAGGATTCTAACTTTTACATTGCTGCAATCAGATTCTAATTCAAATTCTTGCAAATAAACATGAAAAATAAGCCACTGGTCATGAATTCTAATGATTACATTCAAAGCTAGCCTTTAAAAAAATAAAAAAGTTACAGGCAAAACATACTGGTTTATGTACTCACTAGCTTATCAGGCTACAATGCATGTTTTAGGTATAAAAAAGCAGACAATTCAGATTTAAATAAGACTGTGAAATCAGAAAAAAACCTTAGATTTCACTCTTTTAAAAAAAAAGAACACCTATAATTACTTCCCATCCTACAGCTACAGTTAAACCAACTAACAAAAATAATCAAACTATTTTTGACAAACAAAAGTTAGGCTAGAATATGTGGCAACAATCAAAGTTCATATATGTTTCTATGTAAAATGACTCATGATTTACTCTAACATAAAATATGAACAAGAGCACTTTGTGACTAATAAAAGAGCTACTAGTAGAAACACTTAATGCCAAACAGTCTTCGGCCCTCCTTTAAGTCTTATCTCCAAATCAGTATTGACTTCTTTTGACCAGATACATCATTTTTGGCTTGTCACCCCAGTATGTCATGTTTTACCACTTGCCACAGGCAGCAGAAGACAACTAGCTGAGCAAACTACAAGCAGTGACATGCAGAATTTAACTCTCATATCTGAGTACTTAGATAAAATGATATGCAAGAGCACACTAGGACAAAAGGAATGGCATTCGTCATCCAAATAGGCTCATCATCCCTCCCCACCCCCCTTGAACAGTAGTTGCAACAGCAATAGAAAAAGATCAAGAAGATGTCTGTTCTTCAGAGTCAACTGTGGAAAAAAGTCAGCAATATATAACAGCAGCGATGGACAAGGAAGAGCAAAACGAAAGAATCTTGCTGAATATTTGTTCATTTACTTTTTCTGAACACAAGCCAAAGTGTGCCACCTTGGCTTGTTCTGAACTTCAGATACAGATGTCCTAATCTCCTTAGATCCTTCACAGATTTAGAATTCAGTCTCCCTGAGGCCCCTATAACCAAGTAAGAAAACTCTCTTTATCTAGCTTTGTGGCTGCCAAGACAGATTCCATGTCATTAAGGATGTCAGAGCTCAAAGCCTCTTGCAGACTTGGCATCAGTTCTTCTCCTTCTATATTCATCCCATCTCCTTCCAGTGTCCCAAGGTCCACATTTGTCCCTGGAATGGCTTCAAGGTAGTCTGGGAAACGGTTCTGATGGGACGGTATGTTACTTTGGCTGATACTGTCACCTAGTTATAACACAAAGCAAGATGGATATTAAATACACTGGAAGTACCAAACACACAATTTATCAGCATAACTGGTTTAAAGGTTAATCCTGTATGTCTTGCATCATACAAGCAAAATAATTTATAGAAATACGTCACAAAAACCAAAGACGACTTGATTGCATGCAAATGTATAAAGACATGCCTTTGTTTCAATCTTTTCACCTACTGACCCAAATCTCTACAGATCTTTGATATCATTTAGCACATTTTAATTTTTACACTTAAAGGAAAAAGTCAAATACTGTTTTAGAGATTAGTATTACCAATAATTGGTGTAGTAGCAACACTGGATGAGGTACTACACTTAGCTCTGAACAAACAGTATTACTTGAAAAAGCAAACGGACACTCATATTCCATATAACAACAGGAGTGACATGTTGAGCACATGATGAGTCATCCCCCATTCTCCCAATAGAGCTGATTATAAGTATGTTTTTCACAAATCTAACCATAATATTTCTGCTACAGAAATAGAAGGTGGTAGAAAAAAAATGTGAAAAGTATCACAGTGTCTCAGAGTTGCCTTTTTTCATTGCAGACAGACACAGTATATTTGGAAAACGTGCACTAAGGATGTACACAAAAACAGACCTGTATCCATCTCATCAACACTGTTCAGGAAGTCATCGGGGGTTCTGGGTACACTGTAACTGCTCATGCTAAGTCCGCTATCTGTGCTTTCATCTCTGGAGTGATATGTTCCACTGTAACAGAAGAAAGAGAGCAAAAAAATGAGGACAGAGTAATGAAGAAATTAAAATAAATGCTTGCTTTTGAACCAATTCAAGGGCTATGAAACCATCGCTGTCACAAGAAATGCTCTATTTAATCAAAACCTGAAGCCTTTGTCTGTGAGAGACACCTGGGTTTTATTTTATGCAGCCCTTAAAACCGTATTATTTAGATTCAATTTAACTCGATGAGAGCATACTTAAGCAGCTTTTAAAAACTGCCTGTGTTCTGCATAGTGTTAAACTTTTCACACTCACCCACAGATAAAAACTATTGGAAGGATATCAGAGATAGTCCCTAATGATTATAAAAATAATAATGGCATACCCTTTCACACTTCTAGATAGATTAAAAGAAAAAAAATTTCTAGCTACTAATGTCCCCATGTTTTATCAACCACTGAAGTGTATTTTTAGGTCACTGCTGTTATAAATAGGAGCTATAGCTGGAACTCCTTTAGTGATTCAATTGCTTCCCATTGTTGCATTACTACCAGTTCAGTCATACATGTCGTGGCAAGAGAGCGTCCTAATATAAATCAAATACTGGTACAGAAGCCATCCTGTAAACAAACCCTGTTCAGAACGATCTTGTTGACAGAACAGTTAACAAAAAAGTGATGGCATGGGGCCTTACATGCATTCGCTATCTTACCGCTAGTGGAGTGAACGAGATCAAGAGCGCTGCAGTGGGAAATTTGGGATGGGGGGAGGGGAAGTAGGCCAGTGTATTGAGTTTACATAGCAAAGTTTTCGTAGCAGCAGGGCTGCAGGGACGGCCTCTGTGAGAAGACACCATGAGCTGACCCCATGTCAGACACAGCTGGTCCCAGCTGGCTCTAAAATGGTCCTGCTGCTGCCCAAAGCTCAGCCCATCAGTGACAGTGGTGGTACCTTTGTCATAATGCATTTAAGAAAGGGTAAAAAACCACTGTGCAGCAGCTGGGAGAAAGGACTGAGAAAATGTGAGATAAACAGCCCTGCAAATGCCAAGGTCAGTGCAGAAGGAGGGGGAGGACGTGCTCCAGGCGCCAGAGCAGCGATTCTCCTGCAGCCCGTGGAGAAGATCATGGTGATGCAGGTTGTTTCCTGCAGCCCACGGAGGACCATGATAGAGCACAGAGCCACCCTGCAGCCTGTGCAGGACCCCGTGCAGCAGGTAGACATGCCCTGAAGCAAGCTGCAGTCCATGGAGAGCCCATGCTGGAGCAGGTTCCTGGCAAGAACTGTTGCCTGCATAAGCAGCTGTAGAAATACACCAATACCTCCCTCCCCTTGCATCTCCTAATAGCCAAGCTTCACAGAATATTTTGAAAATCTGTATTTCTTCAGGGTGTGGTAGCATTCACTAAGAATCTTTACTGATTTTCCAGCTTGAATACTAAATAAGATCAGCTTGACTTACTGTTCAAATTCGCATTTGAAGACATACTGATCCTTCTCATAATGTGCTCATGAAATACACAGCTTATGCCTTTTTGTCAAGTATGAAGAACCAAACAGATGATGGTTAAACAGCTATTCAACACCAGATGCAAGCAGAATGCCATCAGCCATGAATATATATATATATATATTAGATTTCACAAAGACACCTTCACATACAAGAAAGAAACCTAACATTTCTTTATAGTTAAAGCATAAATATTTCTGGTTTTTCAGATTGATTTAAAAATAGTATCACCACACATTTGATAACAATCCTAATAATTAAGCTATTTAAAACTTCTGTGAAAAAAATGCTGGTTTACTTTGTGGGACAAAATACTAAAAACAGAACTGAGACTATGCTGAACTAAACCACTCTGGTTGAGAAGGCTTTTTGGCTGGTGCTCTCACACATGGAATGTTCAGCCCATCTCTTCAAATCACTCCTTAACACACATTTCCATTTTCTTCAACAAGGATTTCTTCATTTAGTAGTCACAGCACCCAAAATTACCACATGCAACTAAACTGCGTTACCCAAAATAGAGTGGATGCTTCTTCAACTAATACTTCTTAAAGTATGTGTATACAAAAGCAGAAATCCCAATTTAGGAGTTAAACAGAGAATTACCATCACTACCAATATAAATCTAATAGACAAAAACATATACAGAATGACAGATCAAAAGGTGAAATAGTCTAATAAAGTCTGCATTGCTGGATGTCCCATTCAAAAACCAAAACATACCACCATGACAGTAAGTACTGAAGACAGCAGGCAGAAGATTGACTATGTAAATGAAAACACTACTGTACATTTTCTCAAATTGCTCCAATGCAGCAATTATTTTCTGAGATTTTTTGGATGTTCTGATCATGTAGGCAGTGGAAAATTTTCAGCTACTGGAACTCTGGATATCCAGCTTTGGTACCTCCTACCTAAAGATAGGAGGACTGTCTCACCAAGAACTTTATACATACCCTATAAAGATGGGAAGAAGCATTTCTCTAAGTCTGAACTTTAACATAAGGGACATCAAGGAGATCTTTAGGGTAAAACTATTGGACTACTGTATCTAATTCAGAGATAGCAATGCATATCCACAAAAGTCCTTTTTAAAAATCCCCTTCCCTTACCCATATGCCAGAATTAAGTGTGGTGATGTACCTAAAATTACTTAGAAGAGGACAATGCTCAGACAAAAATGTAAATTAAGATATTCTGAGCTCAGGTCAGGTACAGACTTCCAGTATTTTATGTGAGGTAAGGGCTACAAAAAAACCTCCCGTTAAACATATTTGCAACTAGGCAAGTAGTATCTTTTTGCACTTTACAGTAAATAGTCCTTGGTAATTATCCATCTGCCAAAAACAATGAATTTGCCCTTTCTAGCTTTTTTCCTTTCTAATTAATAGAAAAGATCCATCATTTTATATTTCACGTGTGTAGACTCACAATGAATAAACTCCATCAGTCCACTGCCATGGCCATTTGAAACCTGAAGATGCATTTCTTTCAGGTCAGAAAACAGGTTTCAAAGATGTGATGATTCTACATCATTTAAGAACAAATTTCAGAATATACCTGGGCTCAACGTATGATGGCAACAGCCTCCCAGAAATTCAAGTTAGTATCATCAAGGCCATCATCTGTCTAGAGAGGTTTCTCATTGGAGAGCAGGTCAGTTTTAAGATTCCTTGTCCTTTCTATTCCTTGGGACAGGGCCAGCACAGTTAAGGCTCACATCAGATCCCAGGATGAATTCCACAGGGGACAATCCCTCCCTCTAACAAAAAATGAAGTTTTCTAATTGGATTTGTCTGTGTAGAAGACAAGTCTTCCTGAAAGGCTTACCAAAAACTTCAAAATACTGCTTACTTTCTTAGGAGTTTCATAACAAAACACCACTACCACCTTCTCCATGTGCAAGGCCTTTTTTTTTTTTTGTTAAACTTGTTTTTCTCAAATATATATAAAGCACTATGTACCTTGAGATAGAAGGTTTTCACCTGCTTTCACAGTAGCACAAACACAACACTAGCACAGACACAACACTAGCACAGACAATACTTCACGCAGCAGGCGAAAAATCTTCAGAGCAAAAGATTTTTTATGTTTTACATAACCTAAACTATATGCATGACAACAGATTCCACTGGCAAGATGGAGGTTATGTTCTTGCACGATCTCCACTGAACTTTACTAATTTTAAGAATTAGAGTGAAGTCAGAGTATATGAAATAACAGAGAAGTCTTCTGGAAAAGGCAGAAAATGAAACAAACTTAAGCTAAGGTGATGGAACATCATTTAACTGGAAAAGTAACATACAACAACACTACCTCTTCAGGGATGAAGAACATAAGTGTGTGTCTTAACAACTTTAAGTTATTTAAAAGAATACGGGAAGAGATTTATAGTTGCAGCAAAGGTTTACAAGGATTTGAACATTTGAACAAGGAGGTTTTCAGTATCTAAAATTACAACAGGTATTTAAGCTTGCCCTACTCCAAAATCATGCCAGTTCTAACATGATGTGGACTTCTTACCTTATGAGTAGGTTTGAAACTGTATTAGTGGCAAAACCCATGGAAGTTAAGACTTAAATTGAAAGAATCAAGATAAAATTTTATGGAGTTTTCCATGAGTATAATAATGTACCATTAAAGAGAAGGACAAGCATGTTATTATACTTCATAAGCACTTAGTAATCACACACACAGTAAGCATCTTAAATTTAGGCTAACATTACAAGGTAATGCAGAAACGTAGTGATGAACTCAGACAGAATACATATTTTTTTCCTCTTTTATGGTAGGGGATACTGAGTTGATATCAGTTTAGAATGCTGACAAAATACAGGACAATGAGGAACTGCAAAATTAACTACTCCAACTTAAGATCAACTACTTGATACTGCTGAAGTATTAGTAGATTTTTACTCCATTAATAAATGTTTATGTGGCTTGGAGATTTGACTGTTTTACCATTTTCATCTTTTCTTTCCAGCATGCTAAGCAAAATATACAGAATTATCTTAAGCTGCAGCAGTTTCTCCAAAGTTGTAATCATTAGCACGAAGCATTTGCAAGATGTAATTAGAATAGTATTTCCAACAAAACAAACTCCAACTCAGAGGGGTTAAGGGAAGAGTTACATGAAAAAGACTAGTCTGTGCTGTAAAATTCTAGATCTTTAATTAAAAGACCCACTTCAAAATAATACAGCATTTAACATGAAACATGCCACTATTTGCAGATTTAACATTAACAGAGTAAAAATACTACTAAATTAAATACCTGATGTGGAGGGGAGGAGTGAATGGAGAAACCTTAAAATGAACCTCAAGGTGTAGTCCTAAATGTGCCTCACAGTTCATTTGATCTCATAGCAAGCTATTCACAAATTCTTCTGAGTCAGTAATTTGAAATGACTGCTAGTCAACAGATTATGCAGAGGCAAACATGTTATGACTTTGAATAAAAAACTTTCCTACAAGTCTGAACAGACTACTTCCTCCCACAGGAGACAGCTTTTAATCCTCAACTTTTACTAGACTTGCCATTTAAGGAAAGATTCATTTACAGCTGTGGCTTTTGGCACAGACAGATGTTCAAAATAAACTATTACATGTACCAAACAGAATTCTAAATCAATTTTTTCCCCTCTAGTAGCTACTCCTACAAACCTGTTAAGAAAGGGATCAGAACTATTTGTAGTCATTGTTCTTAGTTCCTGTGACATTCCAGGAGATGACACGGGATTTTGAGATCCACTGTCTTGTTCCATTGTCGGAAGCTGGCTACGGAGAGCCAATTCCTAGAACAGGGGGAGGGAGAGAAAGAAAGATCATGTTAAGCATCTGAATGCACTTTTTAGATACATAAACACATGACATTGTAGGTCACTGATCCTTACACACTGTTTCCAGTTACAAGATTTAAATGAAATGAAGTTTCTAAAGACAAAGCAAGAATTTTTACTGACTTCAATGATAATGAAAGTTCCACCGGTCAAGCCCAGTATTGAAGACTTCACTATAAATGTACTTATGGATATAAATATCTGTAAATTTACATAAATCTTTCCTAGTTCACTGCAATATCCTTTTAATAAACCTATTCTTAAGATCAAAAAGGAATTATTAACACTATCTGACCCCTAAGATATGTCTGTATCTGTATCTTTTTCCCCATTTATTTTAATTTCTGATTTAGTCCCTGGTTTCCTTTTTACCTTGCTTGTTTCATTCAGCAAAAATTAAGGTCTTTACCTACAAGTTCCCATTCACTCCTCATGTTTGAGGCATACATATCGAAATTTCTGATTGATCAAATCAATGATTTGTCCCATAAGTAAATCTTAAAAGCTCTTCCAATCCCTAGCAACTTCTTAGTAATTGGACTTCTGAAGTTACAAACGTAGATTACATATACATTTTACGCATCTGATTGTGCACCAACTTGAATCAATCCATCCATAATGCTTGTCATAACTAATTAATGAAAATAAGTTTTAACATAAAATACACAAATTTGAAGGTGGGTGGAGATAAGCGGAATTTTATGTAATTTCCTGTGCCCCCTTCTCTCCCTTTTTGAACAGGTAATCCATGAGTTACACATGTGAAAAATACAATAATTTTCTTCAAGCAACTCTCCTAAAACATCATTAATGGTTCACCAAGCCTGTGCTTTGTTAATGGAGAGACTGCTAAACAAATCTATTGACTATCTTGTTACCCTTATTAGTAGTATGTGTTTCCAGGCTGTGTCTGGGAAGCTAATCTCAGGCAAAAGCAATCTTGTCAGCGTTGACAATACTCAGTATTTCTCACCTGTAAAATGAGAGGTCTTCATCCATTCTCAATTATGAGCCTAAGGATTACTGTAGACTTTTAATATACAAAATAATCTTTCTCCAATTCTTCTTTAAAGTGATTTCTTTTCAAAAAATCCCAAGGTTATTTTCCAGCAGATTGTGCCAAATGTTGAATGCTTCCCTACCACTTGTTTCTTCCTTTTCTAACCTGCATATGCTTCACTCCTACTCCTGTGGACTATTAGTCTACATAACATATTCCTTTAATACCAGTTTTCATGTCTTATACTAGAAGGTTGTCTCACTCCTGCTGATGAGACCTTCGCAGAAAGTGTACAAACTTACCACTGGTTTTTGTGTTTATCACACCCAATTGCCTACTCCAAGTAAATCCACTCTGCTCACTATCACTTACTTGGCCACTGCTCTAATAAATCGTAATAATACTCCTTCTCCCCATTTACAGATCACAGGATGGTAGGCACCTTTGAATCATTTCTATAGGCTGCTTATCCATATGATTATCATTTGCTTATGTAATAAAACCAAGTGCAAAGACTATATAATGAGGTCTTACTTCATAGCTAAGTTTACAAACTTTTATTAGCCACATCAGCCTTGATACAAGGCAGCTGATATACAGGTGGACTCAATCCATTTAAGTAAAAACAAACAAAAAAAAAAAAAAAAAAAAAGAAGAAGAAGAAAAAGTTTTTCAGTCCTGGAATGCTTCCCAAATGGTGATCTGGAGAAGGCAGAAAGTCTTAGAGCAGCCACCCCAGAGATGGCTCAAGAACTGCTTGCTCACATCATAATCTTTATGCCCTTCCTCTGGAGACTAGAATTCCTCCAAATGCCACCTGAGACTTCCCTTCTCTGAGAAACTGCCTTCATGTGATGTAGCTACTTTTAACTAATTCTATCTTGCTCTTCATCCAATGAAAAAGGAGGGAGAGAAAATAAAAAATTAAAAAAAAAATTAAAATCACTTTTATTTTGCACCACTGCTTCTAGAAACTTTTCAGCTTTGGGTTCATACCTGGAATACAGTACATCTTTCTTCTCCACTCTGATAGCAGAACTGTCCATCAGTGAGTGCTCTGCTCTTACATAGCTACAACTAGCTGGCCGTGGCAAGAATGCTGTGTCGTTTTCCCCTTCCCTCTTGCTTTGATCTGTGCATTGCATTTTTATTTCCTTGGGCTGCACTCCCTGACTAGGCTGAGGAAAAGGAGCCAAAAGTGCCAGCACCCTGTGGAAGAGCTTAATCACACATCAGCGCCCCAAAGAGTGATGACAAAATAAAACCAACATGGAGTCATTTCTGTATATAACGCACTGAAGTGACATTATATGTCATTGTGTGGTAGGCTGATTGGTCTTTCCAATCAGCAAGGACTCCTGACGCAATAATTAAAAAAAAAAGAGAAAGAGAAACAAGAAATCCATACAGGTCCCCTTTTCAAGGGCTACTGAAACCAGGAAAGAAAAAACCCACCAACTTCTCTTCTGTACCTTAAGAAAAAAAGTCAGTACAAACAAATAAGCAATTTGGAAAAATGGGAAAGTTACCTTTTTTTATTTTCTAAATCCTTAGAGGGTAGCAGAGATTGATGTTTCATCAATATATGAACTTAAATAGTATGGTAAACGTAAATGTAGCTCAGATACTAGCCAGCCAAAAAAGAAAAATCACATTTCACTGAAGGCCCACTAAAAAGAGATGTACTAAACCTGGAGAGAGAACATTTGCCTCTTCTTTGGCACGTACAACGTAGTGAAGTAAGTCTTTTTAATATTACTACTTAATAGTACTACTTTTATCCTTGTTTTAACAACAACATTGCTAAAAGTGCAAAACTACAACTATTTTTAACTATTTATAAGTAGCATTACCGCTACTTATTCAGGAGGCAGACCTACAGCACTTCCCCCTAGAAAGAATGTTATTCCATTACTCATTCAAGTAATAAATTTATGTCAATCTGGGAGTCCGAAAGAGAAAGGAATTACCAAAAAAGATGAGCTACTGAGAAACAAATACAGACCAATTTTTAAACATTCTGTAAGATAAGCAAAGTTTTTACAAGCCCTAAAGACTGTATTAAGACTATTTTTCATAAAAGATGCATGTAACAGAAGCTAAAGTTGCATTGCTTGAAGAATGGTCTTTTCATTTCTTCTTCCTTATAAAACTGATTTTCAAGTAAAAAAGTTATGTGTTTCCTTAAAAAAAGTATGTATGGGACTGTACAAGCCACTCCCAGCTCCAAACAGAGCAATGTGAACTCTAGGCTTTTAGTTCATGCTTTAAAATTTATCTTTTATTAGAAGTATTTAAAGTCTGGAGGCAAAAATAAGATCATGACAAAATCCTGGCTTAGATTTCTATAACTTGATCTCATCCTATTTTTATAAGTATGTCAAACTTACTAAGTACCTCTGGGAAAATAAAAGCTTAGCATTCCTATTGTTAACACACAAGCTGAATTTTGGTTATTACTTAAAGACCAAAATGATCTGTCATCTCCTTAAGCAAAGTAATTTTAAAAATAAGGTCAGCATTGTGTAATTTATCTGGCTGACCTTATCAATTTTTTTTTTTTTTTTCATAATTACATACAGATTAAGTTTTACACGAAGTTCCAGGTCATTCACACCATGTTCAAATTAACTTTATAAAGTTACTCTTTTCAAAGCATTTTTATTTTTATCTTCATGGTGTTTTTGAGGAAAGGTAAAAGACTCCCTTGTGCAACGCTGTCATATTCTTACTGTATTAAACATATGATATGTCACTCAACTTGAATTCATATATCCTTATAATTGGGGATTTTTTTTGTAAATTTACTTTAAAAGGGCCAGTTGTAACACTTCTACCCCAAACATTGCTCAACTATCAAATGATCCGCAAGCTTCACTAGGATAGGAGAGAACTGCCAGGGGAAAGAAAAGAGCACAACACCTATAGGCAGACTTACAGCACCAGTATTTCTTCAGACTAAGTATTTAAGTTCTTGTTTGAGGCCACAAAGTTACAGCTATGTATAAAACAAACAGGGAAAACACATGGACAGATGAAGACAAATGAATTCAGCAACGAGGAGTTATGCAATTAGTGAAGGGTAAGGGGGAAACATAAATCATTCAGTGTTGCAATCATGAAAACCAGCAAAATTAATTTAAGAGGTGATACCACTAGAGTGATAATTAATTGTATTGTATACACTTGGCGACGAACTCAATGCTACACAGAGCATTGCAAGTACAGATAAGGCAGCATAAATTGGAATACACATTTGTAAATAAAGTCTGGCTTCTTGCCTGGTTTTGCAGTCCTTTGCTGTGCCACTGCCTCACACTCCCCTTGCTATCTATCTGCCCGTGGCTCCAGTGCTGCACCTGCCCGGCCGAGGTGTCTCAGAGCACAAGTAAGACAGGTATGTGCAGCAGGAGTCAGACCTGGATGGCCTCCCTCTACCAATTTTTGTTTGTTTCTAGCAAAAGCTGTTACCCATGGCCATCTCGTACTCAGGTCAACATGACTTGTATCTTCTGCTGACCAATTGCTTTAGTAGTACTTCTATGATTAAGTTTTGCAGCTGCAAGTAGCACTGGTGACTCCAGAAAACCCATTGCAGTGAGCTGCAACTACTATACAGACACAAAATGCGTCCTGAAGCAACTAGGGGCATAAAAAACAGACAGAGGCAACAAATGCAGTTCTGATTTACTCTACAGACTTTTAGACACGGTATTTCATAGAATCATAGAATGCTCTTTATCCGTAAAGACCTACATTCACAGGCAAGCAGTAAAATTACTTTGTTAATCTGCAAAGCTTAGGTGCTGCAAGTGGAATCAGAGCTTCTGAATTTTCAAGTTACTCATATAATACAAGTATCTTTCCTACTGCATAACTTCTAGCTACCAATGCCCAGCATTCCCCACTTAAACCAACAGAGAGTATGAAACAAACTCTGCAGCCACACAAACTAATAAACAAAGTTTCACTTACATCTATGGTTTTCAATAAGGAATGAAGCTATACTATTGCAGAAGCCAAATAACATTTAAAGCACTTAGTTCCCAAGACAGCTGAACAACAGCAGTGTTGCTTTTGCAGTAAAACTAGCTGAATTCCACGTTTTGTATATTTTGATGGCAGTCAACACACCCTTCCCCCTCAAATCCAGCCACACAGGACTCCCTTTCCATAGTGCTTGCCCATTTATGTCCAATCATGCTTGCATTTTCTAGGCAGTATTTAAAGTAGTACCTTAGTGTACTGCTCATCATAAATACCAAAGATTTAAATAATAATTATGCCAGGGAACATCTCCATAATTTCTACAGGACATCCAACTCCAAGCTGAAATTTCCAATGCTTTGACTAAATTTTCTGTTTTATCTAATAGTGTTTAGAAGAAACAAAGTTTGTTAATCAGGACAGAGGAAGATGTGTGCCTTGATCTCTTAATCATTGTGGGTCATAACCCAGGGGCAATTCCAAAGTGACTTTTTACTGATAATTACAGATAGCCTTTGACTGCACATTCTTACTCCTCCCTTCAGCTGGAACTAGCACTTCTATGGCCATACACTAAGACAAGACAGAAAATCAATGTAGCTGAAAAATAATTTTTCTAATAGATCATGTGTCTGATCTGTCTTGTGGTGTAGCCATACCAGTGCTTCAGCTACTAGACTATGAAAAAAAGATGTTAGACGCATTGTGTTCTGCCTTGTTATTAAGGCAATCTCTGGCAGACAGCTGAGGTTAATGTCTTAAAACTCCTGCAGTTCAGTGTGCTGGAGCATGTCTACCAGACCTCTAAGTCAGAAGTCGTTTTATTAAGAAGCAAATATTTTGCTTTAAAAATACCATACAACGCCCCAGCCTTCAGCTCCAGTTTAGGAAGCCTCTAGACAGCTGGTTAAGTCTTCTTCTGAACTGATTTCTAAAGTCATGGCAGTGCATAAGTGCACTGCCTTACATGTAAGCCTCACGGTACTCTCTTAAAAAGCTCTGTGCAACTGATGCAGAGTAACTCACAGGTACTTGACAGATTATCTGAACTGACCTTTAGCTACCTAAAATACAAGTGCTTTCCTACAAACAAACGCCTATATAAATAGAGGCAATATGCTAAGATTTGTTATTACATGCTGAACTTGCTGCCACAGACTAAAGAAGTCTGTTCATTAATTGCAAAGATTTTTTTAAGGTAGTCCAGTGAATAACAAGTTTGTTACCTAATCAAGTAAAATATTCCTGCTAATAACATATTATCAGTTCAATAAAAACTGAGATACATGCATACAAAATGAAGTAAAATATTCCAGCTAACAATAACAAATCAACAGTTCAATGAAAACTGAGATTAACGTACATAAAATTGATTTCTGCCTACTTGGAATCTTCAAGTTACGATATCATACATACTGCTCAGCTCCCTTATCTGCGTGACAGTTCTCCAGTGGTATTTTTTTATTGATTTTGGACAGTAAGAAATCAGTAACAGTTTCTGTTCATTGTGCAAGGAAACATCTAACGGAAAACTTAAAGCCATGAGAAAGAAAGCAAAACTTAGTACTAGTACAGAGAGCTATCAAGTGAGTAAAACACAACAAAAGGAGGGATATAATATTTACTTCCACTAAAATGAGAAGTTTCAGGTATTATTTGTGACTATTGATTAAAAAAAATTCAATGGAAGCAAAAATTTCAAATGGAACAAAAACTTTGTTGGAAAGACTCTTCACTGTCTCAGCTAGCCCTCCCTAAAACTTTTCACATAATGGATCTCTTCAGAGTAAGACACATCACAGGCCATTTTCTCTATCAAATATCAAGCAGTAAGGCAAATTAAAACCAAGGGACACAACAGAGCTATGAATTTGCTGAAGTGACTTGTTATTTTCTTCCTGCATCTTTTAAGTGTAATTTTAAAAAATGTTTCTGTATACCAGTGTCATATCTTCACTCGGCAAAAAAGACATGTTCAAAGACCAAATGACTGGCTTCAGTACTTTATCTTTGTTAAAAAAACCCCAAACAACAAAACCCAAATAAACCAAACAACCTCCATCCCCACCCCCACCACAAACACCCTTGATGAAACCAAGACAAGTTATTTATCTTGTTAATCTAGGTCAGCTTCAGATAACACACGGAGGCATGGGAAACAAGAGGTTCAAGGGACAACACTGGGATTTCACTAAGAAACTGAAACAACTATTGCCTACCGCTTCCACTGAGATTTGAACACAAGTATATCTGGTTATTTAAAGGCATATTACCAGGAAGAGAAAAAAACACCCAACAAAACAAACCTGAAATCCTCAGTAAACTTCCAGCTTCACTAACATCACAGAAGTTCAAGTGTACAGAATTCCAGACTGTACTTGTTTTTAATGATGCCTTCCTTACTTTTCAGAAAATGTCACAAATCTGACAGTAACAGAGCTCTGTATTAGTGTACACGCGAAGTGACTGAAAAAGTCTTTTATTGAAAAGTAGTAATAGTGCCCTATGAAATTAATACTTTCCTGGAACACTAGAAAGCTTCTCAACTAAGTTGATGAAAGGTATTAAACACCAACTAAGATAAACTAAAAAAAAAAAAAGAAATCATAGGAAACTAAGATAACATTTCAAACCCAGTAACTACTGTAAATGCTTATGTTTTATGCAGTAAGAGCAAATACGAAAAAGAATTAAAACAAAACCAAGCGATTCAGCAACAGTGACCGACTGGCCATACGTCTTTGCAGGTTCTTCACTGAGTAGGGCAATTTCCAGAATGTCACTCAAAAGTTGGTAAGATGTAAGTTCAGGGCAACAGGACAGAGAATATGAGAGGTACACTTCATAAAATATAAAGGACAAAAGAATGGAGACAGTGAATAGAGAGCACATACCAGGTATGCAGAACTACCAAGAAAGCAGCACAGAGATAACAGAAAGGTTAAGTTGGAAAGCACAACTGAGCAGAATAGCAAGGAAGCAGGGCGCACTCTGCTTCTCAGACAGGGATCTCCACTCAGTGCTAGAAACAAGCAGCAGATATGGAATGAGCAAGCAAATACAGAGGAACCTATCACATAAATGGCTGTGTAGTATGCTGATCTAGCAAATACCCTAGTATTAGCAGAAGACAAATCAGAAATCTTCCAGTCTTAGCACAAGAAAGTAGTCTGCACAACATCCTAGAATAAAGCCATCAGTACCTCAACGTTATTTGCCTCTATCTCTGTCCATCATATACTAGAAGGCATTAAATCCGCTATCTAACATCTAGCCAATTTTATGATTCATACAAAAGTTGATTAACATGTACTTTAGGTGAGACACTGTAGATAACTGGATGCTAACTGCAGGGAAATGGAAGGAGAGCTACTGGGGATGGAGTGCAAGTCAAGTTACTCAATCTCTTTAACTAAGACAGGTAGGCATCTTTAAGGTGTTCACAGATAACTGATGATGATGAGCACAAGTAACTGGACCAAGGTTTGGTGTTTTCAAATTTCCTGGATGTATCAATAGCTCTTGTTTATATAGAGTAAATATGGAAGTTACAATTTTTTCTTCAAATACCTTTGACTTGGACATTTGTAGAATTATGATAAAATACATCCTCATTCAAGCAAAAGTACTTGCTACAAAAGATGAAGCTAAGCAATTGTTTCATCTTTCCAGGCGGTATTTAAATGCTAAGGCCTCCCCATACATAACACTTCAAGCGTTAGTGTCACTACATAAAGCTACAGTTCATGGCAGAAAGATTAAAAACTGGCAAGGACACAAAGTTCACTCAGTACCAAAAAAACCTGACCGAAGATATCAATACAACCAAGGCACTGCATCCAGGTTATGCGGACAAAAATGTCAAGAAGGAAGAGAAGGCTGAGCTGGATGCAGGATGTTGGACTAGATGACCTTCACCAGTCCTTTCCAACCTATTTGATTTTGTCATTAAGAAGAGCTCAGAGATCCAGTTAAAAGTTAAGGAACACATAAAAAAGACATTTCATTAGAGATAAGGTTCAAGAATGCTGGTGTCATGTAATTTCTTTACAAACAGAAGACCTTGACAATCCTTCTCTAGAATATACTTAGTCTTCCCAGAATCAAGAGCACTGAATATATGAAGATTTTATTTTCAGTATGCCTTAAAAGAACATCTAAAATTTAGCAAGACAAGCTATTATTCTTCCTCCAAGCACAGCTTTATCATCATAAAAGTAGGTAATTCCTCTGAACTTCATTAATTTTATTCACAAAGAAAAGAAAGGATCTGTCAAAAAGTTGACCAAAGAAATGTTTGTTCTTTCTACAGATTTTTCACAGATTCACTAGGTTGACTATGACTTGATAGGACGCACAGATTGGGACTTCAATATTAGCATCACTGGAGAAGACTGACAATTCTTGCCGCTATAGCACAAGGCCTCAGGAAGCATTTCGAGAACAATTTCCAGAAGCAGTTCTCTGTAAGCACCTTCTTCCACATGTGGCTACTCACTACATTATTGAAGTGACACATGAAAACAAAAAATACATTTAGATGACACAATACGAACAATCTATTATTACAGAACTTCTAAGTTGGCATGATTGCTTACTTTTCTGTCCACCAGACCACTCAAACACAGCTTGACTCATTAGTGAGTTCAGACTAATAAAACTGATCCCAGGCAGGTGTGTATACAGATGAGCCTGGTACGAGGCCAGCTAAAATGTAACTGGAATCCTGACTTTTGCCTAAATCCTTTCATTAGTTCCCATCCCAAACAAAGCAGAATGACCACTACATATAAATTTAATGAATTATTAATAAGGTCCCTTTGAGGTTTTGCAGATTTTTAGTGTTTTAAGCCAGAATTTCAAGAAGTTCCAAAAATCTGATCTTATTAAGTATGAAGCAGATCCCAAAGTTCTCCATTTGCTGCATGCTTCAGACTTGGCAAGAGGAAGAAGATACTGTGGAAGAGCGAACATGACAGGGCTGCAGGCATACAAGAAAACATAGAACGCGCTTTTGGCATTCAATAAGAAAAACATCCCTTCTGAATGACCTAATCGTGGCAGAAGATAAGGTGCTTCAAATTGGTGTGGAGAAGTGTGCTTCTCTGATTATTCCCTTGTATACCAGCAATGCTTAAGGATTATTTTTTTTTCCTTGTCCATAATAGGAACTAATATTGATCAACAAGATAATTACATAGTTAATGCTCTGTAAATGAATCAAATGATTATATCTCAATTCCAATGCTTCAGTTTTAGAGCTGCACTGCTACTGCCAAACAAGAAAGTATTTTTTCCAGGGTGTCAGTACTGTTTCTAAGGTCTGATGCTCCTATCTTGAAGATGATCGTCTCAGGAGAACTAGTAATGTACAAATTTTGTGGTACTCTTCAGAATGCAATAGTACACCAGTACTCATAGCTTCCGAACACAGGATACTTTCTTTTATTCTGTTTTTCTTGCCTAGTGCATATAGTGTTTTTTCTTAGAAAAACAAAGTACAATACAAGCCAATATAAATATTGTCCTAAGAACCGGTAGATTAAGAATACTGTTAGCAATAGCAAGTGAGAAGCTCTCTGAATATATCCATAAATCCACCCTTTCAGAGATTCATTCCATATGCAACTTCTTAAGAGCCTAAAAGAAATCCACATTAAACTGTTTATTATGCTTCACATTGTGACCAATTTTCTTTTGGTCTGAGCTTGGAAGCCTTTTCAGAATTGTTGTTTCCTATACAGAAAATGTATCTGTGCAGGAGCCTGTTAAATGTCAAAATGGAATAATTACATATTCTATCCCCATAGCAATTATTTTGTTACTCTAATTATTAAGTAATTCTGTTACACTGTACATGCTTAAAAATCGTAAATATTTCAAGTGACTTTTTATTAATTGATTGCAGATATCCTTCTTTAAGATCACACCTGTTTAAACAAACTGATAAGAACATTCATATGAACACTACTTAAAAGTCACAAACTACCACCTTAGATATAATGGGAGGTTTGTTTTAAATACACATCTTGATGACATCAGGACTGGAACAGCAGTATCCTCAAGAATGCTAAACAAGAATGTTGCTTTCAATGAAGAAAAATGTGCAATGAAGTCCTCATTTGCTTTTAAGTATTGATACAAAGTTGTGGTAATGCAGCACTCTTAAAAACGTTATGGTTGTGATCAGAGAAGTGGTTCAAAAATATGTATGACAGAGCTTGGCTTGGGGTTTTTTTGTTTTTCTTTTTTAGAATGCCTTCATGTAGCAAAAAGTTCCCCTGCTAGCCTAATTTAATGCTTTTATTTTTCTAATTACGCTGAAACATCAGTTAAGAGCCTACCTGATGTTTTGGAGAATTTGCTGTGCTGGGATTGATATTCCGCAATGCCTAAGAGTAAAAATAAGATGGATAAAAATTACTTTAGCTGCATGGTTTGCCTACGCAGGCTGTCTTATAAACACCATCTTGTAGTATCAAGCCCCCAAGACAGGCCAGATGAGACAGGATAAGGGAGAAACTATGAAAATCACAACACAGCGAAACAAAACTCACAGATTTACCAAGGATGCGTATTTGACAGATAAGCTTAACTACCAGGGAGAACAACATGAAGGGAACTGGCTTTGACCTGGTCAGATGTTAGTCAGGTTCTCAATGACAACTGAGGCAAGAAGACAATTAGAAGGCCTACCTAGAAGCATGCTAGCACAGGGTAAAATGTTGGTGGATTAATTGCAAAGCAGGAACAGCAGAAGCCCAGGTGCTTAAGCAGAGAGAAAGTCCTGATGCCACCTTTGCAATGTATTCTTACCTAGAGTACTATACAAAGTAACGGCTGTAAAGATGACCCATCCTACACCAAGAGATGCTGAAGATTCCTACAAAACAGGCTTTGACTACAAAGGGAATAACGGGAGTCAGATTCCAGGACAGAATACTGCAGGTGACGAAGAAAGAGAAAAGCTGTCTTTGAGGACATTAAGATATTATACTCTCCTGATACAAGGCCCATCACCCAAAGTGAAAAGGGAACAGGGTAAGATTTTAGAAAGTTTTCCTCAAAGAAAAGATTAGTGCTTTCTCTGGCAGTGTCAAAAAAACAAGGACTGTCCTAAGTATCTAGCACAGATGGTAGTAACTCTTAAAACACTCAGATGGAAAAATCGAAGCGGAAGGCTCAGAGTCAAAAGGAAGTCAAGCCCGAATTCAAAATCCAGAGATTCCAATGTTCAATCCTACACTTTAACATTTGCTACAGGTTTATTCATATAGTAAAAAAATACTGAAAGAAATAGCTTGCAACCTAATTAGAAAGTTTGAAATTCTTCAGCATAAGAAAACCACAGGTTCAAAATGCAGCACGAGCGATTCAGTTGTTCCATGCTCCACTCCACAGTTTAACAGAGAAGATTTAGGCAACAAAGAGTCTCTTCAATGCATCTTCTGTAAACTTCGAAAGTGTTTTGAACTGCTACAGACTGCAATAGGTTCTAAAAGTGAAAGACTTTCCTCCACTTAAAAGGGAGAAATAAAGCCGTTGTGGAAACCAACCTCTTGTCTTTTTCCATGACTCAGAACTCGATAAATATGAAATATATTCTTAAGAGGAATATCCAATCAGATCAACAGTCCGTGATGTCACCCTAATAGTAGAGAAGTCTGTTCTTTGAGAGTTTTGTTAGAGAGAGAAATGAGGGAGGAAAGTAAAATCCTTCAGTCTGGTAAGTCTGATGCTTTCACTACCAAGCTGTTATCAGTAACAGAATGAATTCAAACCTTTTTAGATCTCAAAGCTTTGTGTACATTCACCAGTCTTTAAGAGTCACTGAAACAACAACTTAGCCAAAACAAAACATAACATACAAAAGAAATAGTGGAAGTAGGTGTCTAACCTGTGGCCTCACCTGCCGAAGCAGTTCTTGATGCTTCAGTCTCAGCCTTTCCTTCTCCATCTGTAGCTGCTGAAGTCTCATCTGTTGTTGCTGATTGGAGCTGCTCCCACCCATCACACCACCTTGGGGACTCTGAGGAGCTAGAGGGGGTGGTTGTTTCACTGGAGCACTTTGGCTGATTCGCTGATTCATGGCTAAGGAACCAAAACAATAAACATTAAAAATAAAATTCAAACAAATACATGCAAGGAAAGTATTATCCTTAGAAGGCATATATTAAAAAATGTATAAAATTACAAGCCATAACAGTACAAAATATGCAGCTACACTGATGTTCAGTGTGAAATGTATGCTCACGTGTGTTATTCCTGTGAAATCAATGCAACAGTCTCATGTTTAGGAGTACATACGTGTTCTAAAAGCTTCTGAAAACAGTTGTGTGAATTGGTGAAAAATTCAAAAGTGGTAGTAAAATATTTCAAGTTTCATTAGAAGGATCTCTCTTCTTCCTAATAAACTATTCTCAGTCTAGACACAAATAATACAAAACCACTTTTCTCATTCACGTGAAATCTCAGAATCATTAACCTCGAGAACACATAGAATGACAAAACAAGTGATCTCACTTAAAATACATTTGGTTAAAGGCTACCTTTCTTCCCAATGTAGTGCAGGTCATGCAATAATCATTCACATCCTTGTCACATCAAGTTTTGAGTGTTACAGACTCCATTCAGGGTATCTTGACATGCAAAATTAGAGCTGGTACAGAAATGGCAGATGAATTACACAGCCAAAAATACTGCCATCAACATAGGAAACATCTTGCTAGTTCTTCATATTCTTTTACCCCACAAAAGTATGTGATGCATCTTTTCTGGGGTGTGGAGAAGAAAAAGTGTCATCTTGTATGCCTAATGCACAATCTGAACTCACCTTCCTTTCCCCCATAGAAACAAGCCTAAGACAATTTTATTTTATAAAATAATGCCTGATTGGGATGCATCTACTTGCCAGGTCTGATTCCTCCCCCTCCCCTAAGACCACTATGGTTGAAGTCAGCAGACACTGGAGTTACCATATTGAAAGAAAGGGCTGGGAAAGGCTGAATGCATTACAAGGGTACTATTTTCAGGGGCTTTCAGTTTTGGTATTAGCTCTCCATCTTGTTGTCTGGAACAGCCTGATTCTGTTAACATTCACAATAAGCTGCAGAATGCATTTGCCAAAGCAGTGATGGGAAAGTGGTAGGGATTTTTTTTTTCTGGGAATGAGGATTATGGTTTATGGGAACTAAGGGAAAAAAGGGAATGAGCTTCTTCTAGGATGACAGGCTGATTTGGTGCAAAGAAAACCATCTGTTATATTAGTTTGAATTAATGTTTTCATCATATAGAGAGAATTCCTGGAATACTAACACTTCTAATAATCATAAGAAAGAGAATTATCATCTTTTCCTCCGAAAAGCCCTTCAGTCTCCACTGTCTTCTCAGTGTTCAGCTTAAGGTACAGTAGTGTTCTCCTGTTCCAAGAAAGCCTAAATATATTTATCTCATAATAGCAGTAAAAATGGCTGTTGCTTCTGTCTTGTTCCCTTTCACAGTCTTGCTCCCTTTTCCCCTTGCCACAGCTCATCTTTCCGTTGAGAAGTAACACCATAGAAAGAAAAATTGCCGTATGCTCACTGGAGTGAGAATAGGAAAGAAAAATAAAAAGAAGTCAAAAACAGTTACATACTCAACTCTCTAGTCTACCCTTTCAACTATTCCATAGGTCCAGCACAGAGTCTAATGGACAGGTGGGTCACATTTTCATGAGCAAAGTCAAAATAAAATGAAGTGTTACATAGCTTGAAGTAATTTGAAATAATCTTTTACATAGTTACTTGTGAGAGAGCTTCATACACATGATCACAAATAAGATAAAATTGAACAGGTGAAGTAGGAAAAGAAACTGAATCTCAGTACCAAGTGGAAACAACAAAGTGAATACAAAGGGCTGGAGGTTCAACTCCAACCTGTAAGTCCCATCCTGACCCAGCAGGGGAAAAAACAGTGGGAAGATTACGTTGCTGGAATAAAGCTTAAAATCAAGCAGTTGATCTTACGAGACGTTCAGCACCACTTCACCATCAAAACTGAACTTCAAGAGGAAAGTGACCAGGATGAGCCAATCGACCAGCTTCGTGACATGAGCTGTGCTCCCTAGGCCAGCAAGAGGAAGAGACAGGACAGCTTGTTCCTCCGCCGAACAGACACAAAAGGTTCATATGCCCCAAGACACCAGAAACTGTTAGGCAAAAGTTTCAACAGCACCAACAGCTGTCCTGCAAGGATGTGAGCAATGAACTGTTAATTACAAGCACCAGGATCTCCACTGGGCAATCTCTGCTGGATGACTGTCAGCAATTAAACTACCTACATTAATCAAATCAGAGCAAAGGTGAAGCTAGAGAGAGCACTGCAAAAGGAGAGCCAGCCCACCTACCAGCTCTAGACAAGTTAGACATGACATTGTTGGAGTGGGGAATATATCTCCTCCTTTCTCTCTTTTTACCCAGAATCCGATCAAGTCTGAAACCAGGACCATGCCTTTTGCTCTTCCACCTTAAAAGCAGACAATGAAGGAGTTGGTAGGGGACAGCAGCAAACAACAGCCTTCTCTTGCTGTTAGCTAATTCTGCAACTTGGGCAGAAGTCTGTGCTACCCTTCAGAAGTTCCAGGAATCAAACCTGCTATTATACAAGATGGAAGGTCAATTACAGTGGAAAGTCAAGAGGAACAAAGCTTAGAAAATTCCAATCACCTGAAAGAAGCACATCTAAGTTAAAACCAAACTACCTAGCTTGTAAAAATTTGTATCCAAAGCTGAAGAACGTCAGTTTTCTTTTGGTTAAAAAAGCGGCATTTGTGGTCTAGTCTCCAATTACATACTCATGGTTTCAGACTCCCTGCCCCATGCAGTTCACAGCCAAGTCATGTTACAGATAAAATACTCTCAAAAGTTGAACAGTTTCTAACCTTAAACACTTAAGTGCAGTATCACTAAAATCCCTTCAATAAGTTATTGATTTGTTTTTCATGTATGCACCATATGAGTATGGAATATATATTTGATGGATGGACCACTCATTGGATAACAAACTGGCTGGATGGTCACACTCAAAGAGTTGTGGTCAATGGCTCAATGTCCAAATGGAGACCAGTGACGAGTGGAGTTCCTCAGGGGTCAGTACTGGGACCAGCGCTGTTTAACATTTTGTCAGCAACATGGACACTTGGATCGAGTGCACCCTCAGCAACCTCATCAAGTTCAACAAGGCCAAGTGCAAGGTCCTGCACACGAGTCGGGCAATCCCAAGCACATATACAGGCTGGGTGGAGAATGGATTGGGAGCAGCCCTGAGGAGGAGGACTTGGGGCCGCTAGTAGATGAGAAGCTCAGCATGGCCCGGCAATGTGAACTTGCAGCCCAGAAAGCCAGCCGTGCCCTGAGCTGCATCAA
>JAVJGI010000014.1:15036736-15088284 GCA_035590275.1 Ibycter americanus | reverse complement strand
TGAGGAAGAAATTCTTTACTGTGAGGGTGGTGAGGCACGGGAACAGGTTGCCCGGAGCAGCTGTGGCTGCCCCATCCCTGGCAGTGCTCAAGGCCAGGCTGGATGGGGCTTTGAGCAATGTGGTGTAGTAGAAGCTGTCCCAGCTCATGGCAGGGGGTTTGGAACTAGATAATCTTTACGGTCCCTTCCAACCCGAACCATTCTATGAATCTAAGTATCACTTCCTCAGGTCTCCTTTCTACTAATATGTAGCTTTGGAAATAATTTCCTTCTCATGCCAAATTCTTTGTTTTATGTCTCGGCATCTTTCTGACAGCTGCTTGCATTATTCCTATTCTCTCTAATCACAGTTTGCTGCTCTTCCCATCTACTGACTTTGCAATTAAAACTGTAAGAAACAAAGCATGTTTGTCTCATGTTTTCCATTTTATTCCCTCATACTAGATCCCTAAAATGCCTTTTAATGTCCATTTTGAAAGTAATGTTTCTAACTAAAACTGTATCTAAAGCAGGAATATCCTAAGACATTTAGACTTCAGTGTATACTTAATATTCATCAATAAATATTGGGGGAAAAATTAATTATATGATTTAGTAATTCTTCAGAAACCAGACCTAAAAATCTAGTTTCTGATTTCTTATTCAAGTATCCATTAAAAGGATTTTTCTGAGCATTTTATTATTTCAAGAATGCAAGTGCAAAAGACTTCAAATTGACAGGATTTTAAACTGTCCTCAGAACTGACCATGGAGATGCTTTTCACATAAGCGAACTATTTTTAACTGTGAAATTAACTACAAGTTTGGACATTAAAATAAGACACTGCTAAGAGAATTTTACTGACTTAAAAACATATCCAAGTGAAGAACCACTGGAAAAAACTCAACAGTAATAACACTGAATGATTTTCATCCATCTTGGCTAATTACACAAATGTGCTATCTTCAAGGGAAACAGAAAGAAGAATGTAATTTTCTGTAATTTCCAACATAATATTTAATGAAAAGAGGGAAACACATCTTGCTTCAAGTGACAGGAAAAAACAAAGGGTTTTAAAGTTTTTTTGTTGTTTGCTTGTGTTTTTTGTTTGTTTTGCTTTCGGGTTGTTTTGTGGTTTGTGTTTTCTGTTTTTGATTTTTTAAAAAAAATTCTCAATTCTCCGTTACTTACTGAGGACATGACTGCTGAAATCTGCGCTCTAAATGCTTATCAATGTGACCTCAGATAAGCACTATTTATTTTTTTCCGTACCTCATGGGTTTGTGATGATCCTGACAGCACAGCTCTTTTTAAGTACTTTGCGTTCAAAGGCAAAGAGATTCATTTATCTGAATTCGGACTTATAATTTTTCTAACGCATCCTGTTCCTTACCTTCCATGGCTACGGAAAGCATTTAAATAAGGGGCTCTGCACCCACACAGTGGAGTCTGCGAAGACCTCACAGGCAGAGAAGGAACAAACAAGTCTTTGTTTCTAAAGAGGGGGATTTGAGGGATGAGGAGGAGGGGCAGACAAGTTAAAAAACACACACAACTTAAGACAATAAAAAAGATGTTGCCATCCTATAAGATGGCTTAGCTTCACGATCTGCAGAATAAAGTCAACTGTAATAGCTGCAATATACTTTTCAGAACAGAGAATTAGTGGTCTTCAAATGTTACACATTAGACGTTCCACTGTCTGAACTCAACAGCAAAATGCCTGTTCTGTACTGTAGCAGATAATACTTGACAGTTACTGAAAAAAGTTTAGACTGTTGTAAAAAAACAACACCCCCAAAACCAAAACAAAAACAAACCAAGAGAGAGAAACAATTACCAGTCATCGGTGCTAAAGGCCAGCAGATTGTTAACAACTCAAACATAAAAGGCTAATTCTCTCCCAAGATCCTATGCCAATTTAAATCACCCCAGGGCACTGACAGTTTGCAGTAACACAGTACCTTTCCCCTATTCAGAATTACATGCAAAGATTGCTGTAGAGCACCCTTAATGATTAACAGACACAGCTGAATGTTTGATGGTTTTTCTTTTGTATTTATCATTTCACTCTTCAAAACTAAAACGAATTTTAATCTGCAAATTTAAAGACATTATTTATCTGAACAAACAACAACAAAGCAGCTCAGGATCTGAGCATACTATAACCTACTGTTCTTAATAAAAAGAATCAATGTTTTCATTGAGGGAACTGAAAAAGATTAGTTGTCCCCTTCAGCTTCCTTTGCAAAGTTGACCGTGCATCATTTTTGGCTATGGCCAGGTTTTTAAATGGTGCTAGTTTGCAGCACTGCAGCAAAGGCAAAAATCCTCTTTGATTAAATTAAAAAGAGCTGCGAAGAAAGAAAAAATTTCCAGCAGCATTTGAAAGAATGAGTCTTGGAAGTAATAAAAACTTGTTCCAAGTGGCTTTTCTAGAGAGACTTAGTACAACAATATGTTGTTTAATCAGGATACAAATCATGTTTCTGGATTGCATACTTTATGCTAATGCACTGCTATATTCCTTTAAGGAAACCCCCATTGCAGTTTCATAATCCTGCTGTTATAAAGCGACCTAAAAATCATCACAATAAAATATTCCATTGTTTCCAGTCTCCAATTAATATGAGAATCCTGGAGCTTATAGTAAGGGGGGAACCTGAAACAGACTGTTCTTCGGACTCATTTTGCTGTCATAAGTGTACAAACAAACCTTAGCATCTTAGGTAAAAAGAAATATTCACACACACCTGAACTGGACTCTTGGTTAAAACAAGATACATCCAATGAAAATACTATCTATTACAGAAGCACATCCAAACTACAATCCAAACTACAGATTGATTATTCTGCATTTATCAATTACTTGTATTTAAATTAAAATCATATTTTCGTTTTTGTTCTTCTATCACTACGGCAACCTGCTGATTAGAACAATATAAATTCATTTAAACAGTTCTTTGTTTCCTTTGATAAAGCTGCCATTGTTTTTAAAAGTCGTTCTGTATCCTAAAATGCTGAGGCGCAACAACTGGATTGACTGATCACTGCTAAGACTTGATAGCATCCACAGACAGACTCTTAACACACTGGAAACTAAATTGGAATAAAATGCTGTTGCAGTTCTTCATGGATCTAACTTTTTTACCTTTTTTCCCTGTAGAAATCAATAACAACATTTACAAAGCACTTTCACTCAATGTATGCCAGTTTCAGAAGAACTGAAATATTCTGGGCAGCCAGAAAAGCAAATACAAATGAGATTCAGCAATAATGTAAATATCTGTAAGAAACTTCTGCTCAGTGCATGCATATGAAACAATACATTTTCCATTCTTTAAAAATAAATCAATTTTAATTTTGGAAGTCTAAACCATTTTTAAAATGTCTGACTTTATTTTTAAATCTTCGTACAGAATGGAACTGACAGCAGATTATGAGAAGAAACCTCAACTAATGTCATCTGAGTTTAAATTTTATGTATGAAACACTGAATACTACAGAAAGTGCAGGACTGTGAGGTCATTAAGGCCCCATGTCTGTTCACTGAATATCTCGCAAAAAATATTTAATCAAAGTTAGTCCCCATTTTAGACCAAAGTTTAACCAGCAGAGAGTCTATGTAAGGGTATTATTTGCAAACATTTTCACTGTTTAATCACCAACAACACTTCCTGGGTTAATCAGGCCAAAAGATGAAAACTTTTTTTTTTTTTTTAAACGTAGATTTCTTTCAATTTATTTGAGGGGAACAAACCCTGTATATACACATGTGCACATCTGCATCTTTTTTTCAATCTCTGTCATAAGCCCATTAGAAATGATTAAACAGGAATTACAAAATCCTGTAAAAACTACTGTAATTAAAAAGTCAACAGTATACTGTCAAGAAACAGAGCAAAATTGTTTTCTGTATAGAAGAAACTGAAATCATGTTTCAACATGATTGAATTCAAGGAGCAAAAAAGCTGACGCTTCTTTGAATTTTTGATTATATATGATTAGATATAGAGTATATAATTATTGTGTGTGTGTGTGTGTATACATATATTTAGATTAGAGATAATGAACGATGCATTCAAAATGATCCACCTTCAATTTTTAACATAGTATGCTCATTAACAGATGTGCAAACTGTGGTGTTAGAAGGATACGGTGGAAAGAATGGCCCCATTAGGAGTACAGTTTTCTTTCACTGTCACAGCTGTTCTAGCACAAGAGTGGAAGTACGTATTATTTTTACTGGCATAAAGACACCATTACCAACAAATTGCCTTTCTCAAACAGGATTAAATTATTCTAAAAAGAAAATGAAACCCAAACCAGATTATCAACTTACATAAACCTACTGCCCTAACACATCCTTAATGAAAGCAGGTTTTTTCCCCTCCTTTTTATTAGTATACATATATTCTATATAAAGCAGATAACTGCATTCTTACGCAATACTTGTGGACAGATTCAACACTTTCTTCGGTGAACTCTGTTCAGGAAAGAGGTCTAAATACATCCTGCTTTCAAACAAAACAAGACTTCACTTTCTGATATAACAATGAACAACTAATAAGCATTTATTGTCACTACCACAAGTGCAGCATCCCCTGTTACACAGGGATGCTTACCAGTGAAATTTCATCTGCCTCTGTATATTTGCAAGAAGCTCACTTTGACTCTAAGTCATTGGTCCACTGAAAACTGATGCTGTTCCATCTGTACACATTCTCTGACACACACACCAAAATACAGAAGTCTTTTCCCCATCCTAAGCGATCTCCTGAAATTGTTCTTCTGGAAAAACAGAGACAGGGAAGTGAAATATCCAATACCACTAGACCTTTCAGATGAGTCAAATCCACTTTGTTTTGGAGAGCATGTAAAGAGGGTATGACATTGCATTTGCAGATCAAAACCAACTGTGGCTCATGCTCTGCTTTTGTACAAAAATGGAAGGCAGATCTGGAACTTAAAAAATCTGAAACGCCACTGTGACCAGACATAAGGTCTGGGGTTTTTTTTGACCAGACAAAGGCTAAAAGCAAGTTTTCCAGTCTAGGGTTCTAGTTCTATCTTGTGCACAAATCTGCCTCTGGCAAAGCTCCTACAAACTAACTTGAAAAAACACATATTAAACAAAGTGCTAGACAGGTAAGGGACAGTAAAGCAACACTATAGAATACTTCTTTTTAATTTCCAATACTTAAAGGTCAACCGATGCACCGAAGCTTAAGCTTTTAAGTGTAATTCAAGTTTGTTGTGTGGTTGGTTTTTGTTTTCGTTTGTTTGTTTTAAATGGAAATGATAGATACATATTTCAATAAAATCTACAGATGCATTTTACTTCAGTATTTCTGAACAAGCCCTTTTCATTGTTTCAAAGGTATGACGTTCTTACATTACAAAAAAAGGGAGCAGAAAACCCTGATGTGCATTCTCTACATTTCTACAGTTATCATCACCTTTATCCCTTTCCCTGCTTCTGCAGTTCAGGCAGCTACTATACACAGAGCCCCTATGGCACTTTCTATAACAATATTAAACACTGTCTTGTCTTGTCCGTCCTACCCTCGCACCCTCCCAAATTCATACAGAACTTCAAAAACCGTAACGTAATCTCTAAGTGGGAGTGATAAAAATAAAGTCATGGCAATGAATTCAACCTGAGGTCACATCTTTTGCTTCATACTCCCCACAGCAGCTCCAACATTTGAAAGAACAGAAGGAAAAGGACTGGGCAAGTGTAACACTGGTATGATCACTAGTTACAAACCTATAAAACTGAAGTCTGGAATACAGTAACACAAAAACTGAAACAGTATCTTGTTTTACTCCAATTCCTGCAGACAGACTTGTCTGACTCCTCTAACGGAGTACTACTGTTTGAACACAAGACTTAACATTAACCCAACAGACACACACAAACGAACTGCCAGTTTCTGGTATTTTCCCAGTTCAAGTTCACCATCCCATCTTTGAATTTAACAAATTAAGTATCCTCAAAAAGCCAATTATTTTAAGTTGCATTTCAAAACCAAGCCCTATCATCTGCAAACTTAAGTAACAGTTAAATTCCCTTAAATGGTATTTGATACAAAAGCCAACTCTTGGAAACTTGTAGCAATAAAACTGAATGAATCCAAAATTCAATGGGTTCTAGGAAATTTAATTTTATAGAAAAAGCAGATGTTGCTTTACTTTACCAACTCCAGCCACCCAGAAAGCATAGCTGACCTGTTTCCTACCCAGATGTTCTTTGACTGTCAAGAAAACATTAACTTATCTGGAAGGCTTAAAAAAACCAGCAAGATCTGTGAAGAATGACCAATGGACAATAGCAGAAGCTAGTAAAATACAAAACAGTCCAAAACACAAGTTCAACCTGACAGTCCAATTACCTTAAAGAAGTAACCTAAATGAAAAAGTAATTTGAAAAGCAATTTGAAGTCCCTTACTACAAGGCCTGCAAAGGCACTGAGAAGGCAGGACAGCATGTTTGTAACAGATGCTCCACTCGTCAAGAACCCTGCTGACGCAGGCCTAAGGACCCCCCAGCCCCATTCCTTTGATCTCATGTCATCTTTTATGATTGCCTGGCATGAGAAGACCCTCTTTTCATACTCAGTCCTTTCCTAGATTTTAAAGTTTGTGAATTCTCCCAACATAAAACTGTTCTAAAGTCAAATACGTAGACTTGGAGGATCAACATCTGAGCCACAAGACCTCAGTGGCGTTTAAGTGGTGTAGCTGAAGACCTCAAGCCCACTTCAAAGATGTTAGATCTGAGTCTTGAAAGAAAGTTCTTATCTTCAACTTGGAGCACTCAGATTTTAGACTCAGCCTACCCCACAGCCAGGTATTCTGACAGGGACTCTTATCTGATGCATTAGTCTTAAAAGCCTGCTCCAAGAAAGAATCCGTATTAACGGCATCCTTTTATTTTCTGTTTAAAAGCATGAATGCAATACCCAAATTCCCCTTACCAAGTAAGTCAGTAGGTGTGTCTGCCTAAAACAATTTCTTCAAACTGATCCTCCTTCCTCTCTCTTTTCTGGCCACATTAATGGAAAATTCCCAGCACTACTTAAAAAAAAAAAAAAAAAGAAGAAGAACAAGAAAAAAGAAAAAAAAGGAAAAGGTATATGCACACCTACTAGAGAAAATAAAGGTGAATGCGTAGCTTCCATCTGATGAGGAACATACAGAAACATAAGGGCTGTCTCGTTGGAAGTTGGGAATTCAAAAGCAATAAGGGCAAAGACTTTTCAAACCTTCTGTTTCTGAACACTGGAACAGAAGAGTATGTTTGCACATACCATTCAATAGCTTTACTGTTTTCAATGGTGCTTCAGACTGGTGAAAGTGGCACTATCAAGGAAGAAATGAATTTCTCCTTCATTATCAATCAACATTAGTATCACAGTAATAATCAAAAGCTTCAACATGACAAAGATGAATTCACCTAGGATTGCTTCTGAAAGTGTTAGTAGTCAAAAAACAGTGAAACCCAAGCCCTTATATTAAAACACAGTGACAGAAAAGAGTATGGTGACCCTCAGGGGGTAAAAAAACCAACAGGATTTTCAACCTATATTAAGCACAGAAAGGTAAACTTCTGAGTCATTCACGTGCTATTTAGGGTCACAGCACAGATTTGTTGAGAATCTCCACAAGATAAATAAATGCAAGGCTCAGTAAGTTAGCTCTGTCAAACAGATTTTTTTCTTCTTTACTGGAGTGACTGAAGGAGGTCACAAGTGAGAAAGCAACAGGGATAAGATTTTCTATTTTCTTGGCTCAAATGATAAAAACATAAACCACAATACAATGTGTACAACTTAAGATTTCAAGGAAAACTCCTTTAAGCTCAACAGCAGCTAGCAGCTTGTCTCTATTTGCCGTCACTCTAGATCAGAAGAGTCCACATGGTTTTTTTTTTTTTTTTTTTTTTCCTCCTTTCCTGCCCCTTTCAGTTACACTTGAGCTCTTTGACTGAAAAGGTCTGGAACAGATTAAAAGTCCGACCACAAAATAAAGAGCCTTGGCATGTACTCAAGCCTGTCTGGGATACACATACACAGTGGGCCCAAAAAGGGAAGCTATGCAGCAAGAAACCCTTATGCAGTCTTTTGGACATTTCTAATTTCTTTCAGTTTAACTGCACAGCATCATCATTCGATGGAGTTTCAGTATGCACAAGACAAGTTGCTTTTGCCCTTACAGATAGACCATACCATTTACAGGAGTACAAAATAGTTCTGAGAAACAAGATTCATCTCATTCACAACCTCTGTCAATTAAAGCCTTTTCCACACTCCTTTTTAATTCCAGCTCATCATTGGAAACTATAAAGTAATACAAAGAAAAGAAAAATACACACCCTGCAAGATTACTTAAGTAAATATAATTGACTTGCCTCTTTTAACTGCAAAAGGCAAGACTGATTTTCAAAATGACTGCTTCCTTTTCAGCCTTATTCACATATTAAGTAATTATGAAGTTGCAAATTACCCACACACTGCTCTTACAACACGCAAACAGGTCTGCAACTCTGGCTGGTGTTAAAGCCAGCATGGACATTTGCCAAAGCTGACAACCTTCAATACACGCCCCACCTTTAGGCTCAAGTTGCACAGTGGTTCAACCTGTCTACAAACTGGTGAGCAGTTTATAAACAAAGTGTGACAATCTGGTGTTCTTCATAAGAGCAAACGGATGTTTAAAGTAAGCACTCAAGCCTACACAACAAAAATGCTAAGATTTCTAACAGAGATTTCAGAAAAACAAAACAGAACAGCGACGAGTTTTGCAGCTCTGTGTTTATATGGCATTCATGGAGTTAATGCCTCTCCCAAAAGGGGCCCACAGTTGTTGTTAGGTCAACCCCTGTAAAGCTTCAAAGGCTTTGTATCCCCTCAGCCTGACCTACTCAGTGATCTGCACACTGTTTTCATTTAGTTGCACCGAGTCCAAAACTAAAGCCTGAAAACCACAATGATCTCTTCTTTTTTTTACCCCTACTGTTTTTTCCATGGCTCTGGAAAAATAACTAAAATCCAAAGGAGTTGAAAATAGTAAGTTATCAGGAAAACAAATCAAGGGCAAATGAATACAGCTAATAACACTCACGCACACGTCATGGCTTTATCCAAAAAGTACAAGTTGTAGTACTACCTTAAATACATCAGAACAATCACTTGGACAATCTGAGAATCTAGTTTAGAGTCTGTTAGTATTATATGCTATTGCTATTCATAGTGATCAGTGCCAATATTTTATTGAAATGTTTGCAGCTCTGCTCTTCATATAGATCAAAAACGTTACAAAAAATAAGGTATCAGTTCTATTTTGTTGAATTTTTACATCTAGACCTTGTGATCCCTGATTTAAGTTACTACTTCTATTTCCAATATTACAGTCTTTACCCCACAAAAAGATGATTAAAGTAGAAACAGCAAAACTAATAATTTCTCTCCATATTGTTTAAAACAAAGTTTTGTCATGATCATCACTGTGACAAGCTGGAATTATAAGCTGGTATATGTTTCAAGTGTATTTGAGCAGCATAAATTATTATTGACAATGCCCTCTTTAAGATAGCGCAAAGGAAAGCAAATATTTGTTTAGGAGTTAAAAGATTTTTCTGCAGTAAAGTTTTGCAATTTTAAAGGGAAGAGTGAGCTTGGCTGAAACTGTCTCTAGGTAAGTAATTTCTGAATGCCACCAATTTTGGGAACTGTATGGATCATATGGCAAAACACCAATCCCTAGCATTAGAAACTTTGGTGACATAGACTCTTAAAGGGTATATGTTAATCCTTTTAATCTTTTTTTAAAATAATGATTTAAATAAGATCTGTATAATTCAAATTAAAATATATTTTAATCGTACTATAAAAAGTTTTCAAAATATGCCTGCAAAATTAAAGCTGAGTGAACTGAAGCAAATCAAAAATTCTGAAGTGAGATGAACTTTTACCAAAGCGTGGGTCAAGCCTTGGGTCTAGCCAAGATGTGGTCTTGTTCTTATGGTTTATGTAGTAAATTTCTCCATCCTGGGTCATAGCTTGTTCCCATCCATCGGGGAGTGGGCCTGCAATATAGAAGGAAGGAGTTGATGGCGGGCTCTTGTTTGCTCCAGCTGAAATTGATCTAAAAAAAATTCCAACATTTTACATATATAACAGTACATGGAACAGACGAGTTTCAAGCTCATGTCTAACATTTCTGGGATAAGGGCAAAGAGGTGGTGGGTGGGAAATCAAAGAACAGAAAACACTTCTATCATTTTGATTTAGGATTTGGAGTTTAATTTTATAACTCATTTGCATCCTTTCATATGTTTTTGACACTCCCTTTTGCTATAGCATTACAGTACAAAACCAGCAATAAGTCAAGCCTGCCAGAATGAAACCAGCACGAGCACCAGGAAAAAGAACAAGCACAGAGATATTCTACCTCTCATGGGAAAGTCCATTTATTGATTAAGACCCAGCAGCAGCAACAAGGTAACACTGATGAGAACCTGAAATATTCCTCTATCTTTCACAAACAATTAAAAAAAAGTGTCAAAACTGATTTTCCGTTTACCTCACACCATAACTTTCTGTGAAAGCATTAGAGCCTTAAGCGAGCAAAAACACAAACCTGAAGAACAGGAGGCAAACAAGCAATGAAAAAGCAAAGCTAAGAAAACACCAGGAGCAGATACAGAGACACAGTGCTATGCACAGCAGTGCTACGCCTCTACGAGTAGCAAGGCACAGTCAGGGAAACCTACATTTAGGAAACAGTAAAAGGGAGGCAGGTGATGGTGTTCTGGAGCCCATAGCTAATGTCTGAACACAGTCTTGAGGTATGTTACCCTTATGTTCCAAACAGCAGCTTTTGAGACACCACGTTTCATCATTATACAGTTCAGAAATCACTCATTCCCATCTCTATATGATCATGTACATTCATCTGTGTTCTGCTTAGACTGAAAACTATTCTTAAAGTTATACTCATCTCATCTTATCTGGCAGATGCTTTATAAATGTGTGGTTTTGAATTCTTATATTCACATAGATACGGACTTTTACAAATATCTAAATTAGATACAGGAAGACCTTGCCTGTATTTCTTTAGATTTAAGTAAAATCCTAAGGTGATACATCAGAAGATCCATTACAAATGTGAAGAACGTAAAAGAAATTACAACAAGGCCTGCTGCAGGAAGCCATCCTATTTCAACCTTTCTTTCCACTCTTGTTCAGTGTAATACAGTAATACACTAGCAAAAGTGACCTGGCTGTTGGACTAACAGACCATCCTGTATAATGTAAATTACATTAAGTATGCACAAACATCACAATTTCACACATGAGATTCAGATATACACACAAAAAAGTGTGTGTGTATCTGATAAATGCCTAAGTGCCTAAACTACATTAGCTCTTTGCCTGTAATTTTGTCCTATAGTCATGCTCCTGTTGAAGAATTCATTGTTTAAAGCTGTGGGGTGGGGTGGGGGGATAAATTTGTTTATTTAATCTCAAAAGATGTTCTTGGAGAAATGTCAAAAAGTAAAACAATCAGTCGATTGCATTCCAGTAATATCCCAAGGCATGACCAGGACAAGAATTTCTTACTCTGGTCTTGCAGATCCGCTGCAAACTACATTTCTAATTTAAACTCTTTCACACTGGCTCAGAAAACTATGCTTTTCTCTAGCAACCTCACTACTCCACCATTAGAGATACAGCTTTTTGAGTGAGGAAAAACAGTATCTAACCATTGGGCATTTTCTTCCCAACCTTAACACTCACAAACTTTAAATGCTGCACACAAGTCACAAGAGTACCTCAGCTTTTATCAGAGGCTTATGAACAGAGCAGGCAAGAGCGACAACGCTGCAAAACATTCACAAACCCTAACACATTCACAGTACAACAGCACTTTGATGCAGAATTGAAAGATCAGCTGCAAAGAACCCTCTACTTTGTTAACCATACCCAAAGACCAGCCAGCTAATCAGTGAGATGCTATTTTATAAAACTGGGGCACAGGAGCACAGTGACATGCCCCACATCATCCCAATGTAGAACCAAAAATGTTCCCTGACTGCTAAGCCAACACACTAGTCATGTGGGCAGACCTTCTCGCTACCATTCCCCTTAGAGTCCTTCTAAGCCACATACCCCTTGGAGATGAAACTCAGCAAGAAATTCTCTTTTGAACTGCAAAGCCAAAAAAACCAGCTGGCTCTAGGAAAAACAAAACTAGCCTTGGGGTGGCAGTCCTCCTGAACACTGAGTAAAGTATATACTGGTCCAGCATGTTCCTTTTTAGTAAATAAGAACAAAATGCCTTTGAAGCAGGATGTCAGGAGCTGATCAGTCCACCTACTTGGTGGAACAATACTGCTTATGAGAATCAGTGGTGTACTGAGTACTAGCTTACTAGAGACAAACCTAGGCAAGATTCTCTTTCTAAATAAAATGCACAGCTGTGGACAAGACAGGAAAGGTCTGTCTGCTCACCTGGTTGTCACAGTAGTAAGTCTTCCTTGCTAAGTGCCATCAACAGCTGCAGAAACAGAACTTTTTTTTCTAAAAACTTTTGGCACTAATCACGATGTTGCTTTCTTCCTTGGCCAGTAAACTGCTCTCGTGTTTCTGCTGTCATCTCTACATGTTGAAATGTGCAAAAATTGATTAGTACTGCTTTCTGTAATTCCTATTTGGTTTTGTGAGCAGTTGTGAAACCAGAAGACTGTCAAGTCTGATTTTGTAACTGGCTGTCTGACAAACTCTGTATTAGAGGCAAGTAACAGACAAAAAATGGAAAACCATGGTGAAGACTATCAGATGCATTCACTCAGAGCATCTAGCAAAATTCCTGTGCAATTACATGTCCCTTTTCCTTCAAAAGGCTGAATAGGAACAGAACTTTCAGTACTAGTTTATAAGTGATTTAATTTATTTAAGTTCTATAGTACTGCTCTTCAGACCTACTCACTAAAATTTCCAGTTACTGCAGCCCATGTTCTAGAAAACCAGTCATGTTGGGTCTAACCAAAAGTCCATTTAGCCCAGGCACCTAGCCTGGCATGACGGACAGATCTTACTGCTGCAAGCAGTCCATTTAGTGACTGTCACACTCTATAAACTTTAAAATAAAGCACTGAATACACACAGAGACCCCAAAAGTATAGTGGCTATGAATAGTCACTTGGCCTCCAAGTACCTCAGGTGATTTCTTGAGCCAGATTCTGTCTACTTACTAGGTGCCAAAGGATCTGTCTTTCATGTACTTTTCCAGTCTCCCCTCGAACTTCTGCAGGCATTTAGCACCAACAATATCCCTGTGGCACGGTCTCCTACTAGTTCTGTTTGGTGCCTCCTAGGTCAACTGAACACAATCACAACCATAAGCTTACAATTCCATGAAATTATTTGCAGAGGGAGAGACAACCCTTCTAGGGAACTCACCATTTACTGTGGTACTTTTAGAGACAACGTTATACAAAAATTAGATTTGAATTTCCAAATGTAAGCCATCCTTATAGAACTACCGATAAGGCATACCTCCGTAACTAAATATTTACGTAATAGTGTAACTTAACATAAATACATGTAATTTTAAAAGTCTTTGTGCATGTCTCTGTTTGGTGCATGTCTCCATTTTTCATGAGTTTTTACTTCATCATACGTCATGAAACGCAGATCTTGAACACAAAGCAGAGCTCGCTGCTGGCAGATAGAAAGCAACAGGAAGAGTAACAAAAGCAAAAATGTAGTAGAGATCCAAGCTATGCTGGGATGCAAAGTAAATCTGGCAAGTCCCTACAGTTGCTGATATTTAGTTGTAAAATAAATGTAAATAAAGCTGTATTTTATCAAAAGGTTAATCCATCTTAGAGGGCACCTGTGTCTAGGTATTAAAAGAATATGCATGGACAACCTAGGAACTGCAACACCTATGTTCAATAGCAGGAATCATCTTCACCTAATACAAACACTGATCTCCAAGAACCTTCCTAATCATTCTCTCTAAAAGTTGAATTTTTGTGCTTTAATTACTGTCACTGTGATTCCAGAAGTTTTTAAAATTATATCAAAGTCTACAAAATTTACCTAAAGTCAACCTTTATTCTGTCAAATCAGTAAAACTTACAAAAAGACACTTGTTACAAAAGGGGCATTCTTTGCAGATGAAGAAAGAAATTAACATTACTGCCATGCAGACACTTAGGAACTCAAGTTTCATAACAGATCATATGTAGTGTTGACTGTACGCAAAGCAGAATTTGTAGTATGACTGGTTACATCGAAGAGAAATCTGCAACTGAAGTCAGCAAGAATCTAAGAGAAGAGCTAGAACTTGTTTTAGTCGTTGGCATGTTCTTCCTTACCCTCTCATCCCCCAGGGGGGAAAAAAACCTCAAGAGTTATGAATCAGTGTCCATTTTCCTACCAGCCTTCAAGATGGCACTACAGCCTTACCCTAAGCAGCAAATACACTGGCTCTACAAACTTTCACTGGGAAGCCCAATTCAAAACTGCAATGTAAGAGTGAAGACAAAAGAGGACAAAGAGAGGTAATCTGCTCCAAAGCTAATTATCTAATGTCTATGTGCATGGAGAAGAAGCTAAAGTAAGCAGTGCTGTCAAGCATGATTCAGGCAGTAAAAGTATCTGAAGAATGGAAGTATGTAAGTACAATTACTATCCCATCTCTGCTACATCAACTGTAATTGTATAGGAAACAGGCATTGTTTACTTTCAAATTTATAACGTTACCCCAGTAAGAAATGTATAGGAGAGGTTCCTCAGAAGAACAAGATATCAATATTTTTTTTTTTTTTTTTAAATCAAGACAGAAGAACATGGTTTCTCCTGTGATAACTTTCAGGGGAAAATGGTTAGTAACACATACACACACAAATCTCAACAGTCAAGACTAATATTTATATACATGTTGCAGATTTAGAAGTAACAGGCTTGTTTTCTTTCCATTATTGATGTGAAGGTGCAATCCTATTTCACAGGAGATCAACCAACAAATACCATCTAAAAGAGCACTATGTTTCTCTGCATACATATGGCCGAAACCATTTTAGTTGATTACATGCAATGAGCTATGTTCAGCAAGACTAAGAGAAAAAATATCAAAGAACCAAAAGAAGCAGGAAAAAAACCCCTCGCTTTTCACATACTGATGCCCCCCTGTAAAGGATGTATGCTAACACTCACAAAATAGTTCATTCAGAAAATCATGCCAGGAACAGATGAAGTTGGTTCAGATGCCTATTAATTTCCTTAAAGAAACATAATTTACAGCAAGATACCTGGACTCTTATCCAGTTTTAGCTGCCTCAAGAGGTGGGATTTCCTAAGAAAAACAACATAAAAATCTCAACCTCATGCTAAACTACATCTTCCTTTTTTTATTTTAAACATCTTCTGACTTGCCTTCACCCTTACCACACCTTCTAGTTTTGCTTTCTTCCCATTTTCCCTGAGCTCCACTTACCCTATTTATCCAGAAAAGACAACACGTTTATGTTCAATATGCAGAGCAGCTTTCTGAGTTCTGTTCTACTCTCTCCTTCTTCTGTTTGTTTTCCTGTTGTTAATTCTAGCTAATTGCTAGAATTCTAATTCTGGCTAAACAACTAAAGCTTCTAATGGCTTTCAAGACAGCTCCTAACAATCTTCTCTCTTATATTTTATCACAGCAACTTTACTCACAAGCTCCTATAGCAGTCTGTTATTAAATACACTAAAACTTGGACAGTAACTTCTGATTAAGGGTACAATTAATAAGCGCTATACACAGATGAACCATACAGAAAGGAAAGCATTCTCCCTTGTGGCATTTTGGACATTTTTTTGCAAGTCAGTGACCTCCAGCTGTCACAATACTTACACTTGGTTTTCCCAATATCTTTCATGAAAGGCTCTCAAAGCACTAGGGCATGTTTCATTGCCAGCAGTATTTCATAACAGGAAACTTCTGTCTTAAAGGTCTCAACTTTATTTCCCAGTTCTTGAGGATGAATGTCCAAATTAGAACATTAAGTAGTCTTATATTTATGACGTTAGCACTTGGATTTAAGTTCCACTGTGCTGAAGTGGTACATAGTTACTTGATTTTTCCACTTCTCTCAAAGATTCTTTACAAGGCCACCAAGGAAGCACAAGTTACCATGAACTCAGTAGTAAAAAGTAACAGAACCAGATATAAGAGACTTTAGTAAAAACAAATATACAGTCATAATTTAAAGTTAGTACATAAAGGTTTTCAAATCATGTATCAGAAACTGAATCATATCCAATAAATGCAGGTTCAGTATTATTTAATTCAAAACAGACTTTTGTTAAATGCAAGTATGTTAAGGGTAAGTAGGTGCATCCAAAAAGCCAGTTCCAAGTCATACTACCTCAACTGATTTAGGCTTAAAAAAGCAATGCCATGTAAACACAAAACTCATTATACACAGAAGTTCTGATTTCTTCATGCACTTTATCAAAATCAGAGCACTGGGGAAAAAAAAGCTTTGCAAGATTTTCAGCTCACATTCAATATGGTATCACCTGTGAAATTAAAAATAAATGTTCAATGAACTTGTATTCAAATAAGTGCTTTCTCAAGTCACAAGACAACCCACCTAAATGTCTTAACTCTTCTTTATTGCATAAGCAACAGTATATGCAGGATCACTTGCTCACACACACCAGTCAACCACATGTAAACTCTTAATTTTCTTTTAAAAATAATCCTTGTGTACTGATTGCTAGATTCTCTTTTATATTTTTACCCCTTATAACTACACAGTTTGGGGTTTTTTTTTTGCTAAGGACCCTTGATTTCTTTCTAAGTACATAAAGTGAATCCTACTTCACTATCAATATTTTTTCCCGTTAATTCTTGGCACAATGGAAGGTTTGAAGCGCTACCTTAAAACACAGATTTTATGTCAATATTCAAACAGCAAGTATCTAGTTTTAGCACAAGTGAGATAAGCCAAAAGGCAAGACAGACCAAGGGAATTGTTTCCTTTCTCCTATTCTCTGTTCTTCAGAACTGTCCCTGCAAAAACATGTCTTCTCTATTGCTGTGGGTTTCTTGGGATATATTTACAGAAGAAAATAATCACAGATATTATATTTTCACATCAAAGCCTGAACCCTTAATTTCTCTGAATCATGACTTCCTGAACTTGAACAGGACTCTCATTTGTTTCAGGATAATCCAACCTCCTGGCCCAGCCAGCAAAAAGTTTGATTAGCTTCCCCTCTAATACTCAGTCATGAACAGCACAGTTTGGTCATGCCTGCTAATCTTTTGGTATTGTCTGCAGCATATGAATCGCAGCGTGAAACAAAGCTGTCTAAACGGACAACAAAAAGCAGCACCAGAAAATAACCTTTGTGAAATACAGGAACAGCAGACATACACAAAATACAATGAGACTGTGAGAAAATAAATAAAACATGAACCTCAGCGACAGACAGAAGGTGACAAAGCTTAGGGAAGACTGCAGCAGTCAAACTAGCATGGCACCAAATTTATCTGCTTGCTCTCTGCATCATCAGGACAAGAGAGCTCTAAAAACATACAGCAGTCTCTATAGCAAGAACAAGCACACTTTACTGCTGTCTAGTGACGGGCCCCCCCATGCTAGCTGAAAAAAATTCTATATTCCATGAAAAGATATCAGACTTCGTCAGCTAGAGGAATAATCATCATGATACAGGACTCTGCAAATGACAGGAAAATTAGAGGAAAATCAAAATGCCTCTGCTTCTAAACAAGATTTTCCAGGTGTTTCGATGTTCATTCCAGGCGTTCATTTAGGGGAGACAGGAAAAAATGAGATGTTTGTAACAAATGAATGGGAATATACCAAGTCTAGTAAGTGAGCAAGGGGAGGCAGAAGAACACCGCCGAAGCACTATAGCTTTAATGTAAATTAAACTAATTTAATGGAAATACTGGTCTTCATCAGTTTAACAGCATTTTCAGTCAGAATAAATTAGACAAAAATTCTGTTTCTTAAATGTTTGAATTGTCCATTTGAAAAAATAAAAACACAAACCAAAGAACTACAGGTTACTCTCTGTTGACATCACAAATACTATACAAATTCTCTTACCTCAAGTATCAGCCTCTTGCTTGACACACCAGGCACCAACAACTTTAAAGTTTAAAATCAGGATAGCTAGAAGGACAATTGTGAGATTTGGACTCCCTTCACCCCAACTAAATTGCTAGTGGTAAGTTCATTTGTATGATCTTTTTCACAAATACAAATTTTGCTTACCTGATGCTGAGTTCATGATGTTCTGCTGCACGGAAGGACTGGTGGGAGCTGTAACATTCATCTGGGAAAGCATGGCCTTCCTAGGATCTTGCCATGTTGTTGTTTGATCAATGTGACTAAGACAAAAAAAACCCAAGAGTTAGGACAGTCACGCATTCACAACAACGACCTGCTAGCACAGAAAGTTTAACAAAAGATTAAGCCTGCCAACAACAGCCATATTCAAAACCAAGCAAGAACTGTTTGGATTCTTTCCAAGCATCACAGAATGTCAGATTCTCAAACCCTTACTGTGGCCGCCACCGCTTCCCCAACAAAGAGCTGTAGCCATCAGACCTAGAGCAATGGTGTGATAAGGCTCAACATGAGTATCGTAATCTAGCCTGTTGTACCATAACCAGATGTTGTACCCTTGAACTGAACACTCTCTTCCTTTTCTTGTTGATTAGTTACTTGTAATTTTAAAATGTGAATTCAGGGTCTTTAAAACCAAGCTAGTTATGTCTGGAATCTCAAGCACAGTCCAGTAACTTGGTATGATGAGTTCATATTCAGTGCCTAGGGAGTTGATATGAACTGACGAGTGAGTAATCATTAGTCTTCCCAAACTTTCTGTGCACAGACCACATCCTCAGATTATTTGATGGACTATTCCCTTCACCACTGAACATCTCTCCATGGTAATTTAAGTAACTAGTCACACTACAGCAGTAATATGAAAATGATGTGCAGCTGCCTTTCAACTCCATGTCAAAAGATGAGGACAGCCAGACTGTCAAGTAACCCAACTAGCCCTCTGCAGAACCTGATTCCAAACATTCAGAAGCTTAGATTTATCTGTTTCGAAAAAAAATGGAAAGTACATTCAGCATTGTCATACACAAAGGTATTCAATTCAATGGAAATACAAAAGTGTAATGAATGATTACTTCACCTTTTGAGTATGTGATTAGCATGTTTTCCTAATTAATAACAAATGCAGGCTATTCATAACAAGCATCAATATTATCTTGATGCCACTAAGCAGCACTGCTCCAAGAAGTACATGTGGACAAAAATAAAACTACTAATACACACTGAGCATTGACAACAAAGCTTGTTATCGATTTATTTAGAATGGGTATCAATTAAAACTCACATTATTATCAAGTGGAATCCAAGGCATTACATGGAATGCCCATTTTCATTTACTTCTGCAAAACCACCACATTTAAATCTGCAATATGAATTCTATTGGTGATCTGAGTTCAAAACTAGATACTCCCAACTCGCACCTCTGCTTTGTACCCATGTCTTTCATTGTGCTTTGTATGTATCTTGGTGGATCAATGTGTATTGGTACTGACCTATCAATCAGGCTGTAAATTTTCCATCTTCTTGTTGGGATTAAATAATAAATGTGTGGTAACTGTCCCCAATTCACAGCTTCTCTTATTTAAAATATATTCAAGTTTAGGAGCTGGAATTGTACTATTTTAGACATTCTAAAGGGATAAATAATTCAGACCTGTCACCTCAACACTAGCATCTTTGTGGACACTGACATCTGACCTTGCCACCCTGCTCTCCACCAGTGAGCAAGAAACCTACATAAGCACTGCTAGGATGTAATTCATTTGATCAGTTTAAGGAACGTACTGAAGGTGAATCTGGACTATTTTCTCCTTGAAGAAGGGAACCTAAGTTAACTAGGTCAAATACAGTGACATTATAAGAGATGAATCCAAACTTTGTTTTTGTATTTGCATGACCACAGCATCCAAGAGCTCTGGTCATAAATTAAGACCTCATCACAGGTCAAACCGGACAAACAAAACAGAATATAATTTTCTCCCTGCCCTAAGCAACTAATTGGTTGCCTAGAAACTTGCTAACAAAACCCTTGACTCCAATTAATAAAAATGTGCTCCACTGAATTATTAAATGTTTTTAACATATTACTTGATGTTTAGAAAGTTGGTATTTTCCCCCCAAATACCAAATTTGTAACTACTTCATAATTCCAAACAAGTGAGAATGAATAGATACAAATTCAGAAGATCATAAAATGGGGCAGCAGTCACCAAAATAAGTACTTATGTAGCATTATTTCTCACATTCTGAACATTGAGGGGACTTTCTGTTATAAGGTAGACGGTATCACAAAGTGGCTTTTAAAAAAAGTTTTAAGTTATGTATATTTTACCATCTCTAAACATGCACACAATTCCATGTCAAAGAGTTACAGACACACTGTAGCAGGGTCACAAAATAGGCAGGAATGCTATCCGTACAAATATATACTAGTAAACAAAGCTCTACTTTGTCTGCATGTGGCAACTACTGCCAGTTTTCCCATGTGTACAGGGAACCCCCCATTACTACAGCGTTAATTAAAATGGTGTCACTGCCATGTTAGTTTCCACAATACAGTTCACTTAATACAGGTACTATTAAGCACACTGCATCTTTGGTTGCGTGTTCTCCAATATTCAGCTCCACTGAGAAACATGCTACATGCAGCAAGATTTCATTTGCTTTTTAGCCTATATATTTATAAAACAGGGCACAACATAGTAAAGGCTGCCCTATATATACCGGACTATACACAAACCTTCATACTGAAGAACATTTTTTCACTTTTCTGCTGGTCAATTTCGAAAAGCAATGAAAGCAGGTAAAGATAATACAGACTTAAAAACACTGCACAGTAATGCTTCACAGACCATGTGTTTAAATCACAGTACCAGCATGTGCTACTCCCCCCCCTCTATTTCTGATTTGTTATATTTGCTCAACCCAGTTCTGAGAACAATGAGAACTAGGAAAATGCCACTGCACTCATGATAACACATTCATTTATTTCCATTTAACTCCTACAAAAATCCATGTAACACTATGAACTTAGAAAATGTCTACCTATGGCCACATATTTTATAGCTTTTGTTTCCATACACTATTTGAGTGTAGAGTAAGAAACAGAAGGAAAAAAGTTGTCTCACTGCATTACAGAACCATTTTTGCAGTTCACTTTAGAACACACTGAAACAACATTCACCAGTTTTTCCAAACAAACCTGAACATGGCATAGATTAACAGACTATGGAAGAAGCAATTTTAAAAGTACATCCAATTTTGAGCACAAGGACAGCATTATCGACTCCTCAAGACTGCTTAAGCACACGATGCAAAGTACAGTTAATGTTCATATAGAGTTGTTAACATGGATAGTAGGCGGCAGCAGGTTCCAACTTTTTCCTAGCTGAGTATCACCTCAGAGAAGTCAGCATGGTTCTCACTTGACCGACTAAACTCCAACCAGTAGTCATAGAGCAACAAGCCACAGAAGAAAAGTCTCAAAGCAAGCAAGCCGATTACATTAAAATCATACTAATCTTAAGGCTGGTTCAATAAAGTAAACTTTTTGTCCCCTCCCACTCAGCTCTGTGCTTCATGACCTACATACCCATTTCCCCCATACGTTCCCTCAAAACCTTTCTCTTCAACCCCCACCAAACTACAGTCCTTACAGGTACCTCACCTACTCCATATATCCTGAGTTTTTCTATGTTATATATTAAGAAACCACCCAAAACACATCACAACAGATCAGTTCTTTTCCACAACTTCCAAATCATGCTCTTCAACTTACGGAATACAAAGCAGGCAAACCCCTACTTACATGGATGAAACGTTTAAATAAATCCTCATACTATAGGAAGGAATACAGGTCTTCATTTTGCTCATAACTGCAGCACGTGCACTAGGGTAGCTTACTACAAACACTATGTGTTTTTCATTATCAGGTTAAGTATTGGAACAGGACATTCTCCCCACGTAAATGTCTTTCCCTCTGTTTTGAATAGCAGTGCAGAAAAGGTCTAAACGGACGTAACAAGAACTCTTGACACCAACACTACCTTTCCCTGCACTAAACAGATTTTTTCCATAGTAGCTGCATTACATGACAACTGCCCCAATCCATACATTACATTCTATTTTACATGACCTGAGCCATATCTTGATAAAGCACTACTGTCAAACCTCAAGATTTGTAAAAAGTATTATCAAATTATATCAAATCAATGAAACCTAGAGATCAGCCATTATGTTTAGTGCAGTACTATCAAATTAAATTTAAATTCTACCTACTCACGAACTAGAATTGCAGCTCTGTACTGTGTGCGCAGAACAACATGAGTAAATATTCTTGGAATTAAAATCAACATCTCTAGGGCAGTCAAGGAATGCAAGACATCTTACTTCACAGAATAAATTCTCAAATCCAACATCTAGCTATCTGACACATCTACTATTGTTCGTTTATGTCTAGGTGAAGCAAATCCTTGTTAAATTGGACAAATGTTGTACAAACTAAGGAAATCAACTTAGACTGTACCATAAATGTAACTGTGGTAACCGGCCTTAGAACAACACATCTAAAACACCCACAACATGCTAAACATTTGTCAGCAAACTTATGTCCGTTCTGCTATCAAAAAGAGTGACTGTTACAAGCCCCTACCCCACCACCAAAAACTGCTTTCAAAGTGCTGTGCATTATGAAGCTGCCTTTCCCCACCCATCCCCAAGTTTTACGGTAATATACAAATTATTTACATATTGACAAGAACAACTTTAAAGAAAAATGTTCTCATTTTTTGCACACAAAGCGCATTTCTGCAGCTACTAAGAATTGGAATTTCTAATTGAAGGAAATCTTTATTGGCATTAAACACTACCACATGCCTGAAGATTTGTCAGATTAGATTTCTAATCTAATTTTTAAGGATTTGTGGTTTCGGGGGGGGGTGTTGCTTTTGTTTGTTCGTTTGTTAGTTGGTGGGGGTTTTTTAAAGGATAGCGGAAAAGCAGCAAGGAGATCCAGAGACCTAAAAAATCGTATTTGTTCATTTTTATTGAAAATAACCTTTAGATGCTAATAGATTAATAAACCAAAACAATTTCTAAAAACAGAGAACTGATCTGTCTTTCCACAGTGGGATATACCTTCACATTTGCACTCCAGTTGCTGCACTGAAAAGACATGAATTGTATTATTGAAAGCCATGTCAGAAATGAACTAATACACAAAGAACACTCAAAAAATTACTTGAATCCTTTGAGAAAGGCTTATCTAAGAGGCCTTCAGTTCTGATACTCCATAGTATTTATAGCAACTACAGTGTCTCGGTTGGTAGATACACTTTTCAAGGTATGTTGAGGACTTCATTCATACAACAGAATTATCAGTCATTACAAAACCATGATATTTTTTCCCTTCTTTTGCCTTTATTAGCATAAAGTCACCTTATATATGGTACATGTCTGCTACATTATCTGTAGTGAGAACTTTCACAAGAAAGGATCTTCTCAAAAAAAGATACTAACAGAAGCAGGTCAGAAATTGCCAGATTATTTTACTAAAATGTGCAACAGAAATGTGCCATTAGGAAGAAAAGCAAAAGACAGGGAACAGATATTTCAATCTTAGGTACCAGATGAACACAGTATACGAAATTTCTGCAGCAGCAAAAAAACTGAAGAGGTCTAATTTAAACATAAAAGAATATAAACAAGGCAGAATAAATCATACATCACTTCTCTTTGTGTTTGGACATGATTCTTCATAAAAGGACATTTCAAAAAAATAGTCATAAACATTCAGAAATACAAGTTTTTCTTCACTATAAAAGCATCACTATAAAAATCTACACCAGTATCTCTTAATTAATGCATGTGTTTTACAACGTAGACAAGACTTATATTTTATGTCTGTGAGAAAATCATTTCCAGTCTCTAGTGAAGTTGAGATGACTAACTTGGATTTTGGTTTTCAGATTTTTGGGACTGTTTTAGGAATTCACTGGAAATCCTGTTTTATTAAAAGCAAAACACAAACACAGACCACTGACCACATCATGCCAGACCTACCAAAACTGTTGACTTGGCATTGTGTACTTTTAGTATTGGGGATGGATAACAAAAGCAAGTGCACAAATGAAGCTAAACCTAATTATTTTCTAAACTTGGTGTGAAATTTCAACTTTTCATTATATTCCATATGTGAACTGCTCCATCGACAAGCATGTCACCTATGATTCTGTTTTACCTTAAATGACTGAGCTACAGATTTTATTCTTTCATATTTTCTCCTTTATCTTTCTAATCAGCTGGTTTTCTCCATCCACACAGTTCATGACTTTCTGAAAGGTTTTCGTTTTTTATTTCTTTTCATCTAAAAACTTAAAGATTAGATGAATCATGACCATAGTAAGTGTCTCTTCATAAATGCCATTACTGAATTATTTTAGAGCTATCACCAGTACAATTTAGTACATCAGAACTTGACGTATATACTGTAAGTTAGTTCTCCTGGTGGTGCCAAGAGAAACTGAGAATTTCTGCTCTTGAAACTACCATAAATTGCCTTAAAAAAAAATTAAAAAATTCAACTTCAAACTAACCCCTTTGCCAAATCTTATATAAACATGTCCTGTGCATAGGCAGTGTAGGCTACCTGCAAGATACCCACCCACCTATCATTCTAGCGGGCAGAGAAGAAACCAAAATATCTACTTCTGCAGAGGCCTAATCTCTGCAGGAGAATCACCGATGTGGTGGTCTGCCTGTAGGGCAGCTGTGAAACTAACAGTATCTACTAATTCAAGAACAGAGCTGGATGCGCATTCCTAGGAAGGGTGGCAATAGCTAGACAGTCAAGACAAGTCTGACATGGCAGATGGGCTAGGGGACCCCACAGGTGAATTTCCCACAGTTCAGTTTAGAGATGGGATGAAAGAAAAAGTTTAGAAAAGAAACAGCCTCGGCATGAACTCCTCTGATTGCCACTCTCAAAAACCGTGACTGTCGCATGTAGAGATTTCTGGGTTACAGCTGATGATGTTTTTAGGATATTACACACAATGGAGTGGATTCAGCTTTGCCTGAGGGTAGAAGCTGTGACATTCTTTGTGCATCCTTTTTTCTGCCCTGTTCAGGGGATTTCGAGAATTGGAAAAGATTAAACCATGAAACTAAGTCTTCAGCTATATGGGCCATTTTTAATCAGGTGTTACTGACTTAAAAATGAAGTACACTTCTTTGCAAATAGTGTAACAAAGTTACTGATTTATACCTTAAGTAGCATTAATACACTGAGATGACACAAATTTCAATTCCAAGCAACAACAGTAAAGAGAAAAGCCTGAAGGTGAAATGATACAGCTCTGTTAGCTATTATCTTTACCCCCAATTCAGTCCTCCATAAACACTTCCCTAAATCTTCATCACGATTAGACAAGGACACACCTAAAATGGACCACGATTCTTCAAGGACTTTCCAACTGTCTTTGTAAATAATGAATCCAACAAAAGGAAAAGCTGTTGGTCATCTCATCGGCTGAGAGGTGATATTCTACCCATTGCCTGGGAAAGCATTGTGTTTCCACTTGTCCTCTCCATATTAACTTCCAATATTTCCTTAGGTTTCAGGAATATTACAGCCTAACATATATATAAAAGCACACAGCAGCAAAATTAATAACTTCTTAATCTCTTTCCCAAAAATGTCAGAAAAAAACCCTAAAATTCATAACACAGTGTGTCTCTTAAGAACAGTAATGTCCCCAGGCATAGCTTAATTGCCTCAAAGAAATGGAAACAGATAGAAGTTTCTAAATATTGCTGCAACACATAATATGGCTGTATTTTTTGATTTTTCATATTCATTCTTCTGCTTGACAGGTCTTTACACATTAACTAAACAAAACTTGTGTTGGACTACTCCATCTGCACCTCTGATGATGTCCTCATCAAACCACACCACAGGCAGATGACAGAGAGCATACTGGTGATATGACAATAGACAGCTCTATCCTACTTTCAGCTTGCAAAAGCATACCTTAAAACCAACATGCAATTGTTCAGTGTGTAATCACGTGTTGTGCCACAGCGGCCATTTCATTAACTTTGAGATAGAACAAGGTATATGAGAACGGCAGGCACGAACATCCTGTTGACCAGGTGGGAAGAGAGCCTGCCACAGCTCCGGCCCCTTAATCCAAGTATGAAATAGAACCATATATGCTATCTTACATAATTGCAGTCTTAGGCAGCAGAAGTTCATCCAGCAAATTAATGGTTTGAATCTGGACCAGAACAAAGCAGTAAGGGGAATTTAAATGCCTTAAAAATCTCTGACAAAACTTCAGTTGGTGCAGAAATAGGTTTTGCACACAGTCGCTAACAGTAAGGCAAGTTCTTCTACAAATCCCTCTGGAATTTATTCCTAAAGTGGTTGCAGCTTGCAAGATGCTAAGAGCTACCAGAAATTCCTGAAAGCATGGCCCATAAAGCCGTGAACACTGATAGACAAAACAGAGTATTTAGAGATACACAAAATACAGTATTTAACATTAAGGTATTCAAAGGCAGCCTTCATTAGCATTGGCCTGCATGCAGACAGTGCACAATACATACACCAGGGACTCAATACTAAGCTTTCTGTTCCAATTGTAAACATCATGCTGTTTTGAAGTTGCAGAACAGCACTGCCCTTCTTAGGAAAGCACTCACAGAAAGGTCCTTGCTTCAGAATGTATAATGCTAAAATGGACGGTGCGCAGTAGGCAATCTAACCATCCAGGCATAACTAATGGAAGAGATGAAGGCATGACAAGTTTGCCATGTTAGCACCACTTTTATTATCATGTACTCTCGAAACAACTGCCATTTGTCAAAGCAAAAATGGAAGTAATAACATGCTTATTTTTGCACTTATTATTCATTTTCCTCCTGTCCCCTCTTCCCATCCTGCACTCAAGGTCATCTAGAAAAACAGGGCTAGTATCACAGTGCTTGGAAGTATTTTAAATTGATGCTCAAAAATATGTTTCATGGATTCCTTTGTGGATTTCCCAAATAAAGTAAGATTATTTTCTGAGTTTCAGAAAAAAAAAGGATTATGAGGGCATTTTTATTTCCAGGGCTCTTTCCATTATTTTGAAAACTCTAAGAAACAGCAGTATTACAGACGTTAAGAAGAAAAGCCTGTGCTCTTACAGTCCTTGTACCAGTTCAATCCTTTCCCAAACTCCGTAAAGGACTAAATATTGTGATCACGTTCCATATCACCAGATTTATTTCATTTTAAACTTGCCCTCTCAGTTTCACAGCAGTAACAGGCTATATTTAAAGAAAACCTCTCCCTTCTCTCCACCCTGCTTCCAAAGTTATGAAGTTTGCTTCCCATGGTAAGTCACTCAGCATCCTCTGAATTTACCTTTCTTTCTCTCCTTAATTTTAAATGAAAGAGATAAAGATATATCACATAAGAGGGCAAATCTAAACTAAGAACTGTCTCTTAGTATTTCAAGTGAAATGACTGGATTCATTTAACTTTACAGATACCCTGCTATGCCCCTGCTCGGCAAACACAGAGAACACCACCTCAAGATGCAACCATTCTGTCTTCTCTAACACTAAAGACGAGATTAGACAAACACTAACTTTCACATTATTAAGGGAAGGGCAGATGATTTTCAGAAGTGAGGGACCATAGAATCCTTATCACTGTCTTGTCCTTTTATCTCTGAGATTCTATCTCATTTCTCTCTCCCTAGTTAGCTCTTAAAAGGAGACAAAGAAAGCAAGATGGAAATCAAATGCCTCTTTGCATAAACAGGAGCCAGGCAATTTTACCCCCCTTTCTATGTACCCTATTTCTGTTGCCTGGAGGTTTTCAAGTCAGAGAGGCTTGCCTAAGCATGCTGCAATAAAAGCCGCTATAGCCAGCTGCCTTAGTATCTAAAGGGGGTTCCTAGCAATCTATCCTGTTGCATAACCCTGAGGCTAACCACCACCAAGGAAAACAAAATATTAAGATAAAAAGATTCTTTAGGTTGTTTCCTTATTGCTCTAAGTAGGAAGTCTCAGAGGGCAGTTCAAACTGGTTGCTTGAGTGTTCAGACCATGATCACTCCCAGATGGCCTTGACAGGATGAGCTGACTAACAAACCATTAGGTAGGACCTACTGGAAATGAATGCCTAGTTTTCTGCTACAAAGAATAAGTGAATATGTTTTTCTTGCCATTAAAATAATTAATATTGACAACTATTTTTAATGTATGCTTCAGAACTGACACTTCATACCTTAAATTGATCAGCTGTTTGGATGTTCTCAGTTTTAGTCATACAAATAGTCTTATGGACTATCTTTTCCCTCATTTGAAACTGCAGCACAGGAAAAAACCCAACTCCCCTATTTCTTTTCCTATACTTATGTGGGTTTTATGGGTTTTTTTCTTGGTGGTTTTTTTTTTTTCCTTTTTCACTTCCACTTCCTGTATTACAGGTTTTTTTCATCCCTTTTTGACTCCTCCTTAGGACCATGTCTCAGCGACAGCTTTTTGCTTTTACAGTTCAGACAAACACTACATGCTGCAGAAGCTGGAGGCAATTATTCTTGTCCCTGAAGACTTTGCAGATTGCCAGTAAAACAAAGAAGAAAATTTTCCAACAGCAAGTTGCTGCCTGAGTCAGTACTTGTGAGATACCTGCTCAGCCAACTCTAGGCAATCTATTTTTCACCAGCAGATTATTCTTTTTTATCCCCCACACTTCAATCCCCTGGAGACAGGTTTCCCAAGTTCCAATGCACCAGAAGCAACAGATTTCTCAGCACCCAGATACAACAGACTGTTAAAGGCTATGTTTCGAAAAGTTATTTTTATTTATCCATTTAACCTAGAGTGGCAAAGATAATATAGAGTAAAAGCATGAGAAGAAATTAAGCTACTTCGATTATATACTTTAAAGTGACAGCTATAATAATTAAATGTATAGCATACTTAAATGTAATAGCTATTACATTTATTTTTAGAAGTGATCTAAAAATATTTTCAACCTGAGGATTTTCAAGTTCCAGGTTCTACACTTCCCTTCACCAGTCACAAAGAGTTTAAAGAGCATCAGTTTTAAAAGTGTTTCAGAAGACCATTGTTAAATAATGCAAAGTAAAACTAATTTTGAACTCAAATTTCATTGAAAGTTTCAGAAGTTATCAAATGGAAATTTTCCTTTCTACTTTGTTTTATTATTAAGAATTTGGGGAAGTCGCAGAGAACCTTGGTTTGACAGTGAAATCAGCAGCAGCAGAACAAGTTCTACCTTCTTTCTAGGAAGAAAAAATAAAGACCCATATATTCTTTAAAAAATCTTTTAAGTTTTAACTTAATCCATTAAATCAACATAATAAATACCAATACCTCAGCTTTTATGTATTTGATTTGCAGTAATTTGATTTGCTTTCTGAGCATCTTTTGGTATGAAGTGAATTAAAAATAGTGATTATAAAATGTGTTAAGCACAGGACTTTCTTTAAAAGCACATTACTTAAATTACTAACAGTTCTTAAAGTACAAATTTCATTCAGAGATATGTAACAGTTTAGTCTTTGCCAAAATTAGCAGCTACCATGTTTTATCAATAAACAGTGAAGTACTTATTTAGAAACTGTTCAACCCTACCCTTAGATGCAAAAAGATAGCAAAACAAAACCCACAGATATCCAACTTTTATTAAACTTCAGTGGGAGATTTATAATAAGAGTTGAAGTTCCCAACAAATCCTAAATAACTTAGCATTACCACCTTAACTTCGTATAAATTAATTCTAAATTTATAATCCCTGCAGTCCTCATCTACTAATTATGAAAATCAGGATTCAGCCATTGGGAGTGTGTGTTGCTGCAGTGGGAGAAGGGGGAAGATCATTATGTTTACTTGCTGGCATGCTTTTTTAAAAAACACATACTCATAAAATACATGTCTAGAATACAAAATCATGCTTAGTAGTAACAGGTCTCTCTAATACAATAAAGATATGAATACATACTACATGTAAGAGATCAGAATACAGGTCACAGCAGAAGTATTCTAATGGCTGAGAATACCATTATAATCAAGCTCTCCTTCCAGCACAGTCCGTCCCTACTTTCTAATAGTCCAGGTCACAGACCTCCCCAACACAAACTTTATGCTTGAATAGTATGGGGTTTATTTTTCTTTTAGGAAGTAGAGCCAGCTCTTAATACAAGAACTGCCTTACAGTGTTTGCTGACCATTAGTCAGCACTTCCCAATGACCCATCCCTTTCCTCCCCTCCCTTTCAGTTCCAAATGCTGCCATTATCAACTTCCAGGTTTTCCTTTTTTTGCCTGCAAAATTCACAAACTGTTTTAGAAATTCCCTTGATAGTGAAGAAGCTTTTTTCAATCATTGTTAAGTCACTTTGAACTCTTGGACAAACTGAGTTCTTTTAATCTCTTCTATAAGATAGGCTTTCTATAGCCAAAAGTTGTCTTATCACCATTCCACAGGGCTACTTTTGCCCATGAACCAGGCAGCCAAAATCGTTTTGAACCCTTCAATTCAAAGTTGTAAGTGCAAGCTCTGAAGGTTGTTCAGGTTTTGTCTGTTTGCTTGGGTTTGGACCACTAAGTAGCTAGTATATAAAATTCTGGAGGCAAACTGTATTTCTTTCATAACCTGTCTCTGGAAGATATACTGCTATTGATCTCAGAAGTGCCAGTATGCACTATCACACAACAGTAATTTCAAGAGCCGAGTAACAGCATACAACTTTTCTGAATTTTAAGCTGTAAATTAGAGAACACAGTAAATGGAACAATATTCATCCCAATTCCATGTCAACTTCCCACAAAGTAAGACTTTGTATAGGCTACCCGACATACACCTGCCGGGACAAGCTGTGTGAACTGCAAATGAACACATGGTTACAACGTGGCTCCATCATAGGGACGCACTGTCACTGCAAACTTCAGAATATATCCACTCTTGCCCTTTAAACTCAGTAATCTAGATTGTAACCTTCAGATCAGAAGAGGCAAATCAGTACCTGCAGGCAAAAAAAGGAGGATATATGGAAAGAAGAACGAAACCGCCAATATATTTTTTAATTAATATTCCTTCATAGTCATCCACAATTGGCCTGCTAATACCTAACATTGAGCTAATACAACCCCCCTTTTGTCTGCCCTGCTCCAGAAATTTTCAACATTCTCATAGAATGTCTGATCCATATCTAGTGACCTAAATCAAATGCTTCTAGTCATCTCTTACTGAAAGCTTTTTAAAACAGATGTCATTTTTTTTACATCAATTTCGTACTCAGAATTATGGAAGAACGAAACAAACCAACCACTCTTCAGCTCCCAGTTTCTTAGTTTTGAACTGAGAGGCTTGAATAAACAAAAAAAAGTAAACATTCACTTGGCTAATGCTCTCTGAGCTGTGGTTTTAACATTTTATAGTTCCAGGTACTTACCCAGCAACTTCCTTCCAGAACTTATCACTCAAAAGTTCAGTAGCAAACAGGCACTGTTTGGTGTTATCTTTCAAATTTATTCTGCAATAACTTTATATCACTACACAGGTCATTATCTTAAACTTTATCTCAAAACCTTTCAAAAGTAAACTGTACATTAAAAAGAAATAAATCTATTTTCAGATACCCTGACTCTAATTCCGTAACTTGGCACACTGCAGCTTCTAGTCAGTCTTCTCTGATACCTTGTTGTCCTTTAAATATATTTTCAGAAATCTGTTCTTCAGAAGAATGTTACAAAATATTTATGTTCAAATGAGGATTGAAAAGGCCTGTTACAGATCTGACATCATCATGTTCTTCTCTACAAGAAACCTACTTGCATTTTCATGTATATCATGAAGAACAAAATGTTACAGCATAACAAGGGCAAAGCATATGCTGCAGAAGACAGACAAAATATCCAGTATGAAACTGAGAAAGCGGAAAAGGCCATGAAGTTGAGTGGCTCTATTTTAGAGCCCCCATCCTGAGCTCTTCAGGATTGCAATCCTACCTAAGTAAATGGACCTTGACTGCAGTCGTCCTGTAATCTACCAGTCTATCTGGTAACTCACCTACTCTACTACAGGGAACAGCTGCTTGGGCAGCAGGCATCATCCAAGCAGCCAAATACCACCTTCTGTGCTGGAGCATGCACAGAGCTGGCTGGAAGCTGCTGCTGCCAGCAATACTTCCAAATGAGACAGGAGGAGGAGAGCCTGGAGGCACACTCCTGCTCACAGAGCAGGTCAGGAACTGCTCTTTGCAGATTTTGTCGATGCAATCAATGGGGAGGCAATAGGTAGACCGTGGATTTGTCCCTTAAATACAGTAACTGCAGTGAGATGATACCACACTACCAGTACACACAAGACAAATGAATCTGTTGATGGAGTCACTCTGCTGCAATTAAGATATTCATTGGTGATGAGGGACTTCACATAAATCAATTTCCTAGATATCTTCATCAGATGCTGAGTATCTTATCTGAAAATCACTGTATATGTTGGAGTAACAGATGTCCTGCAGGTGAAAGCTGCTGAAGAACAGTTTGCACAAAAATAAATCATGTCCATATAAAATTAATTTGCACCCTATCCAGAACTGTGCAAGGACCTAATAAACTGTTTAATTACTGAAAACCTGTAGCTGTTTTGTGAGACAATGAAACTCATTTAAATTTCTGCACTTTCATAAAATTGAAGGGTACTACACTCCAAAATCATGCAGATCTGAAAACATGGTTTACCTGGCTCCGTAACTGTGGCGCTGATTATTTATTTTCAGTCATGTAAGAAGGAAGAAAATCGCTGTGAAGCACTTCAGCACAGTACTAGGGGTGATTAATTAGGGAGTGGCAGAGGAAAGGATGAAACATCAAAAGAAAGTGAATAGTGAAAGTCTAAAAGAAGAAACATGACTTGCAGAGGAATCTGACAATCTGGTAATACCAACACCTCCTAAGGAGCTGAGCTTCATGAAGAGAAGCTGAAGCAGCCAAAGAAGGAGGCTGAAATCTCTAAGTTTACAAACAACAGAAAGAATTCTTGTAGAGAATGAACGAACTGTTGAGTTCACTGGACAGAAATACATTGGGGTCTGAGAGATTAAACTGGGAGGCAGACTCTCACTAGAATGGAAGGAAATACTGAACAAAAACATTATGAACCCTCTCCTACTCTTAGGCAAAGGAAGAATTCAGAGCACTTCAACTTGGGTGGAAGAATTAACTCAATTTGTTGAGCAGCAAACTACCACAGAAAGGAGCACAACCTATCAGACAGACTAGCAACTGTAACAGAAGGATACAGCTCTATTTGAATATCAGCAGCTGAAGAACACTAAAAAGAGCATAATAAAGGAGAAGAAAAGCTGAAAGCTGATATAAAATTTTCCCAATGTAAGAACAGATTTTGTTTTTAAATCTGTACAAGTCAAAATAGAACTTTCCATACTTGCAAAGCAAAATCACTGTTCCTTCTATTAAGCATCTAAAATGCATTGTACGCATTCACTGAGAAACAGAAAAAACATCATCAAAAGCTGCAAAGGAGTAAGTTTTACTGTAAAAACTATATGCCAGCTGCATATAAGAAATGTTCCCTTCTCGGTGCTAGAATTCTTTTTAAAAGTGTTGTGCAATTCTTTCTTCTCTTGAAAATCTTGCCTAAAAAAACTAAGAAAGGAAAAGTTCCCCTGCTCTCACATTTGCAAATTATTAGATGAAACTCTTTCACTTCACCACACTGACAACAACCAAGATTTCCCCCCCAAGTTTTGAACAGAAGGATTTTCTAAATCTATGCAGCAAATATCCCAAGACCCTATAGAAATGTGCATGTATTCTGTGTTAGGTGGTAACTCTGTTCTCAGCACAGAGAAAGCCAGCACTGACTTGGCAGTTCTGTGCACAAAGCTGCCCATTTGCTCCTTGCTCTCCTTGTTTTTGCTTTGCTGATCAAAGGAGTTGCCAAGTTTTTTCTTTACCATTACAAGGCAGGAAAAATGGCTCTCCTCGGAGAGGCCCCTTGTGAAGGTCACAAAGGTTAGCTCCACAAGCCCTAGAGTCTGCTCTGATGCTGGAGTGATTGGCTGGCTTCCCTGCAGTTCCCCTGCATTTCCCCTCCTTCACAATAGTGCACTGGTTATGGAAACTAAATATGAAAGAACGTGCTGGGGGAGGAAAGAATTTCTATGGAGACACAGTCGAAAACACTCAGAAGTTCTACTTGCCTGAGCAGCCTGAAAATCTACCATTCTAAAACATTTGATTTCTTTCTGGAAAAATGAAAATAAAAATTTCAGCATGCACCCCCCCTTAACAAAAATTTGAAAAAAAGACAAAAGAGTTTGCTTTTTCTTAGAATACGAACAAATGCATACTAGTCTGCCTTGGTCTGTAAAAAGTTGTTTCTTAAGATGTTTACTTGCCCCACCTCTGGACTTAATCAACTGGAACCCACAGGTCACACCCTCTTAACGAAGACGGAAATGAAGCCAACTAATCAGGATTCAGATTTGTAGCACCTTCCAGCTCCCAAGCAGTATCACACCAGAGATATTTTTAAAATGTTACAGAATATATGAAAGCTTGTTTACAGGCATCTGACCCCAATTACTTTTAGGTCCTAAAATTAAGTAATGAAGATATCTTTGAATACCCAGCAACACAATCGTCACATTTCAGATGGCTGATTAAAAACACTCCCCATTTTCTATAAAATCAAACCTACCAATCCACAGGCAACCACAACTACTTAGGTTTTTCTTAAACATAAAAAATTTAACCTGTAGTGTGTACACTGAAAACTCTAGTCAGTTTGAAGCACCTACTCCTAGGAAACAGACTGAATGTTGGTCTAAGTAGGGGAAAGTAGCATGAAGTTTGTATATTAAAGAAGGAGGTTTTTGAGGCTTCATTTTTTGGGGGCACAATTTTGCATCTCTTTACAAATAAAACTTTCATTCTCAGCATTGCTCAAAAAGCTTTCTTACCACCCTGAAAGTCAAGCCAAGCTCTTTCCTCTCTATATAAACTGTAGGTGTCAAGTTCTGCCTCCAGTGCCATCACCCATATGTTTGGACAGGTGAAGCCAATTACAACTCAGCCATCAGTGTGTTTGATGCTGAACCCACCTCTGCAGCTGAGTTCATTATGTTACCAGGAGTCAAAGTACTTCCAGAAGTAGTCAAGTTGTATAGCCCCACTGACTAGGTATTTCAATCTGTTTAAGTACTCTCAAGATCTAACAATATCCAGTAACAGAGAGGCTCGTGCTACAGCTTTTTCTTCCTAGGAGGAATCAACAGGCTTCTTTTTCCTATCCCGTCACGTCTGTTCACAAAACACCTAGGAAAACAAGCCCTCTGTATTGGGAGACAACAATAAATGACTGACAATGCCAGAATCTTAAGGAAACTAAGCTGAAAACAGTTAAATACATCATTAAAGAAGATGCAATATCATAGTTCATATAAAAGCATAGAAGTGTAAGTGGGATTTTGATCCAGTTACTTTGATCTATTCACCTGTAAAAATATATAGCAAAATGTACAGACACCTCAAGGGTCTCCAGAACTGCTTCTCCTACAAGTTCAGATTCAAATGCAGAAGCATGAGGAGAACAGAGAGAAATTCGTGCAATAGTCATACTGTAACAAAAAGCAAAAGGTATATAGGAAGGAGCTGCACCTGATCATTAACACTTTTTACTGAAGAAACATTTTAAAAAGCACAAAACCAAAATACCAAATTCCTCTCTTCCTCTTTTGCAGGAGAGCTTTTATGACCAACACTTGCCTTTTTTTTTTTTTTTAAATCCCCTTTTTTTTTCCAGCTGGTGCAATGAGATAGCACTTCTGCCTGAAAACATTATCGAACTTCCCGAGCCTCTCTGGGCATGGCTGCAAAGTCCAGCACACCTAACATCTACCAAACCCAAGCCCTCCTCAGCTCCCATACAAATGCCAGGTGCACAATATGCTGGCCAGCAAAAGGCAGTCACCAGATTACCTGAAACATTTACAATGCCAACAGATCACTTATCTTTGTAACTTGCCAAGACAATAAAACGCAAAAGGAATCAGTAACACACCTTGTTTTGCCAGCAGGCACATCTTTGACCACCTCGGTATGGGACAAATATTCTTAGTCTTCTGGCTGATGTTGCTATGCAAGCAAAAAGTCTCCCACAGTATATGCTGTGCCAAGATTAAGGCACTTCTCCTGGCCCTGCCTTTGTTACTCAGGTGACAAAAGTACAAGGCAAAAAACGTTTTTTTGCCGTCACCTACTGAATTCACACTAGGGGGCTCTGCGGATGTAATCACATTTTCTGAAAGGTATTTACTTCGTGACTACATTAACCCACTCCCTATCTAAGGAATTAAATTCAGTATCTGGAAAAGGTGGAGCAACAACACCTTACCACAGCTCCTGTATTCTTACAGACATCACAGCTAAGAGGAAGGAGAAAAACAAAACAAAAAATACTTAAAAATATCCAAGGGCATCAAAACGAACAGAAGACGCTAATAAATGAACAAAAACCCCTCCATAAGCAGCAAGGCCAAGACTCCACCCAAACCTGTAACATGGGAGAAAGCTGAAGCCTAGGACTACGGTTTTGTAAGTTTTTATGTTAAAGGTTCTGATTGCTGTAATTCTTTAATGATGATACAACTGGGCCAAGAAACAGGCAAACTGTAACCAGCCTCTTTCTGCTGTACGTAATGCAGGAAGAACTTCCAAGACAGCTTTGGAAAGCAACCCCCTTCAAAAAAACATTTTAAGAAAATGCTGAGTAATTCCCTGATACAAGACTCAAGCAATACAAGAATCCATCAAGTGGACGTAGTACCAAATGCCCTACATTAATTCTTAAACCAAACAGAAGAAAGATGTCCAGAGCTACTACCTTTTTTTGAGCAACTTAAAATTACAGGAGAATTACTAAAAACAGCCTGAACACCTATGTTTCTCAAAATTTGAATTGAAAAGAGTTTCACGTATGGCAAAAAGCTTAAACATTTCATTACTTACCTCAGTTTCTTTTAGTTTTACAACTTACAATGTAACTAACACATCAATAAGCTCTTAATTTCTAAATCAACAAAAAATTATATAAATTGATCACAAAATATGAAAGGAGAAGAATAAGGACAAAAACAAGGATGCAGATCAAAATCAGCAAGTTTCACACTTTCTATTTCAGCATTATGGATGGCTCAACCCATCAAATATCATATTTGATCTCCAAAGTTAGGTTTTAAGCTTAAACAAGGACAGGCTTTATTTTTTATATTCAGCCTAGGAACACCTGTAAACCTAATGTTATGTTGTTTAAAAGTGGCTAGTATTTCTTGGAAATTTCAATTCTGACATCATACAAAAATGCAACTCCTAAAATTTTTTACACCTGAACAACTAAATCAAAGCAATCTTACCACAATTTAATTGCTCACACCAGAAAACGTCATGTACGCCCATGGAAGGGAAACCTGATCAACTAAAAACAAAACTGCAAAATGCTTTGTTCCCAATGTTTTAAATACAAAATTACACGAGAATACAGTGGGTTTCCAATAAGAAAGGGAAGCAGGACAAAGAACCCAGCAAAACCACGTGTGCCAAAATAGTTGTTATGAGGTAGCTTAGACCAGTGGTCTCCAAATTTTTTTGGCCACAAATGCTATCGGTAAAAAAAAATTTGAAGTAGGCACCCCCAATGTATGTATATTTATTAATTATACAAATGTACTACATACTAAGAATATTATAAAATATACACAAAAATAGGAAGTAAAAAAGGATGAGCTAAAGATGAACTAACCACTAATGTATTTTATTTTTTGAATTTTAGTTATTAATGGTAGAAAATACATTTTCTTCCCACACCCCAGTGGATTGCCCTACACACCACTTGGGATGCATGCATGCCACATTGCAGACCACTGGCTTATAATGTCTAAAAGATGAATGTCATCCTTCTGAAATGCACTCAGTTTCAGAACTTGGAATATGACTTACCCTAAACTAGCCAAAAATACAATTAAATTGTTTTTGAAGTAAATTATGCCGGTTGACCACACTGCTCTTACGTGTTTGTTGTACAGCTATTGGAAAGACTGATAAGAGCTATATTTTAAATCATAGCTAAAAACATACATGTTTTGTTTGTAACAGACTTTTACTTTTAACAGGAATCGTATTTGTTACATTCCACCAAAAGCTGTTGAGACTTCTTCTAGAGGTGTAGGCAGGAGACAAGGCAAAGCTAGGAGCATTTAACACTGCGAAATACTATTTTACAAAGAGATTACATCATTTCATCTTTCCAACTGGGAAATCTGTTCAGGCATATTACAAATACCACCTGAAATTAGGAATCTCACACTGAAAGCTACTGGAATTTCCATTACCTTTCTATTTTCATAGATGTAAAGAGAAATATAACCTGGAGTTCATGCTGAAGAAGATCCAGTCCTAATAATTCACCAAATACAAAAGGATTGGGAGAGGGAGTGAAAGGAGGAAAAAAGGTTGTTGTAGCACAAAGCCAAGTCCAAATCCAGAAGACAAAACAAAATCACAGCCAGCAATGAAGCCAGGCCTGACATAAAAGGCACAAGCTACTACAAAGGCAAGGTTTCCCCCATTCACTGCTTGCTGCAGAGAAGGAATTCTTTAGTGTGCCACAGTTTTAACATCAACTCACAACTGAAGGCCAACCAGCTAGTCATTGATCACCTTTTGAAAACTACTACCTCAGAGGATGCTGGCTTTAGCTTGAAAGATACTCTACTAAGAAAACAGAGCTATGACAATCTATACAGATATTTATTTCTTCTAAATGTTATTACTTCTTGCTAGATCAAACAAGTAGGTGTTCAAACTGTATTCGAGCTAATGAGAAGTGGGACAGGTTGGAGATTCAGCACTACTCTTAAGGCTTTTTGAGTCACTGGGCCACAAGGTTCCATTTCTACATACGGGTAAACAGAAGAAAAAAGAACATGCCCAGGAAACCAAGAAGAAAGAAAACACTTTGAGCAACTTAGCCTTATTTTGATCCAACACTCCTCAAGCATGCAGTAGTAGTAGCACCCTAAGACAGTCATCAGAAAGACTCAAATTCTTCATCAGTACAGTTGACTCAAAAAAACCTGGTAAAGTGGCGGGGGAAATTATGGCCCACTTAGTAAGCCTACATTTGTTATGTGAGAGTGCTATTTATAATGTCACATGCTGGAACTTGTTCCCAAGCTAGCTAAACCTACATGTTTAATCGACTCAACAGACAATGCTGCATTGTCAAGACTAATCTTTTCCTACAGGCTACAGTTTCTAAACCATGAAAGCTTTTATACGTTTTATTTTCTTAGCAGTTCTGAAATCAGAAAACTTCAAAATACACACACACACGCGTATATACACAGAGTATGTATTTGGGTATACTACACTGACTACAACTAAATTCACACATCCATATGCAAACTGAGTCATCAAAATGTCCAAGCATGTTAAAGAACATGGGAGTCAGCAGGTTCTTTAAGTTCCTATTTCAGATATCCAAGACAGAAGGGACTAAGGAAGAAAAAGCCTGGAAGCATTCGTATCACCAATACACACCATGTGACACATGGAACAGCAGCTCTCACACACTTGATTTTGACTAAGCCACCTTATAAAGCATTTGTTTCAAGTTACTTCCCAAGAGTAAAGTTTTGGGAAGAAAGAAATCTACTTCTAATTAGATTGAAGTCTGAGAAGCTGTCAATTAAGAACTAATTTAAACAAAGATTACCCTGAATGCTGCACAGAGACTGGATTGCCAGCTCCTGCAGACCACTTTTTGTTCATATTGATGAAAAATGCTTTCAGGAAAAAAAGCACATTTAGGGGAAAAAAAAAAAGAGAGATCAGAAGATACCAAGTTTTGCACAGTAAACAAGTTTCATGAAGTAATCTACAGTGAAATGGAACTTAAGTTTTTCAACATTTCTATACCAACTATCAAGACAACTGCTGAATTTTCAGAACCCAAATGATTCAATTACTATTTATTTAAAACAGAAAACTGGTGTAATCTCTTCTGTAATCAGCTTCAGAAAGCTGAAGTTCAGTATCTTAGGATCCACAAAGCAATTTTGGTTTTTTAACATTTCTCCCGCCTCCCCCAAAGCTGATAAAAAGAAACACCTCAGAGAATAAAACTATTACATCTCAAAAGCTCTTGAGCAGCTTCATGAAAAAATAACAAATAAAGAAGAAAAAATAATTAAACTATGCCTTCTCAAACTACTGCCAGATGTAAGCAAGTAGCACAACTGAAGTCTTCATACTACTGCCAAGCAATTCTGATAAGGGCACTTGAGTTCTTTAAGAAGTTGAAAGTCAATCATGATTAGCTGGTCTAAATGCCTATAAACCATACAACTAAATACACTGAACAGTTTCCAAAAATACAGAGCGTGAAAGTAAAGCTAAACATTAGAGACATCCACGTACAGATGTACATATATTTTTCTGTATAGACTGGTTGTTTAATGAGTTTATATTTCAAGTTTTTATAGTTAAAATAATGAAGATTATATTTGAACTCACTCTTCGTTGCTAGTATCTCAACAACACAGTACTCAACAACAAAAACAGTCTTCCCTTTTTAAAGGGCAATGCCTCACTGTAAAGACAACTTTCAAAAGGATATATTCAAGTACATGCAACATTTCTCGAACATAGCAGTCATGAATGACATTGCTGAGCATGCTGCATCCAGCACGCTGCTGATAAAACCTGTTTCAGACATTTTGCCGTATCTCATGCTTCATTAACTCAAGTTGAAAACAACCTTCTAAAACAAAGGAGGGCTAAATTAACAACCATCATGTCTTTCCTCCATAATGCATCTCCAAATTTTCCCATACCAAGCAGCCGTCAGGTTTATACTATAATAGGATAAAACAGCTTTGCAAAAACAATGTATTTCTCCCTTTAACAACATGCTGAAGGGCATCTGGTTCCATTTGTTTCACTTATTTCTCATCTTCTCAAAAACACCATTATTCAACCTGACTGCAAAAATCAAAAGAAAAAGTTGTAGATGTAAAGCTGCTAAATTACTTAAAGCATAAAAATTTGACTCCAAAAAGCCAAGCCATGTTGGAAAGATGTTCTTTCAATTGCCACAGGGTCTAATGCTATTTTGACAAGACTGCAATTATGCTTCTGTTACAAGAACAGATCTTGTTCTCCATGTCTTGCCAGGATAATACTGCTTTTAATTAATGCTTTTGTTGTGAAGCATACCCTCAGGCAGTAATAAGTTTTATAATAATTTCAGTATGTAGCATGTATTTCCCCACATTATTTATTCAAAATTTCTCATAATTTGGTCTCATAGATAATGTCCAAGCCCTTACTTCCCAGAATTCCTTAAAACATGGCTAAACACTGTTGTGCCAAGCAAGACATTGTTAGAACATGTCTTCATATGATTGTTTTCCTCTGCTTCCCTCGAGAAGAAAGGAACATTACGTGCCTATCAGACTGGCACAACCACAAGAGAACTAAATTTCCTCTTAAACATCAATCCCAGTTTCACTTTCAGGAATTGGCACATACATCTTTCTTCTTTTCAAATAGTTGATACATGCTTTTACTGTATTATCTTTTAAATAGAGTTATAATCATTGTCAAAGTGTCATAAGGTGCCGATCTTCATGTTTACTGATCACTAAACCTAGGTAAAAAAATCTAAGTGCAACTTTTATTCTTACAATCCACTGTATAACCCACCTCTCAAATTTGATAAGTCGTGCTAAAGGAAATTACAAACCAGAGGTTCAGTGAACAAACAGGCACTTACTGAAGTTGCAGAAATCTAGACATATATTTATTCGAAGCCTGAGACAAGTAAAGTACTGTGTGGGAAATGTTATGAAATCCCTGTCAAGAAAACTAGGCTTCAAATTTAATCCACTGCCTCTCTCTACCACAAACAGCTGTGAACGCACTCATTTTTGGTTTAAATGTTATTAATTAATAAAACATGACTGTCTAATTAACTCCACAAGAAGGTGGGAAGTTTCAAACCAATTCTTATATGCCAATTAAAACTGGCTTTACAATGTGTTTGGATAGATTGCATTGACTTTGAAAAGTAAAGTCAATATGCAAGCTGCTGCCTTTACAGACTGCAGGGACCCATTTTTATCTGCCACATGTTCTCTGACCAGAAATTAAAATTTTAAATCTCACTTCCATTGGAGTATTCAAGCTTTTTTTTTTTCCTTTCCGTTAAAGTGGTGTCTATATTTCAGTAGACTCGGTTTTCCAAAGTGTTTGAGCACTAAAAGCAACACTAAGTTTATACCTTCAACAGAGAAGAGTTGATGTTAAACATTATTTCCATTTATTTTCCATTACTTCTTTATTTCTCTAATAAAATGGATCCGACATTCTGACTGATCTCTCAGAAGAGAAATTAACTTCAGAATCCTATCCCCATTTCATGCAGAAACAATCTTCAGTTTCTTCTGCATCATCTTCGCATGACTGCGCTGAAAGTAAACATTTAAATAGAACAGTATTTGCTAAGAATAAAAGTACATATTGTCAACAGTGAAATTCATGGATTACATTATCTGACCTTTATCAAGAAGGTCAAACTAGGTGACAGTCATCTCTACTGTCTCCAAATCTTCTTGCAGTTGCTGGAAGGTGCATCTGCCCAAAAGGGCACCACTTGAATTTTTTAGCCAGGTTGGACTTGTTCACGAAGCTTAAAATCTGATGAGCTAGTAAAAAGAACAGCAGGTTGAACTCCGAGCTCTGCAATTTTGATTTGCAAAAGCAACCAGAGTAGAAGCGTTCTAAGGCTTGCAACATCACAGAAAATTAAGTTAGTATGAACTCTGTTTAAACAGTTTAAGAGACGTAAGACCACTCACACACACAGAAACAATGGAATTGTGTATACATAATTGTTTTTATAATCAAACCTACCACAACTTTGAGCTTCTGCAGACTTAACTGCCAGCTTCTTCTACACCACCGACATACTTTCACAGCAAATAATTACTGATGGAGTTAATCAGAGGTGTCAAAGTGAAACCAAAAATGACAATGTTAAGCACACAGGCTTTCCTTATAAGAAGTGGTTGAATTGCCACAGTCAACAGAAATTCACTGGTTGTCTTTGAACAGCATGCTATAAGCACTGATAAATTACCCTTATGACTCTTCCCATTTTCTTTAAGAGGAAGTCTTACTGCATTACTCTGCTCCCAGTGTTTCTTGGAAGGAAGCAAAACTTAACCTTGGAATGAAAATGGATTCATCAAACAGAAGCAGACTGAATAAGGAGTTAAAGTATTAGACTTCTGGTAATCAATCTTAACACAATAGCATGTATATATACAATGACAAATCATTCACCAAAGAAGGAAGTATTCAGTCTCTGAAAACCTGTAAATTGGCTTCAATTAACTGTACTATGAAACCCCCTGTATCCTGATACAGAGCAGTATTAAAAAAGGAAATTAAAGTCATTAATCTTTACTGTCTCTTTCCTGTTGTTATTGGGTGACATTACCACCAATGGCATATCCATTGCTACTAGAATGAAAAAATAGGTCACAATCTAGAGTATAAAAAAAGTGCATAACTCACAAGCGAGATTTCTTTTCTCTCTTTATGATTTTTGTCACACTGGCTAAGCTGCATAAAGTTACTCTGTAAAGACTATTAAAAAACACATGAAATAACTTCAAATAAAAAAAATATTCAGAATTAGAACTACAACCTTTAGATCCTCTGGCACACTTGATAATTTCTACTTTGAAAGAACAGAAATTTCATGGTGTACAAAGTCCCTGACTGGACTTACATGAAGTATCTAACACTGCTATACGTTCTCATTCCAAGGATGTGTCAGTCATTGAAATTCAATATTGAATACTGAGTATTTTAATGTCATTTATTTCTTAAAACATGTTTATGTGTTATAATTATGACCTCTGATTAGAATAAAATCATATACCTTTTGATTTATGTATCCAATTGTATACATAAGGGTGAATGAAAGATTCACAGATGAGCTGAATACATCTTTCTGTAACGAACACATACACTGAAACTATTTGCTCTATCATCATATAGTAGGAAAGTTAATTAAAGCATTCAAAGTTTACTTTAGTTTCACACAGCACAGCAGTAAAACCAAGCTGGTCAACTGGAAGAACAACTCATAAATCAAAAAGGAGCTGTGTGTAGCAAGGAACACTTCATTTTTTTATTCTGGTGTTTGAGCTGAACCATAACTGCAGTAACTATTTACATAAGGAACAGAGAAGAGATTTTAAAAAAACAGTGAACTTCAGTCACTAAATTTATAAAAGACTAGTTTATTCACACTTTTAAATGTCTAATAGAATATCTGAAGAAAGTCAATGGTACAGGCTTTCTTTGTTAGTATCAGTTCCTCCAAGAACAAACCATTACAAATTCCTTTACTAGCAGACCTGCACCTACACGTTTCTTGTTTTCTTGTTTCCACCCATCAGCTCCTGTTGGTCAGACACTCAGTATCCTTCACCATCCTGCGTTGCCTATGGCAAACAAAACAGCTACTTGTATTTCCTGAGCAAAAAACACAGCACAAAACAAGCCCATCCTCCTCTTAGGCTTCTATATCAAGTCTAACTTGACTCTAGGAAATAAAGCAGTAGACTGCTGGTTTTGTCACTGAAAAGCGTAACACACCATATTGTACAGGCATGCAATTATCATTTCAAACTGTCATTACTATCTAAACCTAAGCTAAATCATTAGCTGGTTTATTGCTTTTGTGGAACACTTTGCGTCAACACAAGGGAGAAATTAAGAAATGCCAATTCTGCATTATTTTTCAGTTCCTTTCTATTTCAGTCTCCCTATAAGCCCTCCCTCATCCTACCTGCTGTATGAATTTGTACCTTGCTCTACACACCCATTTTGCTGGTAGCTGTGCTTCAAGAACTTGCAAGCTGTTCAACAACGAAACTACCCAACAACCCCCTAAAAAATGCCAAACTGTGATGTGGTTACAGTTATGAACAAAATTATGTGACTACCCTTCTCTCAATAAAGCTTGCACTTTTTGTGATTTATACTACTCACGTAGATCATCAAAACATCTGTGATTTTTGCTTGCAAAGGTGTACTTACAAAACTTTTGAGGACAAGTACTTACTCTGATTTTACGTGGACTGGTAACGGTCAGAGACACAACAGACATTTAAGACACTTAAGAGTTGTGTGGCATAAGTACACTAGTTTCAGTGTTGAATGTCCCACTTAAAAATAGAACAACCTAGAACATTTATCAATACCCCACTTTAGACCTAAACCACTCTGCTTCTGTAAAACCATTTTTATTTCCTCCAATTCCTTTTTAGCATGCTTTGATCAAATTATTACTGAGAATGCCTTTGTGACAAGGCAGATATCATGGTGGGAGTCTGTTACAAACTGCCCAACCAGGATGAAGAGGCAGATGAAACATTCTACAAGCAGCCGGGAGAAGTCTCATGACCACTAGCCCTTGTTCTCATGAGGGACTTCAACTTACCAGACATCTGCTGGAAATATAATACAGCAGAGAGGAAACAGTCTAGGAGGTTCCTGGAGTGTGCGGAAGATAACTTCCTGACGCAGCTGGTGTCAGGAAGGAGCCAACATGGGAAGATGCCCAGCTAGGCTTGTTGTTTGTGAACAGAGAAGGACTTGTGGGTGATGTGGTGGTTAGAGGCCATCTTGGGCACAGCAATCACAAAACGGTATTTTTCAATTCTCAGAGAATTAAGGAGGGAGGTCAGCAGAACTGCTACCTTGGACTTCCAGAGGGCAGACTTTCTCCTCTTTAGGAGACTGTTGACAGAGTCCCTTGGGAGGCTGTCCTGAAGGGCAAAGGAGTCCAGGAAGGCTGCACATTCGTCAAGAAGGAAACCTTAAAGGTGCAGGAGCAGGGTGTCCTCATGTGCCAAAAGATGAGACAGCAGGGAAGAAGACTGGCCTGGCTGAACAGAGAGCTTTGGCTGGAACTCAGGGAAAAAACAAAGAGAATTTATGACCTTGAGAAGAAGGTACAGGCAACTCAGAACTACAAAGGTGTCATGAAGTTCTGCAGGGAGAAAATGAGAAGGGCCAAAGCCCAGCTAGAATTTAATCTGGCTACTACTGTAAAAGACAATACAAAATGTTTCTATAAATACATTAGCAACAAAAGGAGGGCTAAGGAGAATCTCCATCTTTTATTGGATGCAGGAGGAAACATATTGACAAAGGATGAGGAAAAAGCTGAGGTACTCAATACCTTCTTTGTCTCAGTCTTTAATAAGACCAGTTGTTCTATGGGTACCCAGACCCCTGAGCTGGAAGAGAGGGACAGGGAGCAGAATGAAGCCCCTGTAATCCAAAGGGAAATGGTCAGCCACCTGCTACGCCACTTGGACACACACAAGTGTATCAGGCCAGGTGGGATCCACCCAAGGGTACTGATGGAGCTGGTGGAAATCCTCTCTAAGCCACTTTCCATCATTTGTCATCAGTCCTGACTAACTAGGAAGGTCCCAAAAGGCTGGAGGTTAGCAAATGTGACGCCCATCTACAAGAAGGGCAGGAAGTAAGATCCAGGGAACTAGAGGCCTGTCAGCCTGACCTTGGTGCTGGAGAAGGTTATGGAGCAGATCATCCTGAATGCCATCATGCAGCACGTGCAGGACAACCAGGTAATCAGGATCAGTCAGCATGTAATTATGAAAGGCAGGTCCTGCTTGATGAACTTGATCTCCTTCTATGACAAGATGACCCACCTAGCGGATGAGGGAAAGGCTGTGGATGTTGTCTGTCTAGACTTTAGTAAAGCCTTTGACACTGTCTCCCACAGCATTCTCCAAGAGAAACTGGCTGCTCATGGTTTGGATGGGTGTACTCTATGCTAGGTAAAAAATCAGCTGGATGGCCAGGCCCAAAGGAGTGGTGGCAAACAGGGTTACATAGAGCGGGCAGTCAGTCACAAGTGGTGTTCCCCAGGGCTCAGGATTGGGGCCAGCACTGTTTAATATCTTTACTGATGATCTAGATGAGAGGATTGAATGCACCCTCAGTAAGTTTGCTGATGACAAGTTGAGCAGGAGTGTTGATCTGCTTGTGAGTAGGAAGGCTCTGTAGAGGGATCTGGACAGGCTGGATCGATGGGCTGAGACCAACTGTATGAGGTTCAACAAGGCTCAGTGCCAGGTCCTCCTCTTGGGTCACAACAACCCCACACAACGCTACAGGCTTGGGGAAGAGTGGCTCAAAAGCTGCCTGGTGGAAAAAGACCTGGAAGTGTTGGTTGACAGCCAGCTGAACATGAGCCAGCCATGTGCCCAGGTGGCCAAGAAGGCCAACAGCATCCTGGTTTGTATCAGAAACAGAGTGGCCAGCAGGACTAGGGGAGTGACCGTCCCCCTATACTCGGCACTGGTGAGGCCACACCTCGAACGCTGGGTTCAGTTTTGGGGCCCTCACTGCAAGAGGGACGTAGAGGTGCTGGAGCACGTGCAGAGCAGGGCAACGGAGCTGGTGAAGGGTCTGGAGCACAAGTCTGATGAGGAGCGGCTGAGGGAGCTGGGCATGTTCAGCCTGGAGGAAAGGAAGCTCAGGGGAGACCTTATCGCTCTCTACAACTACCTGAAAGGAGGTTGTAGGCAGGTGGGGAGTCGGTCTCTTCTCCCAAGTAACAAGCGATAGGACAAGAGGAAACGGCTTCAAGTTGTACCAGGAGAGGTTTAGATAGGAAAAATTTCTTCACCAAAAGGGTTGTCAAGCATTGGAACAGGCTGCTCAGGGAACTGGTTGAGTCACCGTCCCTGGAGGTATTTAAAAGATGTGTAGATGTGGTACTTACAGACGTGGTTTAGTGGTGGATTTGGTAGTGCTGGATTAATGGGTGGACTCGATGACCTTAAAGATCTTTTCCAACCTGAAGAATTCTATGATTGAGAGTCACTCATACATCAGTCATTAGTTGAGTTAGCGTGTAAAAAATTTACACTGTTAATGAATTAAAATTAATATGCTGATCCCTCATTAAAAGTTATCTACACTAAGATCTTGGTACAGATTTTGTACAGATTTTAAACCCTGTTAAAAGGTCTGAACAGACTGAAACTCTCTTGAGTGCCTGTATGTTTAAACATTAAACATTTATATGCAGTGACTGTCCAAGCTATCCAAGACAGCTATGCAAGCTGTCTTCCTCCCAACGCTCCTCCCAAAGCCCACAGTATTTCAAATCTTCAGCTAGAGGTTTTTCACTATGATAAATCACAAGGAAAATACAGACACTACACAAAAGGCAACAAAATTTGGTTTCAAAACATTTTTATTAGCACATTACCCATGATAGCATAACACATCATCCTGGCTAACAGCACAATTTAGTGCCCAAGATAGGGTTTTGGTTTTGGGGGTTTTTTAATTAGAAAAAGCTAGAACCCCAAATAGAAAAAAAAAAAAAAATCCAACCACAAAACCACCACGCACACACACCTTGCTGACTTCAGCTGAATTTAGTTTACACATTGAATTTGTAACTGCAGCAAAGCCAAGTTTACACATATTGTTAGAATAAAACCAAGCTCAGACCTCGGAGTATCAGCTACAGAATGCATACTGGACCACAGCCAACTATTATACTTATCCAGCATTAAAGTATGTCTTTTTTTCTTTTTAATTGCCACTCCTAAGTAACTCAGATGTGTGCTGGTGGCATTGGAAGAACCATTGTCTCACTGTAGTTTAGTTTTTGTGCAACAGGAAGGTGGTAACTCTACACAGATGTCTGCAATAAAACTCCTTCAATTTCAGTTTACAAGCCAGACAAACACCAATGCTTTTTAAAATCTTTTTTCTCCATATGGCTCATTAAGAACTGCTTTTCCCCATTATTTTATTTCCTAGTTTTGAAGTTAATATTAAGCTACATATTAATGCATGTTTTTATTTACTAAAAAAACCCCCAACTACCACCAAACAAAACCCCAATAACCACCTCCCCCAAAAAAACCCATACAAATCAATAATTTGTTACAACAACTTATCTGTATGATTTCCACTGTCTCCCGTTGATGCACCACATATTCCTAGCAGGAGATTGACATTTTCTGTTGAAGACACTGAAACAGACTATCTTATACCATGTTTCAGAGCACTCCATTCAAATAAATCTGTGCTTATGTAAACACCATGGGGATACAAATTCTACAACAGAAGATGCTGATCACGTATCTACAGGAGCTCAAATGCAAGTTTTTTGTTTTGGTTTGGCTTCTTTAACCAAGTATCTCAAAATAAAATTTTAAGAGGAAAATCCTGTAGACTTTTAAAGCTAATTTTCTTGAGGATTGCAGTCAATCAGCTCTCTGAATTTTACATTAAAAACAGATAGTTTTGCTGAGCATCGCCACAGCTGCTAGGATGTGGGTAAAGATTAACTGAAAAACCAAAAGGATCTCTTTTCTGGAGGTTCATAATAGAATCTGGCTTCAAGGAAGACAAGAATAAAAGTTATGCTTTATTACTACCTTACTCTGTATTTAATATTCACAATGAATTTGTTTGCAACTAGCCACAGAAGAATACTGCTCAGAAACTTGAGTCAAGAACTAAGTAGTAACATTTCAATAAAGCATTTAAAAATACTTTGTCTCTCCTGTAAATCAAGTTTTATCATTCAACTCATCCATTATCAGGTTAATCAAAAACTCATGGGCAGCCTTGGCTGCAGCGACCATGAAATGATAAAGCTCAAGATCCTTAGGGCAGCAACGAGGGCACACAGCAGGATCACTACCCTGGGCTTCAGGAAAGCAGACTTTCACTTCTTCAGGTATCTGCTTAGTAGAGTACTATGGCATAAAGCCCTGGAGGGAAGAGGGGCCCAAGAAAGCCAGTTAATATTCAGTGATCACCTCCTCCAAGCTCAGGAGCAATGCATCCCAACAAAGAGGAAGTCAGGCAAAAATGTCAGGAAGCCTGCATGGATGAACAAGGAGTTCCTGGACAAACTCAGACACAGAAAGGAAGCCTACAGAGGGTGAAAGCAAGGTCGGGTAGCCTGGGAGGAATACAGAGAAATTGTCCGAGCAGCCAGGGACCAGGTTAGGAAAGCTAAAGCCCTGACAGGATTAAAGCTGGCCACAGACACCAAGGGCAACAAGAAGAGCTTCTATAGGTGTGTCAGCAATAAAAGGAAGACTAGGGAAAATGTGGGCCCTCTCCAGAAGAAAATGGGAGAGCTGGTTACCCAGAACATGGAGAAGGCTGATATACTCAATGACCTTTTGCCTCGGTCTTTGCTGGCAAGTGCTCCAGCCACACTGCTCAAGTCACAGCAGGCAAAGGCAGGACTGGGACAATGAAGAACCACCCACTGCAGAAGATCAGATCTGAGACCATCTAAGGAACCTGAAGGTGCACAAGTCCATGGGATCTGATGAGATGCATCCACAGGTTCTGAGGTAACTGGCAGATGAAGTGACTAAGCCACTATCCATCATACTTGTGAAGTTGTGGTCATTCAGTGCAGTTCCCATGGACCAGAAAAGGGGAAACATTTCCCTCTTTAAAAATGGGGGTTACAGGGAAGACCTGGGAAGCTACAGGCTGGTCAGTCTCAACTCTGTGCCCAGCAAGATCATGGAGCAGATCCTCCTGCAAACTATGCTAAGGCACAGGGAAAATAAGAAGGTGATTGGTGACAACCAACACAGCTTCACTAAGTGCAAACAGTGCCTGAAAAATTTGGTGGCCTTCTACAGTGGGGTTACAGTATTGGTGCATGAGGAAAGAGCAACTGATGTCATCTACCTGGACCTGTGCAAAGCATCTGACACTGTCCCACACAACATCCCTGTCTCTAAACTGGACAGACATGGATTTGATGGATGGACTGCCTGGTAGATAAGGAATCGGCTGGATGGTTGCACTTAAAGAACTGTGGTCAATGGCTGGATGTCCAAGTACAGATCAGTGACAACTGACGTTCCTCAAGGTTCAGTACTGGGACCAGCACTGTTTAACATCTTTGTCGGTGACATGGACACTGGGAATGAATGCACCCTCAGCAAGTTTGCTGATGACAGCAAGATGTGTGGTGTGGTCAACACGCTGGAGGGAAGGGATGTCATCCACAGGGCCCATGCAAACCTTATCATGTTCAACAAGGCCAAGTGCAAGGTCCTGCACAGCCTGCGAGCAGCCCTGAGGAGGAGGACTTGGGGGTGCTGGTAGATGAGAAGCTCAGCATGGCCCGGCAATGTGAACTTGCAGCCCAGAAAGCCAGCCGTGCCCTGAGCTGCATCAA